>JASAOG010000003.1:8342500-8800000 GCA_030265305.1 Biomphalaria pfeifferi
GCCTGCTTCTTCTCTTACAAATGGAAGATATTCATTTCTACCACTAGGACATTGTCCCATTCTTTTCCCATTATACTAAGACTATAAGGGGGCTTATCAGTTGAATGGTAATGCAATTAGCTTCCTGATCCGAGGACGACCTAAGCCAGAAATCTTCTTGTAAATACAAAACTTATCATTAATAAACAAGTCTATCTTTAAGTCTAAATGTAGTAGTATACTCCCTCCACCATGGGCATGCTACCCTGCCTCATAGTGGCGCCCGGGTGGAAACGATCGTAGGAGGAAACGATTAGGCTAAAGGGTATCAAAACAAGACTACTGTGGGGGTGCCTAAGGGGGTGCGAGAGCATCCTCATTGCACTGCGCGGAGTTGTAAAAAAGCTCACACAACCTTGTCACAATCCAGGCGCTGTTCCTATAGGGGCCGTTACATAAATGGCGTGTTCCGCACGGTTAGCCTGGTATAGAAAAGGAAAATTAGTGTACGCGGTCTCTTTCCGCGAGTCTGACCCACCCGTCAGGCCGGTGAGAGGGAGCTCTTGTTCACTTTTGCTGGCCTAGAGTTCCAAGAGTCGAGGGCTCAACTCTACCTGGCAGTTTAAAAAGAAGAAGAACCCCCTCCACCAGAAATGTCACGATGTCATATGATTTACATACTATCTCTCAGGTCAATAATAGTGTCATGCTTTCACCAACACAAATATATATATAAACTCGCTTGGAACAGCCATAGTCTTCACTTTCTCGGTCGTTTACCAGTCAGGACCTTTAGCAAGAGATGATTTCAACCTTACATGGCTCTCTCAAAAGGAGTTTATTATTATTATAGTTTTTATATAGCGCTACTTTCATGCTTATAGCATGCACAGAGCTTTGGCCCAATCTCATTTGTGGACCAGTGGAGGGGGTATCTAGGAGTTGGTTTTCCGTGCTGCCTTTAGCGCTTAGTAAACACAACTCTGCCCGAGTCGGGTGTCGAACCTCTAGCCCCCTTTTAGGTAGCCAAGCCAATCCAAGTTCAAGTGCACTTGACCTCTCGATTATGATGACATCTTCTATCCACTCATCTGTCTCAACACTGCTAAAAGCTACATCAAACACTAGACAAACACACCATTTATAACTAACCGATTGATTTATTTCATAGTAAACTTAAGGGAAAAAAGGATGTCTCTATGTCTCTATTACCTATTATTTTAGGTTAGCCTGCAATCAGCCAGTTCTGATGTATCGCTTGAGACTGAAGACTTTGACTTGTAGCGGGACAAACAAAGGAAGAAAGACAAAAGATCAGCCTATGACCAAAAAGTTGGTAAAGGTTTTCTTTTCTATTTGCCTTAGCCGTTCTGATGTAGCGATGGAGTAGGAAATTTTTGACTTGAACCGGAACAAACCATGGAAGAGAGAGAGGAAGATATTTTGTCTGGTGGATAACTACAAGAAAATGTTCTGGAAAAACATGTTCTGGACTCTGGTCACTTTTATGTATTGAAAGAAAAATCTGGTTTTGGATAGTACGAATCTCTATTTGTTTGGTCAATTATTAAACCTACACAAATTTATGTTACAGAGACAGATAAAAAAATTGATGACACAAGAACAAGTGTAACTTTTTTTTATAGATATTTAGATTTGTATTACAAGAAGAACTAAGCTAGCAGGGCTATTATTTTTTTTTTGTTATGAAGCTAATTACAGCATTTATGAAAGAGATAAAGATGGAAAAAGCGGTGAGGGAAAGAAAACAGAAATGTAAAAAAGAGAGCGTTTGAGAGAAAGGAAGAGAGAAAGAGAGCAGAGTAAGGTACCCATTAGAGCTGGGTGGACTCAGAGGCGCCCTTAAGATCCACAAAGCAGAAAATTACAGTCTTCAGCAGTATTCGAACCCAAGACACAAACGTTTTACCACTCAGTCCCTGTACCTCTATATATCTCATCACTGTAAAATATTCTCCTAATATTGATATCAAACTGCAATACTTAGTTTCTACTATTTGACAATTTTGATATTTTTTTTTTATACATTCATGCTTTGTCTTCGATAATAAATAATTTTGCAAATGTTTTACTTGATCCTAGAACGGGAATTCGAGAAATAGAGTTTTTGAAATTTGTACCAGACCGACAGAGTAAGTTATTATTAAGCTTTGAAGTAGCTTTCTTCTTTCGTTGAGTTGCCTCCCTTAAGTGACACATGTATGTAGTCGGTTCGTGTCAAATACATAACACAGCGTTCGTCTTTAGCACAGTCTCCTCATAAGTTTTCTTGAGTAGGCGGAACTTTGTTATCTCTTTCCTAATGTCAACACCCTTCCTAGTCTCGTCTCAAACAGTGCGCTCCTTCTGCACTAGCTCGGATGGTGGTGTTATAACAATCTTTATTGCACTAGTTTGGATGGCAGTGTGATAACATTCTTTATTTCACTAGCTTGGATGGCGGTGTTATAACAATCTTTATTACACTAGCTTGGTTGGCGGTGTTATAACAATCTTTATTGCACTAGCTTGGATGGCGGTGTGATAACAATCTTTATTACACTAGCTTGGATGGCGGTGTGATAACAATCTTTAGTGCACTAGCTTGGATGGCGGTGTTATAACAATCTTTAGTGCACTAGCTTGGATGGCGGTGTTATAACAATCTTTAGTGCACTAGCTTGGATGGCAGTGTTATAACACTCTTTAGTGCACTAGCTTGGATGGCAGTGTTATAACAATCTTTATTGCACTAGCTTGGATGACGGTGTGCATGGCAGTGTTATAACAATCTTTATCTATAATTCTCTTCATGGCCCAACCAAGCCTGACAGTGACCCAGGACCGCCGCTACTTTTTGTGCAATGTATTATCGGCAATGTCTCGCTTTTAAAAGATTTATTTGACACATACAAAAAGGGTATTTGTATAAATTAATACCGGTAAATTCAACATTTGAGTGAAATACAAGCATACAATCCTTGAATTCCTTGAAATTGTATAAACACACAAATACTTTCACCAAACATTACATTGTACACCAGATACGTCTTATACCGAACCACTACTACTATTATTGCTTTTGTTTCTTATACACCTCATGTTGCATTACATGAACATTCTCTGGGGTTTTGACCAATTACTGAGACAACTGGAGAAGGACTTTGTTACGTCGTAATAGAAAACAATGCAAAGTTAAAATTGGGAATAAAACATTAAAGAGTGCATGAGGTGATATGACAACGATGCAAATATGAAATGAAAAAAAAAAGGTATGATCTATAAAAATGGATTTAAATTAACAGGCTCTTTTAGTATATGGTCCAGCTCAGTTGTAATACATATATTTTTAGTTGTACGCATTCTGTTCGTCTGTCTGTCTGGTACAAAGTTTATACACGTTATTTCTCCCACACCCATTCTCAGTTCAGGTTCGAACTTTGCACAATTATTTAATTAATTTGGTTGGTAATTAAATATGTTTTATATCTAAAATGGCTCTCTCTCCTTCTTTATCTCTCTCTCTCTCTCACGCTCTTTATTAAGATGATTCTATTTTTCTTTCCCTCAAATGATATTAAGTTCTTTTGGAAGTGCTTTTTTATCTCCTTCGTAAATGCTGTAATTAGCTTCATAACATTTTAAACAAGGTTACAAAGACAGTTTGTGTGGAAACACGAAATCGGCCCCCAATTTGGTCCACTCACTCAGGTAAAAAGGCAAGTTTCAATATTTTCAGAAAGAATATCACAATGAAATTCAATCAAAGGCAAATGACAGAGAAGAATGGAGAAATAAGGTTGACAGATCTTGTGCGGTGCCCCAACAGTCCAGTAGACTAAGTGATAGGTGAAAGTTAAGTATACGTTTAATGTGAACCTGGCCTAACTAATAATAATAATAATAATAATTTTATTTATAAAGCGCTGTTAACAAACAAAATGTAGGCTCAAGGTGCTTTAAAAACATTTTAAACAGAAACACCCAAGCTAAAATGACAACCTAATCTAAAAAAGTTTAAACAGATAGGTCTTAATGTCTTTCTTGAAAATAGTGCAGCATGTTGTCTGTCTGAAATCAATGGGGAGTGAGTTCCAAACCTTTGGTCCGTGCACTTAAAAAGCCCGCAGACAGTAGATTTTGAGGGAGAAACGTGGTACCACTAGAAGCATTGAGTCCATTGAGCGGAGGGCTCTCTGGGAACATATGGATTGATCACTTCGCAAAGGTACAAGGGCATCTCATTGTTATATGTATATATATACACTGATGACAAAGTGCAGCCACCTTTATGTGCATCCGTTTTTTGTTACTATTAATAGTGAATAGTTGTAAAAATGGAGTAATATTATGAAAAAAAAAACTGCTTGCATAGTTTATTTTAAAAAATTATTTTTTTTTTGTTTTCAGAAATGAAAAAAGTAACAGTTGCTTCGGAACTTTGTATGGTCTAAAATATTATGATGTCGGATTATCAATATTTTTTGAAGTTTACTAGATCTAAACGAAATAACGGACAGACAGACAGACCTTAGTAAACTAAAAGCGTCTATTACCCTTTCGAGGGCCGTTAAAAGAAAAAGCTTATGCTAAGTAGGTTAGTTCTTATTTTAATACAAATCTTAATACCTATAAAGTTATAAACAACAAGTTACACTTCTTCTGGTGTTATCAATTAGTTTTATTTTTCTCTGTAACAAAAGTTGTGTAGGTTTTATGATTAACAAAAAAAGTGGATATTTGAAATCTTGCGCCATTGACAACAAAATTCTCCTTATATACGTAAAAGTGAGAAGATTCCAGAACATCATGTTATATTTATTTACCAGTCACGTCTTTGTCTCTTTTCTCTCATCCAAGGTGCGTCCCGCTTCAAGTCAAAGTCTTCCGTCTCAATCGATTCACCTGAACTGGCAGATTCTAGGCCAACCTAAAATAATATGTAATTGACACAGTCATCCTTTTCCTTAAGTCTACAATGAAATAAATAAATATAAATGTTATAAAGGTTGTGTTTGTCAAGTGTTTGGTGTAGCCTTAAGCAGAATTGGTAGAGATAAGTGGATACAAGGGTCATCCCCATCATCAGGCTTCCTCTGTGTGAGGGCTGGAAAGGTTGAAGGCCTCTCTTTCAAAAGGTCCTGACAGATAGATGCACGGATAAGAAAGTGAAGACAGACCCAGGAGAGATTTTACATTTTGTTGGTGAAAGCATTATAATGTTATTAATGTGAAAGATATTATTTAAATTCTTAGACATCTTGAAATTTTTTGGAGTTTTTTTTTATACTCCTTCACTGAGACCAAAAGATAGACTAAAGGAAAAGTTTTGTATGCACCAGAAGAGTCCTAGCTCAGTTCATAATAGTCAAGTAAAAGTTCCCCTTTAACACCTTTCGATCTATAAGGCTGATCATGTTAAGGTCAAGTTTTTGTTTTGCCATCGGTTAACGAGCAGGGTGTCGTGTGGCCACCACAACGACCAACCGCATTTACTTTCCAAACTAACGTCAAGTAGCCATTAGAGTTGGGTGAATTCATGGGCGCCCTAAAAAATATAGAAGCACAAAATAGCAGTCTTCACCCAGATTCAAACAAAGGACCACAGGTTCGGAAGCCAAGCGCTTAACCACTTAAGTTAACGAGGTGGTCATATGTCCAGCACAACGAAATCCCAAAATTCAAAATCCCAGTTTTTAAACGAGATTCAAACCCAAGAGTCCTCGGAAGCCAAGCCTATAACCACTCCACCATATCGCCCCTTATATTCTGAGCACAATTGAAAGAGAAGAGAACAATGGCGTAGAGGTAGAAAGTTCATATATTCTTGAGTGTAAAATAGTCTTACAAATAATTAGCCCAACAAAAGTTTATGAATAGGTCTAAAATACTTCGTTTTGTCATCATTTTTTAACTTTTATTGGTCATCAGTTTGTCATTATTTGGTCAATATGTCTGTACTTACATCTCCAACCACCGGAAGCTGTGCCAGAACACCATAGGCCAAGGCCAGACATAGCATCAGAACCAGTACTTTCATCTTTGGGATGTGCTGCTAGGGTAATCAACACAAAACTCATCAATAGGATAATCAAAAATAAAAATATTTCTACAAATTATTTATTAGAATGAAGGCTCTGGGTTTTGATGTCAGGACATAGACAAAAAAGGGCAACCGCCTCCTAGGGTCTTTGATTGGTGGAATCCTTGCACATGAATCAAAAAAATATTTTTTAGAGAAAAACAAATTGCAAAATTTGGATCAAATCTTAAGCACAGCAGAACTCTATGGCTCTATGTATTCTAGACTGGCTCTAAGTCTGTGTGATCATTCTAAATTTATACATAAATGTTTAGATCTATTTGTTAGACTAAAGATGTTAGAAGACCTTTGTTTCTAGATCTTCTTGTTAGAGTACAGATGCTAGAAGACCATTGTTTCTAGATCTTCTTGTTAGACTACATATGTTAGAAGACCATAGTTTCTATCTTTTGGTGAAATCTGGAAATGTTATTTCTAGTTGACGCTTTTTGAATTCAAATTAATTGTTGATATATATTTATACAGGAAGAATTTTAATTCATTGCGTATTTTCGGCCTTAAATTCGTAGTTGTTGTTTTTTTAATTTCATTTTGGGCCTTCCTATTCACTTCGCCAAGGGCCTCCAATTAACTAAGGCCGGCCCTGTTGGTGTGCCATATTTCAATTAAATGCTTATGAAATAGTCCTTGAGATTAGTTTAAATGTTACACTAAATGCAAAAGGTGGAAGATATATACAGGCTTGAAGATATTAAAAGAATTTCAAAATTTAATATAAGTTGAAAGAATTTACCTGAATTTATCAGACCGTGTGGATGATACGTCTAGTATCCCTAAGTTAAGCTCTGTAAGCTTTGTGCAGACTATATATATATACTTTATCTTTGGTCTACTCAATTGTTTTATTACCATATTAATTATCTTGCCAGATATTATCATATTTATTGCACAATTTATATGATAAATTCGACTTATTTATTCATAATTTTAATAACAACCATTAGAATACATTTTGATCTGCGGGTTAGGAGAACACCATGAGACAAGTAGGTAGAAGATGAACATTGGTAAAATAGTTGGTAAATATTTCAATTCGTTCTCTTAAGGGAAAAAATTAAACTAAAAATTCCGGAGTAGCTGCTTCTGAGGACATACTTTAGCGTCTCCTTGCGCTTCACCTATTAATTAGTCTGTTTGACATTTGGGGCACCACAGAACATGTTTTCCGTCTTTAACCAATCATCTCTGTCTTTTGCCTGGATAGATTATCTCATTCAATGGCAGGCCCCGTCCATTCAATTATGTTGCCTTCCTATTGCTTTCTCTGTCTGCCTCTTCTTTTTCAAATACTAAAGAAAGGTCCTTGTAAGCCCTGAGAACCTTGTAATATGGCCATTGAGTTTTAGTTTGCGTTATATGACAGTAGTTAGCGGGTCATCGCTCTACCAAACCTGTCTCTTAACTATTTCTCTCCGTAATTATTTACCACATTCTGGTGGAATCAACGCTGTCAGGTAGGCGAGAAAGAGTTAGCTCTTCGTTTCTGATTCGGTCTCTGTATGTGATGTCTAGGATCCTTCTGTAGCATCTCCTGACCAGTATATATTTTGTATGTATTGTTAAAAAAAACTAACTTTAATTCAGTTTGTTATGTTTTATACATTTTAAACATATCTACCTATTTTAAGATTATTACATCCTATCTTATACATTACAGTCGTTACTTCGTAACCGCCGGCCATACCATTAAGAGCATCTCATGTATCAATCTAGTCATGCATATTAATCAATGACTTAAACTATGCTAAGCCGGTGTTTTTTCTGGCTGGTTCGGGCACAAGTAATAACATACTGCAGGAAGGCAGCGGGTGAAGTTCAAACTCGGGGGCATCGTGAAGTCAGTCCGAAGTGCTAATTACACGAACAGCCAGCCCTTTTTTCAGCTATTCTCTAATGTGTTTTAGGAATGTCTATAGAACATTTGAGACTATAATACATTTCGTAAAATAAATCTCGGCGCGACGCTTTAATTTTTCTTTACATTATGGTGTTCTAAGTAATATATATATATATATATATATGAAAAAAAGCAAAATATGAAAATACTTCAAGGAAAAAAAAAGCTTACCTAAAGAGAAGGACTCCACATTTACAACCATATATCTCAATAATGTAGAATTTAATTCTTTTTTTTCTTTTTAACTAAAATACTAAATCAGGAAATAATTTGATCGATTATTCCCCTTTGATTTCCTTTCTTCATGTTTTATTTGGTGTCAAACAAAATAATTGTTTCAAATGTCATCTAGATCCGAGAATGTGTGCGAGAGAAATAACTTGAACCATTTTATTAGGGGACAAAACCCAAACAGATCTCTGAATACTGAAGAATTCATTTTCCTTGTGTTGTGGAAAAAATAATGCATTGCCTTATTGACTTATACATTGAATACGCCAATAAATAACTGTGCAAAGTTTCAACTTGATTCTAAAATGGGTGTGGGAGAAATAATATGTCGAAACATTTTACCAGTCAGAGAGACAGATTAAGTTCATGTATGCTTTGTAAGGTTGGTCTTAAGAACCCCGTCCCCACCTCCCACATCTAGGAAACGACATTTTTAACCAAGCTGGGTAAGTCAGGTTACACATCTTTTGAGAGTCATTGTAATGCCCAGCACTTTTAAATAACTGATCATAGAGCTGAACTATTTTATTATTCATTTCATTTAACGAGGCTCGTATATACTGCACGGCATGTCCTTAAGATAACAGGTGGATGGAGCACTTGTCTGACAACATAGGAAAGATACAGGTGGATAAATACAGTGCTCTATAGTGTGATACGTAACAGGAGCCACTTTTGTGATGCAGATATCTAGACCTACATAGCGCATTGCAGGGCCGGCCTTAGACATGGGCTAACTAGTCAGCCGCGTAGGGCCTGCTATTGGTGGGGGCCTTGCACAGGGGAAAAATATCGAAAAAAAAAATGTTTTTTTAATCCCAAATAGAGCAGAGATCTATATCTACTAGCCTAGTTGTAAGTTTCTTGTGTAATGTATGGTTTATTCGTACGTGTTTAGATTCTTTGTTATGCTAAAATAATCTTGTTTATTCCTGTTGGTGAATATGTCAAAACGATATTTCGCTTGAAATTGCGTTTTAGTTTTATGGTGTATATTTTATTTTTTAATTTTATTTGGGCCCATCATATTCACTTCGCCTGGGGCCTACGATTACTTAGGGCAAGTCCTGCGCAGTGGTGCTTAAACATATTTCCAGGGTGCCACATTATAATGACCGAAATATCAAGGAACTAAGGCTCTCAAGATTCCCTTAATACGCTGTATGCTCAAGTTACCAGAGGCAGGATATCACGGCGACAATGGCCCGAGACCAATTTTTGACACAGTCTAGCGACGCACCATAGTTGATGGACTTTCAACGCGAAAATTAGTAACATCACAGATAGTGGGGGTTGGTTGGTTTATGCCATTTTTATTCAGTTGGTATTAGGACTTAATGTGATGACATCGATTACTGACAGAGACTAGACTGTGGCTTTTACGTATTACACTTTGTTCAAGTTATTCAACAGTCTGCATTGGTTCTTCATTGGCTATTGTAATTGTCTGTTAGATTGAGCTCATTTCATGCACCCTTACAAGACACTCAAACAAGGCGAGCTTATTACACCGTACCCTGGAAATAAGATGGTAGATTGATTTTTGTCACAGTGGAGGGCAACAGCTTTCTCTTTGTGTTAACTGGCTATGAAGTGGGCAACATCTTTCTCTTTGTGTTCACTGGCGATGAAGTGGGCAACATCTTTCTCTTTGTGTTCACAGGCGATGAAGTGGGCAACAGCTTTCTCTTTGTGTGAACTGGCGATGAAGTGGGGCAACAATAACCCAGCAGGCCACGTTGTAAAGTAAAAAATAAACACATTACTGGATGACGGGGTGGGATGGGGTGGTGGTCAATTGTCCATGGTACATGTGTAAAACTAACCGGAGAAAACTGTAACTGTCGTAAGCTGACAGTCGAGTTGCTGATGTCTTCTGACCAGTGAAGATACTTCCCACATTTTAAGGTAGTCAATAATGAACTGTCGTTAATGTTTTTGTGTTGTTGTTAGGTCTTATGTACGTCTTGTGCACTTCAATAGTATTTCAACAAATAACAATGCTTTGACTGATTTGTAACAAAGGAGTTTCTTACTTTATACAATAAGCTTTTTAAAAAAAAATTTGGTCATTTCTAGAAATGTTAATACGGTTATGATTTATATTATAGCTAGCCAATATCAACCTGGCTTTATAGTCCCTTAATATATGAGTAACATCAGACAGTTATTGGATATTTTTATATTGATTCTTGTTTTGTTTGGTACAAGAAATAATTGTTCGAAATTTCAGCTTTATCTGAGATTTGGTGTGATAGAAATAACAGGTACAAAGTTTGTACCAGACAGAAAGAGTGAAAAGGGTGCGCCACTCACAACCTATATATAATCCCGGAACATTCTGCTGCACACTGAGCATGTTTTTACAGCTGGAGCTTGTGTCGGTTGCCTTGATCTTTATTTCTGGCGCTTTTCTTCTGCCAGGTCTGTTCTTTCGTCAACTGTAATATTCGTGCAAGTTTTCTCAGCGTTTCGCCATAATGCTGTGTATAAATGTAATTTTAGTTGTATTTTCTTGTTTTATTTGTAAATAAAAAAAGTATAAACCATACGGTTTATGACTTTGTTATTTGTTTTACATGTTTCGGATATTCCTTCAGAGTTGACTTCCTAGTCCAAACCTCCCGCAGGACGACGGGGAATGGGAGCGGGCAGGGTTTGAACCCTCGACCTCAATAAATCCGGCGCGCAAACCGCACGACCAGGCAGCCACAGCGCACACTTCTTTTGTATTTCAGCAGTATATGAGGGTGGTAGAGAGCTTATTACAACAATTTATGTAACACTTTCTTTTATTTTTTTTTAAAACTTTTTTTTATTACAAGAGGACATGACAAACACATAGGACATCTGCCTTGAGCATAGCATCTTCCTATTGGCTCTAGACTTGTGGATGCAGTTATCACAGGAGGAATACTCCCCTCGCCTCAACGTGGCCCTCCTGTGGAAACGTCCGCCAAAGGAGTCGGATAGGCCAAGTACGGCAGCAAACATACATACACACGTACATACACACACACACACATACATACATACATGTATACATACATGCATACATACATACATACATAAATACATACATACATAAATACATACATACATACATACATACATACACATACACACACATACATAGATACATACATACATACATATATACTGTTACGATTCTCCCTCCTTTTCTGGCCTTCTGTAAACACTGCTAAACACAACACCATACATCAACACATCAAGAACTTGACAACAAGGCTCCAAATAATCTGGTACTTTAATAATGAGTGAATAAGTAGATAACAGCCAATACTAGACAATTGGCGTCAAACACATCAACAACTAAAAATGTCACTCTGTACATCACCAACTTAAACTCTACTGTCTCTCTTTCAGGACTTGTACATCAACACATCAGGACTCAACCAGGACCGATCTCATGGCGACTAACTGTGCTGGTCTCGACGCTCTTCGGTCTTGAACTCCCGCTTTTCTATCCACTGTGTCACTCGTACACGCAGGCTTTCGATCACATGACCATAACATTGGTCATATTTGCGTGTAATCATGTAATCGTAGTACTGTCCCTTGTCCATGGCCCCCGCTGACCTGAGTGATTCTCGTGTGTGTCAACTGAGCCTATAGCTAACCCTTTTGCGCCGCCAATAGGGTCATAACACTGCCCCCTTCTTAGATCTGTTCGTCCCGAACAGATTCTATTTCACCACGGTACTGATGGAGTCGATCAACGTGGACAACCTTCAGTTTGGACCGTGGACTTTTCTGTATCCGGTAGACCACGTCGTTTATTCTTTTTACGACACGGTATGGACCTTCCCAGTCTCTTTGGAGTTTCGGGGATCTGCCTTTTCGTCTCTGTGGGTTATAGAGCCACACTAGATCATTCTCATGGAACCCCGACGTATTGGCCCGTCTGTCATACCTTGTTTTCATCAGGTCACTGTTGGTCTTGATGTTTCTGCGGGCCAATACATGAGCATTCTCCAATCGTCTTCGGAGATTGGTGACATATTCAGTTGAAGACACTGGCGTATCTCTCGGAATCCCAAATAACAGGTCACATGGTAGACGAAGCTCACAACCAAATAACATCTTCGCTGGGGCATATCCTGTGGTGCTATGAACGGATCCTCTGTATGACATGAGGAACATGGGGATATGGGTGTCCCAGTCGTCTTGTCGGTCATCAGTAACCTTAGACAGATGTTGTTCTAGGGTTCTGTTGAATCGCTCTACCATCCCATCAGATTGCGGATGGAGAGCTGTCGTGTGAGTCTTGTCGATGCCAAGTGTCTTGCACATCTCCTGGAAAACTTTGGACTCGAAGTTCCTTCCCTGGTCAGAGTGCAACTCGTTAGGTACACCAAAGCGACTGATCCAGTTATCCACGAGTGTTTCGGCCACTGTGATAGCTTCTTGATTTGGTATGGCATAAGCTTCTGGCCATTTGCTGAAATAGTCAATGACTACCAAGATGTATTTGTTTCCTTTCTTGGTTTCAGGAAATGGGCCTGCTACATCTATTGCGATCCTCTCGAATGGAACACCAACATTATACTGTTGCAAAAGACCCCTAGTTTTGCGTCGAGGGCCTTTTGCTGCCGCACATATGTCACACCTTCGACACCATTCCTCTACATCCTCTCTATATCTGAACCAGTAGAACCGCTGACGAACCTTTTCCAGAGTCTTATTGACACCAAGATGAGATCCGCTAGCGCCATTATGCATCTCTTTCAGTACTTCAGCAACTCTCACCTTCTGTAACATCAGTTGAAGGCGTTTGGATGTTCCATCAGCAGATTCCCAAACCCTTTTGATGACACCATTGACCAACGTCAGCGAGTCCCACTGAGCCCAGTACGCCTTGGTGGCTACCCCCTTCTCAGAGATGTCTTTCCAATCTGGCCGTTGTCCATCTTCTTTCCATAGAAGAATGGGAGCCAGATCTTCATCTTGCATTTGATCCTCTCGAATCCTTTTATCACACCAGGGTCCGGAAACATCTATTCCGAGCCGATGACAATTGATAGCTACCTCCTGTTCTTCAGCCTTCTTGCAGTGCTTACATTCTGATTTGCAGGGTCGTCGAGACAGTGTATCAGCATTTTGGTGAATTTGCCCTTTTCGGTGCTTAGTTTTAAATTCCTTCCCTAACACAGCGACTGGAATTATAGTTGCAGGGGCTGTCATGTTCTTGGTCGCCGATTTTTGCCCCATAAAACCGGCGAAAGTTAGTTTCCCTGGTAGACATGAGCACCTGACCCTGCATCTGTCTCCGGTCTGTGCTGATACTCTGTTTGTCGGGGAAATCTTCTCGTGCAGTTCCTTTGTAGATGTCCAGGTTCTCCACAATTCCAACAACGTACACTGGTTCTATTCCGTCCTTCTTGCTTCTTATTTGGTCTGCGTTCTTCTAGCACTTCAGTTACCCTTCTGAGAAGTTGTGTAAGATCTTCTTCTTGGACTTCCAGCATACGCCCATGATGGATATTCTTAGAGGCGTCTTTGGTGGCTTCATAGGAAAGGGCGTAGACCAGGGCTTCGCTGGATTTGCGCTTACCACTGATTCTTATTGCCTTCTTCAGTTCTGGATCTCGAATAGCATCAATGAATGCATCAGTGATAACGACGTCCAGAAAGTCTTGTGCTGCTGTTGGATATGCCAAATGAGCAAGACGTTCTATGTCCGCCTCTAGCTCTTGCAAGGTTTCACCGGGGCGTTGTTGTCGGGTTTTCAACTGAACTCTATAAACTTCTTGTAAATGTTCGTCTCCGTAACGGAGCTCCATAGCCTTAACAATGGCAGCGTAATCTTGTTGATTTGTCATTGACTGGAGCAGTTCTGCTGCCTTCCCTCTTAAAGCCAACACCAGAGCAGTCGCTTTCTCTTCTTCAGTGTTCCAGTTATTAACCTTGGCCGCTGCCTCAAACTGTCTTTTGTAAACAGTCCATGAGATGGATCCATCAAACACAGGCGGCTTTATCTTCACAGAGATTTCGGGCACTAATGTTTTTGTTCTAGTACCCCGTTCCTTGCTCAGTTGTTCTTGGACATGAGTCCTTATCTCTTCCATTTCTTTTTCCACAGTGTTGACTCTCTGGTCAATCTTCTCGTTCATAGAGCTCATCTGTTCATTTACTTTTTCATTCATGGCGTTTATTTTCTTGAGGCTCTCTTTCATTAAGTCCATCTGGCCCTGCATGTTACTCAGGATCTCTGTCATATCTGGGTTTAATTCAAATATGTATTCATCTGGATCTTGATCTTCCTCAATAAGGGCCTGTCTTAGGCGTTCTGTTAGTGTTTCTTTGTTACCGTTGAGCTGCAGACCTCTCTCGCGAAGTTCTTGCCTTAATTCTTTGACCAACAACTGGTTAAGTAGTTTCTTCGAAGACATTTCAGCCAGAAAGGATCCCACTTCTGACACCAATGTTACGATTCTCCCTCCTTTTCTGGCCTTCTGTAAACACTGCTAAACACAACACCATACATCAACACATCAAGAACTTGACAACAAGGCTCCAAATAATCTGGTACTTTAATAATGAGTGAATAAGTAGATAACAGCCAATACTAGACAATTGGCGTCAAACACATCAACAACTAAAAATGTCACTCTGTACATCACCAACTTAAACTCTACTGTCTCTCTTTCAGGACTTGTACATCAACACATCAGGACTCAACCAGGACCGATCTCATGGCGACTAACTGTGCTGGTCTCGACGCTCTCCGGTCTTGAACTCCCGCTTTTCTATCCACTGTGTCACTCGTACACGCAGGCTTTCGATCACATGACCATAACATTGGTCATATTTGCGTGTAATCATGTAATCGTAGTACTGTCCCTTGTCCATGGCCCCCGCTGACCTGAGTGATTCTCGTGTGTGTCAACTGAGCCTATAGTTAACCCTTTTGCGCCGCCAATAGGGTCATAACAATACAAACAAACATACATACATACATACATACATGCTACACTTCTTTCAAAAAGGACATTAAGACCTACCTGTTTAAAATTTGTTAAGATTAGTTTGTCTTTTTAGCTCTGGTGTTTGTGTTTGTAATGTTATAACATAGCCTTGATCCTGCATTTTGTTTGTTAACAGCAAATTATAAATAAAAGTATTATTATTACAGGCATAAATGAGCCTAAATAGGCATTAATTCATCATTAATCGAAATTTCAGCATTGGAAAATTTAAATCGAGGTCATTTGTGTCTGTCTGTCTGGTACAAAGTTTGTATACTTTTTTTCTCCCATACTCATATCCTTAAAGAACTCCTATTCACTGAGCTTGTGGAGGAAGTCCCCTATCCAAGGGCCTCCCGTTATTAATGTCTGCTAGACATGAGACATGAGAAGACATGAGAACCACTGGCATTAACGAAAGTATGTTGAAGGAAATAGCCCAAGACCGGACAGCATGGAGATAGACTGTACGCGTTCGTACGATCCTCGCCGAGATCAAAAGATACGAAGCTGTGTTTGTCAAGAGAAAGAAAAAGAAAGCTGCCCTATCAGCTAGCCCTAAAACAGATGCATATAGATGCACGAACTGTGGCCAAAAAGCTTAATGAGTCACACCAGATTCTGCCCCGTCTCAAGGCGAAATCAAAGCCAGTTACTCATATATATATATATATTTATTTATACATATTTATTTATTTATTTATTTATTTATTTATTTATTTATTTATTTATTTATTTATTTATTTATTTATACTCTCGGTTCAAGTTGAAGTTTCGTGCAATTATTCATTGGCTTAGTGAAGACAAGAATCAATAAAACAAATTAGCCAATTAGTCGAATTCATTATTGGCAATCAAATAATGTGTATAATATCCAATATGGGAAATAACTTCTACATAATTGAGAGATTGTTACACCAGTAAGCTGAAATAGCTTATTATTGTCAAACTGAATTTCAATTTGATTGGACCAATTACAATTATCTATGTATCTTATTTAGTAGTAAGTGCGGAGTTCTTCCCCTTACATAAACTTAATGCTTTGTTTTTTTTAAAGAATTGTTAAAAATATTTTTCATCTTATTTATTTCACAACCCTATCAGAAGCCGACCATTGATCCTACACTATATACCCATGTATGAGGTGGAGATAAGGTTTCTGTATGCAAAAGTGAAAAGAAAGCTTGGGAGAAAAACATTGAAATCTAAGATGTTTACAATGTAAAGGACTACAGGATTACAGATAATTAACCGATTTAAAAAAAGCACAAATTTTACTTTTTACACTAAAAATGCAATCGTGATAATTTTTTAATCTAAGTGATTTTTTTAAATATATTTTTTTTTCTGAAATGATAACCTCCTTTATAGTAATTATCTCCTTTCTCTTGCTCTCGCATCAGTTTAAAGCGGTTAGTGATACAGTTTGTTCAATTAAAACCCACAAAATAAAAAGTTGACATTTGAACAAATATTAATTATCTCGCTTTAAAAAGAAGAAAAAAAGAAATATCCATAGTTATAAAGCTAATAAATCAATCCATACAAGTTGACAACTTTTGTGAACTGAGCGTAGCTTCTTAATTGTTTCAAAAATTACATAACTCATTGTTTTTCTAAAGCTTATGTCAAACTCTGTCTGTCTGGGTGAAATTCTCTACACGTCATTTCTTCCACTTGTCATTCTTGGATCAATTTGCACAAGTATTCACATTGTCGTTGACCACACGTGAATAAAAAAAAAAATTAGCAGCAATTAGTCGTGATTAAATAATTTCGTTTTTTATAGCCAGAAATTACCACGCGGCCCGCGGGTCTTAATTAACGTATCATTGATATATTCACTGATATAGTGAAAAGAAACAATTAAACAAATAATAATGCTATAAGTAAAGGGAATGCGTGAATATAAAATATTATTAATGGAGCTAAAAATTGCTAATCGACCTAATTCGACTTGTAAGTTTTCTGTTCGGCGCATGCGTGACATTTCGGTCGTGTCTAATGTAAGAAGCGCGCGATATCGAGCTTCTAGGTTAAGTCGCAGCTTTAGCGAACGAATGTATGTAAAAATGCTTAATCAAAACAAATTTGAAGATTTATTTGATTAAAGTATGAAATAAATGGACTACATTTGATATGTCCGTGTATGATAGTATAAAATTATCTTTTGCAATGAGTAGATCATCTTAGAATTGAATTTGATCTAGATCTATTAGTTCTATTCTTTGACAGATTTGAAGTTCTGTGCATGCGTAACCTTGCGGTTTTGTTTAATGAAAGAAGCGACCGATGAATGGGTATAATGAACGCCTGCACGACTCAATTCGCAGAAATAAGGAAATAATTGATGTAAAAGTGATTTTGGAACACAAATTCAAAGGTTTATTTCATAAAATAATGAAATGAATGGGCTATACTCAGTATTTTCATGAGTCAAAGTAAAAAACTATCTTTTGCAAAGTGTAGTTCTTAAAATGAGATCTAGATGGAACCTTCACTCTTTGCGTGCGTGAGCTTTCGGTCTTGTCTTATGTAAACATTGCTATATGACCTAGATCCATAAAAAAAAGTAATACTATGATAGAGTTAGTCAAGTTTTTGTCTTTTTGAGTGTCTTGAGCATTAGGTCATTCGCTAAATATGTGAGACTAATTACAGATGACTGTAAAGCCTGCTTTCATAAGTACTTAATAGCTCAATAGGTGCACGATTTGTGAAACATAAGGAGGTCAGATGACTTGAACTATAACAATAGCTCAATAAGGGAAAAGGACTGCCAATGGTTAGGGAGTAGGCAAGGGGAGATAATCTAGTGAACTTTAGTGAAGATTTTGAGCGGTTTTTTTTTGGTCATTATTTTTTAACTTAATAAATTCAAAGGTTAAAGAATCGTATTGAACTACAAAAAGTGTATGTTGTTAAACGATACCCAGATACTTTTTTAGAGACATGAAATATATTCAAACTTTCCACTACTGTAAATATTTTTTTAAATAAAATGTCAAAGTCGCAGAGGTTTTAATAGTGCAACACATGTCACTCCTTGATCCATATCACATTGGAATGAACATCCACAAATGATCCCTATCATGATCTTTCATTATCTTTTTCATTATCTTCATGATCATTACCATCTTTATAATCATCATCTTTATCATTATCCTCTTAATTATCACCATCGTTTTCCTTTGCATTATCAATATGTTTATCATCATCATCTTCTTTTTCTTAATCATCTTTATGATCTTTATCATCTTCGTCTTCTTCATCATGATCATAATTATCAACATTATCTTAATTATCGTGATCATCATCATCCTCACCTTCAACATCATTATCATCAACATTGATTTGATTCGTTTGCTTACGGTAGCTGTGACGGTTCTTGTTACAAAATCTTTCCACTCCTCCTAGTCAGCAGCTGGTCCACTCCTACAAAATTATCAGCTGGTCCACTCCTCGAAGTTAGCAGCTGGTACACCCCTCCAAGTTAGCAGCTGGTCCAATACTACAAAGATTATCAGCTGGTACACTCCTCCAAGTTCGCAGCTGGTACACTCCACCAATTTAGCAGCTTGTCCACTCTCCAAGTAAGCAGCTGGTCCACTCCTCCTAGTAAGCAGCTGGTCCACTCCTCCAAGTTAATAGCTGGTTCATTCCTCTTAGTTAGCAGCTGGTCCACTCCTCCAAATTAGCAGTTTGTCCACTCCTACAAAGATTATCAGCTGGTCCAATCCTCCTAGTTAGCAGCTGGTCCACTCCTCCAAGTTAGCAGCTGGTACACTCCTCCAATTTAGCAGTTGGCCACACCTCCAAGTTAGCAGCTGGTCCACTCCTCCATATTAGCAGCTGGTACACCCCTCCAAGTTAGCAGCTGGTCCAATACTACAAAGATTAGCAGCTTGTCCACTCTCCAAGTAAGCAGCTGGTCCACTCCACCAATTTAGCAGCTTGTCCACTCTCCAAGTTAATAGCTGGTTCATTCCTCAAAGTTAGCAGCTGGTCCATTCCTCAAAATTAGCAGCTTTGTCCACTCCTACAAAGATTATCAGCTGGTCCACTCCTCCTAGTTAGCAGCTAATCCACTCCTCCAAGTAAGCAGCTGGTTCACTCCTCCAATTTAGCAGTTGGTCCACTCCTCCAAGTTAGCAGCTGGTCCACTCCTCCATATTAGCAGCTGGTACACCCCTCCAAGTTAGCAGCTGGTCAAATACTACAAAGATTAGCAGCTTGTCCACTCTCCAAGTAAGCAGTTGGTCCACTCCTCCTAGTAAGCAGCTGGTCCACTCCTCCAAATTAGCAGCTTTGTCCACTCCTACAAAGATTATCAGCTGGTCCGTTCCTCTTAGTTAGCAGCTGGTCCACTCCTCCAAGTTAGCAATTGGTCCATTCCTCCAAGTTAGCAGCTGGTCCACTCCTCCAAGTAAGCAGCTGGTACACCCCTCTAAGTTTACAGCTGGTCAAATACTACAAAGATTAGCAGCTGGTCCACTCCTCCTAGTTAGCAGCTGGTCCACTACTCCAAGTTAGAAGCTGGTACACTCCTCCAATTTAGCAGTTGGTCCACTCCTCCAAGTTAGCAGCTGGTACACCCCTCCAAGTTAGCAGCTGGTCCAATACTACAAAGATTATCAGCTGGTACACTCCTCCATGTTCGCAGCTGGTACACTCCACCAATTTAGCAGCTTGTCCACTCTCCAAGTTAATAGCTGGTTCATTCCTCAAAGTTAGCAGCTGGTCTACTCCTCCAAAGATTATCAGCTGGTCCAATCCTCCTAGTTAGCAGCTGGTCCACTACTCCAAGTTAGCAGCTGGTACACTCCTCCAATTTAGCAGTTGGTCCACTCCTCCAAGTTAGAGCTGGTCCACTCCTCAAAGTTAGCAGCTGGTACACCCCTCCAAGTTAGCAGCTGGTCCAATACTACAAAGATTAGAAGCTGGTACACTCCTCCAAGTTCGCAGGTGGTACAATCCACCAATTTAGCAGCTTGTCCACTCTCCAAGTTAATAGCTGGTTCATTCCTCAAAGTTAGCAGCTGGTCCACTCCTCCAAATTAGCAGCTTTGTCCACTCCTACAAAGATTATCAGCTGGTCCACTCCTCCTAGTTAGCAACTGGTCCACTCCTCCAAGTTAGCAGCTGGTACACTCCTCCAATTTAGCAGTTGGTCCACTCCTCCAAGTTAGCAGCTGGTCCACTCCTCCAAGTTAGCAGCTGGTACACTCCTCCTAGTTAGCAGCTGGTCCACTCCTCCAAGTTAGCAGCTGGTCCACTCCTCCAAGTTAGCAGTTGGTCCATTCCTCCAAGTTAGCAGCTGGTCCAATACTACAAAGATTAGCAGCTAGTACACTCCTTTAAGTTAGCAGCTTGTCCACTCCTCCAAGTTAGCAGCTGGTCCACTCCTCCTAGTTAGTAGCCGTCCATTCATTCACGCAGTCCAGCCAGCTTTGCTTTGGACAACCCTTTCTTCGTGCTTCTTCCACTGGATCTAAATGGTCGAAGTATTTCATTTTCATTGGAAAATCTCTTACACAAATACAAATCAGACTAATTCGTAAAGTGAACCCAATCCCACGATCAACGCTCGACACTTGTTCAACAAAATATAGAAACGAATAGGCTTTGTTTTCTTCAAACTTATCAACTTATAAATAAAAACAACAACAACAAACAACAACATAGCGGTAATTGTAATTACAATTTCATCATTTTTTTTTTAATCCTTAACTTTAAATAAATGCAAAAAAAAATATTTAAAAAATGTATAATTTTTTCGTTTACACGGAGAGAGAAAAAGAAATTCACTTTTTTAATGTACTGCTATAAAGATATTCATTTAGATGAGAAAAAATAAAGATTTTACTCTTTTTGAAAGTGATTGAAACATTTTTTCATCAAAGCGTACATCAAAGTATTAAATATATTTTTACTAACCCCAAGAAGAACTAAAAATGAATAAAATATATATATATATAAATATATATATATATATTTTTTTTTTTTAAATTCTTATATAACAAACTTAACCATTACGAGCTAAAAATGTCTATAAATATATCAACACTAAGGAACTGTACAATACTAGAGTAGGAACAGGATTGAAGACAGATCTCTTTAGAAATTATATTACCTGTTTAACTCTGTATATCAGTATGGTGTGCTTAAATCTTTTGTTCTCTTTTCTCTTTTTATGTTATCTAATTAGGGTGACGGCTAGCAACAGGACACAGCTCGCTTTACTCTCGCCTACCCACTCTACATTAGTCCAGGAAGAGACCTGTGAGGGCCAGTGTGGGCGCCAGATGAGGTCGAGTTGCTCCTGTGATGAAATGTGTTTCAAAGACAGCAACTGCTGTCCAGATTTTCTCAGCAAGTGTGAAGAAATGAAGAAAAGGTCGACAAAATTGGGTCAGACTTACGTCTTTCCTAAATTCATGTGCACAGAAACCAGAATAGTTATTATTTCAAGTTGTATAAGTAACATTAACCTAAACTACACTAGGGAGGTTCAAACTCCGGAAGCGACAGAAAACAAAGAAACGCTTTTTGAAAGAACTGACAATACTAATTTTTTCCCAGTCGTTGATCTAGCTACGGGTCGTACATTTCTCAACTGGGACATATTCATATGTTTTTCCCACCACTATTCAAAGCCAATCATCTTAGAGGCTTACGTTAAACATGTAACCATTCAAAAAAGGAATTCCTCTATTTATACACTTTTGTTGTACGAAGATCTACGCTTTGAATTTCCCAAGCCAACACCAGCTATTCTGTCGACATGCGAAGAATTTTCCGAAGACATTTTTAGCTCAAATGTATTGAAGGGCAACAACTCTACGAATGAAAGTTATTTTACAGATTGTGCAAAGTGCTCTGGACAATTAAATTCTACTAACGGTGATCCGGGCTACCTTGTCTCTATAATTCCAAAAGTGAGCAGTCTGTATTTAAAGTCAGAGAACAATTCAGACATGTGGTCAGAACTCATTTGCAAAGTTGATTTTGAAATCCAGCCAGTACAAACTTTGTCTAAACATGTGTTTTGTGTAATAATGCAGTATAAATCATCACTATTCGAAACATCAGATGATTACAGACACAAGTTGGCAGTCACAAAACTGGCATTCAAAGTCAAGCATGATATTAACATCCCAGCGGAAACATTTAGTCACATACTGAGATGTTTCTTACGAGACTACGCAAATATCAACATTTTGAGCATATGGCGATCTCCGCTGTTCGTGCAATCTCGAATGGTTGATCAAAAAATTGTTATTATTAAACTTCTGCTGTACAATTACACTATACTGCAGCCTTTGAATCGGACAGAAAACAGACCATTTCTTAATTCTATTTCAAGATTCAGTAACTTCCTGTACCAAGACGAAATGAGGAGTTACCTAAAAGGATTGACTAAAAAGGTTTCCAAAGAGGGTTCCAAAGAGGGATCTAAAGAGGGATCCAAAACAAGAGATGTGACGAGAATGATTGACGAGCTGCCAGAGCTGGACGAAGAAAAGTTTCTTTCCCTACTAAATGACCGTAAAAGTAACATTGTTTGCGCTTGTAGCACGACCCTGGAGGAGATCTATGCTGCAAAGTATCTAGACACCTGGATTTGTCCAGTGCAGTGTAAGTTAGTGACGCCCAGCCACAATTCTAGCGACAGCGATGACTTAATGAAAATTGTCAGAATGTGTTCTGACATCGAAACGTTATCGGGAACACGAAGTGCTCAGAGTGATCAATTGTGGTTTAGATTTCTAGTAGCGGTGTTCATTAATCAATACATTCAATTGATTAACCTAATCGATGATTTGTAAATTTCCATAACCTTCTCCTATCCCTTAGTCTCGTAAAACGTTGGGGCACCATACACGATCTATTGTCCATTTTTCTCCATTCCTCTGTATTAGCCTTAGATATAATCTCTTTTAACTCTTTCTCTCCGTAATTATTTACCACTTTCTGATGGAATCAACGCTGGTAGCGTCAGTTAGGAGAGAAAGAGTTAATGACAGGCCTTTCCATTTTTTATTTTGTCTTTGAAATTGCTATCTTTATCTGCCTCTTCGAATTTTTCCTTAAATTTTTTCCTAAAGGAAGATCTTTTCGGGCCCTGACAAATTGTGATATGGCCTTAAAGTTTGGTTTAACTTTTTTTACAATGATCAGCAGGTCATCGTGGGGTTTAATTGCCGATCATGTTTCTGATCTCTTCATTTGTGATGCTGTCTTAGTATATGATACCTAATATTAGGCATGTTATTGACCAGGAAAGTTTGTGTAAATCTGCATTAAAAATTAAGTATGTTGTTCACCAGGAAAGTTTGTGTCAAGCTGCATTAAACATTAAGCATGCTATTGACCAGGAAAGTTTGTGTCAAGCTGCATTAAACATTAAGCATGTTATTGACCAGGAAAGTTTGTGTCAAGCTGCATTAAACATTAAGCATGTTATTGACCAGGAAAGTTTGTGTCAAGCTGCATTAAACATTAAGCATGTTATTGACTAGGAAAGTTTGTGTCAAGTTGCATTAAACATTAAGCATGTAAAACGAGTTCCTAAGATCAAAGCTTTTTATTTGGTACACACCCACGATTACTAATTGCCCATGCTTACAAATAAGTCTAAAATTAAATATATTAGTTAACGCTTTTACTACTAGGCCTAAGATTAATTATATTAGATTATGACTTTGATTAATAATAGGTGTAAGATTGGATATGTTAGTTTATAAAAAGGAATAATAATAATTTTTATTGTCCGTATGGAAATGTGTCTTACAATTTGTGCATTACACCAAACGAAAAACATTATAACTATAAGAAACCAACGTGTACATTCACACCAGACTCACTCATAATTTACATGTGACAATGTTTATACCAGATTGTTCTTATTTAATGATTAGATTGCCAGGGGAACAAAAGAGTGTTTGTGTCTGTCTTTGCTATCGGAGTCTTGTATCTCTTTTGTGATGGTAAAATCACCAAATCCTGACACAAAGGGTGATTCTTTATTTCGAGGATCTTGTTAGCTTTTTTTAGAAGTTTGTCTCAAACAGCTGCCCAAATGGGGTTTGTTTTTTGCCAATGATTTTACCTGCAGCTTTTAGGATTCTATAAAGTTTATTTTTATTTTTAGTGCTCAGTTTGCCATACCAGGCAGTGATATTGAAACTTAAAATATTGCAGATGTGAGCGTGATAAAACATAGCCAAGGCCTTTTCGTCAACATTCGGTCTAACGGGCAGCTGATGTTAATTTATCTGGTTTTTACTTAAATCAGGTACCCATTACAGTGGTATCGTCTCAGAGGCGCCCTAAAAATCCCGAAGTTCAAAACCCAGCCTTCAAGGAGATTCGAACCCAGCACAACAGGTTCGGAAGCCAAGAGTTTAATCATTCAGTCACCGCGACCCTCATTTATTTAATAAGTCAATATTTTTTATCTGATCTATCTTTATATTGAATCGTGGTGTGGCTAATCGAACTGATTCTGGAGCGCAAAGTGTCAAACATTTTGTGCATGTGTGTGCATCTGTTTAATAGAGCAGCTTTCACTTTTTGCAGCTTCGTTTTTTAACTCTCGGCAAGGTTCTGTCTCCACCCTGTCTGGTGTGGGGCTATTTCCTCCCACATACTTTCTTTGACATCTGTGGTTAATTGAATTAATTACAGTTAGGCAATCAACAGACAGACAGGGAGACAGAGTGATGTGATAAATGCTTTGTAATAATATGTATTTTATGATTTCTACTCCATTAATAGTTCACTTAAAGGACAACACATACAAATGTCACACACAAAAAATTGTTTTAAATGTCTAAACAAAAATATGTTGTTTTTAAGTCACAAATGTGTTTTGTTAGAGTATCAGATTCAAAGGTTAAACTGTCACCTTCAAAGTTGATTGCGCTGTTTTTAGAAATGCTTAGAAACTGAAAGAAAATGAAGAAAAAGTAACAAACCAACACAAAGCAAGTTACCTTTTTTTTTTAAATGTAGAAATTTATAGAGTTTTAACCAAAAAATATGATACTATAATATATCGTAAAGTCAGAACCATATATTGAAACTAATACTTCTTTAGAAATCTATAAATGCTAATAGTAATATTAAGACTGAGACTAAGACCAAGACCAACAAGACCAAGACTAAGACCAAGACTAAGACCAAGACTAAGACCAAAACTAAGACCAAGACTAAGACCAAAACTAAGACCAAGACTAAGACCAAGACTAAGACTAAAACCTTAATCAAGACTAAGACTTTGGCCAAGACTGACACCAAGTCAAAGACTAAGACTTCTTTACTAATGTTTATTAAAAGTTTGTTTAAGGATTACATTGACTTTTGATTAATTGTAAACAAACAACATGCCACAATAGGGAGATAGAAACAACACATAAAGAAGTCCATTGAGCATCGGCGTATCTAGGCTGGGGGAGGAGGGTCCAAAT
This sequence comes from Biomphalaria pfeifferi, assembly GCA_030265305.1. Classification (NCBI taxonomy): domain Eukaryota; kingdom Metazoa; phylum Mollusca; class Gastropoda; family Planorbidae; genus Biomphalaria; species Biomphalaria pfeifferi. The sequence continues at coordinate 8,368,172 of JASAOG010000003.1, forward strand.
GGGAAAATTCCCCGGGCTCCACTTGAGGGGACCCCCAAATGAGTGTGAGAAATGTGTTTTTACATTAAATATTACGCCATTATCTCATGTCAGGAGGCGCGGTGGCTGAGCGTTAAAGCGATTGGCTTCCGTACCGAGGTCCCGGGTTCGGATCCTGGCGAGTACTGGGATTTTTAACTTTGGGATTTTTGGTCGCCTCTGAGTCTACCCAGCTCAAATGGATACCTGACATTAGTTTGGGAAAAGTAAAGGCGGTTTGTCGTTGTCCTGACCACACGACACCCTCGTTAACCATGGGACACAGTAACAGATGGCCTTTACATCATCCGCCCCCATATATAGCAAGGTCTGAAAGGGAAACTTTACTTTTTTACTTTTATCTAATGTCTAATTGCAGGGGGCCATAAGAGGCCAAGACCACCCCACGGGCCTCCAAATTCCTGGCTTTTATTGACTACACACAGACGTCTTGGTCTTTTTTTATTCCACGTTGCCTAGTCGACGAGTAGCGCCGCTGTTAGTCTCTGATCAAGTACAGAACAAACTCGATGTTGTAGCATTCGGTTATAGCCTTTATGGACACTTCCTGACGACTTGACGTATTTCTAATGAGCGGGTAGCGGCTGTCTTCTATCATTTTTGGTCATCTTTTGGAAAACAGTTTTATTGAAAAGTTTATGGGATTTTTTTGCATTTGGTTTTTCACTCTCTTTTGATAAGGTCACCTAGGAGACACAACTAGTGTATTTTATTTCTGCTCTATCTCAACTTCTAATTTCCTTACGCGAAATTGCAAACGTGAAAAAATGTAATTTTATGATGTCTTACTATTGTACTAATGTAAGTATAAAATGGTGCGATAATATTGTATTGTAATGATGTGCTAATGTAATACTGTAGTGATCAATTGGTGTAATAGTTTTATTGAAAGATACAATAGACAGAAATATAGGAAAGAAAATAAAACAGGACATTTGACATCTCTTTTTATATAATAATAATAATAACAATAATAATAATAATAATAATTAAGCGTATATGGAAATTGTCCAAAATTTCAACATACCCCATTGTTATATCAACCAAGGGGATAATAACAACTGACCTCACAGACACCTTCAAGACCCTTAAAGTTCCTGGGAACATCCTCGTTGCCTGTCAAAGGGCGGTACTGCTGCAGACCTGCCACATCACCAGAAAATTTATCAGTTGAAACTGTTAAAGGGACTACGATGAATTTTGTTTCTCTTTAGCGAAACTCGACCCTGGCAGCGCCAGAGAATGACTACTCGTTCATTTCTAACATAATAATAATAATAATAATAAGGCTTGTCTTCTAGTCCAAAGATTAATGAGGACTGCTGTGTTTCCCGTGGAAAAGCAGCCCCAGCTGTTACCTACACATTTTGCCACATCCAGTGAAAGACCTATTTTATATTTGCAAAATTAAATCACCCGTCTAGAGATTAATAAAAAAAGACACATTTTCATGCCACTCGCCTATAATTGCAAGATAGCCGCCCATATCCCTCATAGTCCCATAACACCGCCTCTTTTCTATTTCCCACGCTTAACACCAGCAACAATCTAGGACAGACAAGTTCCATAGCAACCCATTTTATAATGTATATTTTTTCTTCGTATTAGACTTACGAATGTATTTATTCCTTAGCTTCCGAAAATTTAACTGTCGACAGAGTCTCCTTAAAAGTATATATTTATATTGTATACATTGTATAAGCGGCACTGTCTTAATCTATGTACGTGAGACGACTCTAGTATGCTTGAGTATAATGACGTGTTTTCATTATAAGTCTAGATTTGTGTAACTGTCTTCTTTAAATATTTCAACTCTAATTGAATTTGTTTATATTCTAATAAAAGTTGGGGTTTATTTTTGTTCACAAAGAAGTTATTCAAATTATTTCAAGGTATTTCATGATTAAAAGTTAAAATACAATACGCCTTACACCTGTTTTGTTGTCTCTGTCACAGCTACGGCTATTATTCTAATGTACTTCTTTGTATATTTTGAATAATCATTAAAGTCAAAATAAAGTTATCCCGTTATGACCAACGAGCTCGATATTTTATCCAATAATATACAGCAACTATAAAATTTATTGGAAAATTATTGGATCGGTTATTGATATCCTTAGCCACCCAGAGTTTACCCACCCACCAAGGTTCCTCCTTGAAGCTATGATTTGAAAAGAGGTATTTTAAAAAAAGGAATAAAGGCCGCACACAGCAAACTACTATCATCTCTCTCTCTCTCTCTCTCTGATGTCTTCCTTCTATTCAGCTGGCGCGGTGGCTGAGTAGTTAATTAAGCAATTGGCTGCCGAACATGGAGTTGTGTGTTTGAATCTCGATGAGGAATGGGATTTTGTATTTCGGGACTTTAGGGCGCCCCTGAGTGCAGCCAATTTTAATGGGTAGCTGACTTTAATTGGGGGAAAGTAAAGTTGGCAGATCATTGTCCTGGCCACATGACACCCTGCTTGTTAACCGTTTGCCAAAGAAACAGATAACATTAACATTATCTGCCCTATATATCGTAAGATCTGAAAGGGAGACTTTACTTTAACTTCAAGTCAGCTTACAAAATCTTTCGTTATCCAGACTTTACATCAAAAACCTTGTCTATCATAAACAAGGAAATTCTGTGCCGAACTGGGAGTCGAACACTTAGTGAGGTTGTGACAGAGCGTGGGAGGAGGCTTTAGACATTGCCAATGACAGATCTTTACAGCTTGCCGCCCAATGCGCCGAACGGCGCAGGAGGATCTAAGTCTAAGTCTACCATAAAAGTAAAAATCCACAAAAATTTAAGAAAAGTGTTGTTGTTTTTTGGCCTTTTCGGTTATTTATTGTGAATCGATTTTTAGTTAAAATGTATTGATGCCCAGGTGCCTTCGTTATGGCAGAAACAAAAGTAATAAGTTCAAAGATGTTCTTTTTGAGTACATTTTTTTTTCAGCATTCAACTTTCATTTCAGAAAATGATTTTAAAATATTCATAGGCAATTTTAAAAAGTACATATTTAAATCCATTTTTTTGTCCTGTCCATTAACATAAACCTAGAACATTAATCATCCTTTACCTTAATCGTCACATTAAATATAGCTTGAAAAAGTTATTGAACATGTAGGCATATTTATTTATTGAAAACATAAGAGCATGTGATTTAACTAGATACTACAGGCTCTTGCTTAATTTACTTGAAAAAAGCTCCGCCATTAGTAATGTATTTTCATTATCAACATCTGCTGATTTATCTAGATCTAGTACTATAAAAGACTATGTTGTTTGTATTATATTTCATTTGTGTTGATGTGTGTTTTATATAGGTTGCACTACTCGGTGTTTGGGAGTAACATCCCTTGTAACTGTTGTTGTCAACCAAGATGGCGTAAGAGTAAACAGCTGATTTGGTGTCCATGGCTTATATCTACAGTTTTGTTATTATTCGTTCATGTTATTCAACAATCTCTTACATACTGCCATAAAACTTCCTTTCTTTTATAATTCTCTGCTTGATTGTATAACGTTGATTTAAATAAAATAACATGCACACAAAGTAACAGTAAAAGTTATGTAGTTAGATCTAGGCATGTCAACAATTTTTTTTTTTTTGCAGAAAAACATCTTAGTACCAATTTCGCTGTTTTCAGTCACTAATGTCGAAGAAAACTCCAAGATTTCGCACTACATGGACATAAGGAAGCTGGCAATTCGTGATAAAAAGAGAATCTGTGCTTTCAACTTTTGAGACGTTGTTCCGAGTGCCAATCTTAATTATTTCTGTCTTGTCTTCGTTCATCTTGAGCTTATTTTCAACCATCCAATCGCTCACCCTTGCAACGGTACCACTGATTTTCTCTGCCAGATGCGACACCTCTGAGGGTACTGAGGAATCGTATAACTGTGAGTCATCGGCAAAGAAATGGTATAAAGATGCCGGTTGGCCGTATGACACCGCTGAGTGGATACATAGTGAACAGTACTGGGCCTAGAACTGATCCTTGGGTTACTCCGTACTTCAAGAGTAAGCTTGTTGATTCCGTTCCGCTAACAACGACACTTTAGTCAGGTAGGATTCAAGTCATTTTAGGAAGATTCCTGCTAAACCAAAAGTGGCAGAGAATCTGGCCATCATAATTCCACGGTCTAGCGTATCAAAAGCTGCGGACAAGTCCAGCATGGAAAGAATTGATAAGTGGCCTATGTCGGAATTGTAAAGTAAGTCGTTTAGTACCCTGACCACTGCTGTCTCTGTGCTACGGCACTTCCTATATGCAGATTGAAATTCTTCCAAGAGACAGTGCTGTTCAAGATGAGAAAGAATTTACGCTAACACGATGCACTCCAGAAGCTTTGACAGGAAGGGAGATTTGATACGGGCGATAGTTTTTTAGACATTCCGGGTCAAGACTGGATTTCTTTAATAAGGGCCTGACAAGTGCATGCTTAAATTGCTGTGGTACAATGCCTGAAGTCAGTGAAGAGTTCACAATGTTAGTAATTGTGGGTACAAGCTCATCTAAACATTCAAGGAGCAAGAAAGTTGGACTGGGATCAAGGTCACATGACTTATTTGGCATCTTTAAAATAGTACTTTTGACATAATCTTCGGATACACGCTGAAACTTACAAAAAGGAGAATTTCTAAAGATTACTCATTATATTATATTGTATGCACAGGCGATAACTATAAATAAATACAGCTGTGACTTGAAAGAAAAATGCTAACATAAATTATTTATATATATATATACTGCCACGGTACAAACTACAGAAAACTCAAAGAACATTATTTACGACACATGCTATAACATTATGGCTCATTTAGGATGCATCAGTTGTGACTTGACCTTTTAGGTCCTTAGCCATGACTTGACCTTTTCGGGCATAAGCCATGACTTGACCTTTTTGATCGTTAGCTTAGATACTTATCAAACGATCGAATCAATATGTCTGATCCTTGTAAACATGTAAAACTGTCATTTTGAATATGCTGTCGTGAAATGATCGAGTTATTTCCCCTCGTTCACACGTCTATGTTCTTAATATGACAACAATATTGATGATAACATTAATAACAAACAATCAGAAAGACAGTTTATTTGTATCACACGTAGGCCCTAATCATTCGCCAAGAGAATTCACACAAATCTGTAGTGTTATAAGTTACAGTCCACGCACAACTTATCTACCCTTAGCTTAGTTCATTTGCTATATGAATTACAACTAATTGATTAACTATAAATTATTTGACTTTTTGATTGGTTAAAATGTTGTCATCGAGCATGAGTTTGTTTGCGACATTGGATGTCGATTGGATGAGTAGAAGTGTTTTAAAAAAATTGCCAAAATCAAAACATACAATAATCATCGAACTGACCTCCTTAAGTCGTGACTACGAACTCAAGGTGTAAAGTGCCCACAGGTTGCGACGTAACAGATCTGTGTTCAAGTCTTCTCTAACGATTGGTCTTGGTCTAACACCCGGCCACCTCACCGAATGACACTATCTCTAGATGTTTGATAACTAAACATAATAATGAGATTGACAATAACATATCAACAATTCTTTATTCATTCCGGTTTGCAATAAATAAATATGAACTTTGACCTATCAATGAAATTAGTTTGTGTTACTTCATTAATGACATTAATGACAACAAAATGATAACTAGAAATTAATTCATAAATTGGCAATTTGTTTCATTGATTCATGTCTAGTTTTTACCAATGAATAATCGTACAAAGAGTCATCTTTATCCGAGAACGCGTAGGTGAGAAATAACTAGTACACATTTTATTACCAGACAGACAGACAGAGCGAGTGGATATTAGCTTTTTTTTTTAAAAAGTTTAACCTTTCACTAAAAAAGTTACAGTCTGTTGAAAATGATGTCGAAGAGTATCGTTTAGCGAGACTATATGATCACGACACAGCTATTTCCGAGTTCCCAGGAAATGAGATTATCTTTATATGCCACCACGAAGAGGAGCGAATTGATTTGTTGATTCTGAAAGTCGGTCAATATTCTGGTTAATCTGACAAGTTCCTGAACTTAATTCTTGCATGTATGCATCCATGTATGTATGAATGTATATATATCTATATATATAAATATATATATATTATTTCGAAAACGGCTCTAACGATTTTCTTTAAAATTTTAAGGTATATGTAAATAAATGAGAGAAAACAAATTCTGAACTCATTGGCCGTATTGGGAAAACTCGAGATCGACCGTTATATCGGCTTAAAAATGTTTCATTATCGAAAAATTAATTTTGGCTAGAATGTTTAATGAATGAAAACTGTCTGTGACGTCAAAGAAAAAACAACTTGACACCGCTTACGTCACTGGGCACTACACTCAAACATTTCTTTGCAAACTAATGAATCAATAGACCTAATCAAGCATTTGTGCACCATTGTATCGCATGTGTAGGGTCTATTAGCCTTATCAACAAAGTAAAGGCTACCTACACCGCTCTCCGCAATTAAAGTGTAATTAATTCATGAAGCTCACAAACCACAATAACCAAACAGTACGCAGCAAACTTTATATTATCTTCTTTCATTTATAGTTCCATCATATACTAATCTACAAAGTGTTTGTAGGGGTCTGGGTTTTATTAAAGTACTAAATAAAAAGCGATGAATATTTATAAATTGCATTGTAATGATTGAATACCTTTTTTACAGTGCAAGTCTCATGTTTATAGTACTTCTGGTCCAATATCTATAGCATCACGGTTGTGGGAGGGTTATCTGTACGCAGGTTTCCTTGATACCTTTCTATAAGCCTTGACTTCGAGTCCAAAGATTAAGAAAGAGTGCAGTATTTTAAGTGCCTATGCAGCCCCAACTGCGACCCACATAGTTTGCCACACCCAACATAAACATTATATGCCGGTGGTCGATTTACATTCTCTTTTCAATGTGTACTTTCCGCAGTGGATTTTCTTTTGGTCACTAAAGTGCAGGATCGCCTTAGGGCACTGCAACCTATGAGGCCGCAGTGGGCCCCGCACTTTCATAGGCCTCGCGCTAGAACTAGTTGTAAATTATTAAATTAAACCATTTTAACTTAACAGGGTTTACGCTGCCTCCTAATTTTCCAGGAGCTCCTAGAAATCTCCTGAAATTATAAAAATATCCTGAACACTCATAAAAATGTCATAAAAATAAATGAAATAGTCAATTTGGGGTGTCATTCAATGAAGAAAACGCCAATCCTACTCGCGATTAAACAAATGGCAATGTCAACTTTCATTTAATAAAATAATGTCTAATTTTAACCAAAACAAGAAGTTCCAATACTTTTTTTTACTGTAATAGTCTGTGGCATGTAAATATAGATCTAAATCTATCTCAATCTCTTAGAAAAAATCAAAAGCAATATTTTGCTAGTCGATAGTAAATCTAAAAGGCAGATCTGAATGTAAATCGGCTACTTATCCCTATCCAGACTAAGCCCCTCGCAATCCGTTTCGCATAGGGCCCCGCAATCTGTAGGACCGGCCCTGTTAAAGTGTACCCTTTGTAAATAAATATCTCCAGCTATCTCGTTCTAATGACGCATACAGTCAGATACTCTTAGTAAAAGCAAGTTGGTCATTAAAGCGTTTCTGTGGGACATCTCTGTTACGTCTACTATCTTTCAGCTCACAAAAATAAAATTTCCTTTTGCAAACGTTCGTTTCCCCATACGGGTTAGTGCTTTCTCCAGCCTAACTGTTGGACCATAAAAATTCCCTCTTAACTGTCCTTACCGGCGTTTGCTGGAACATCGCTGTTTGTAGTGCGGTCTAGCCACGGAATGTCTTTGACGAAGTGAAAACATCTTTGGTGAAAGCGTTCAAAAAGTCTTAGTTGCTTTCTGTCAAGTACCCATGACTCAGATCATTATAGAAGGGTTGCTTGGTAGACACTGATTTTTGTAGACAGGCGGAGCGAAGTATTCGCCAACTCATTCCTAGAGGCGTCCTAAAACACTTCTGACTTCGAGTATATATCCTTCCTTAAGACACTATTCAACCCAGCGAGGGTCGGTCACCATTCACTAGTAGACTAAACACAATAATTCTATTTTTTTTTAAATTCTTATTTCTAAGTCCAGATGACAAAAAAAACAAAACAATAACAAAAAATGGCGGCTTATCTAAAGGTCATGACATCAACTTTGTTACAAATAAAATACAATATCGACTTGAATTGTTTGTTGAAGTTTCTCTTCAGGTTAAAACATCTTGAGCAGTTTTTTTCCATAATGTACAATTACGCATCCACTGTTCGGGACCTCTCAACTTTGTATAGAAAAGTAAACTGGAACAGACACAAAATAGAGCAGTGAGATTCCTAACACACGAATAGTCACATTTGACTAGACTAACACCTTCAGTAAAATCACTAAATTTATAAAGCTTTCAGGAGAGAAGACTTAAATGAAAATTAGTAATCTATACTAATAAAAGGCAAAGCCCTGACTCACTGACTCATCACTAATTCTGCAACTTCCCGTGTAGGTACAAGGGTGAAATTTTGAAATGTTAATGCAATAATCCTCCCGCTGCAAAGCGCGGGTATTTTGCTAGTTATACATAAAACAATGAACCGTAATCTTCAAACACAAAAATAAAATTTAATCAAATACTCAGAAAGACACAAAGATAAGATCGTATACTTCGTTCCGGCTAGGACAAATTTGTACAAATGCTCCTTCTTCCCTAGTGCTATTAGAGCATGCAATGGGTTGCCTGAGCATGACGCTTAGAACGTAATCATCTTCTTTTTTGAAGTGACGTCTAAATTTTATGAGGTAAGGTTACCATTGCCGTAGGTCGTAGCACATTATTTGAAATTGATTTTTCTATTTCAAAATAACAAACAATAAAAATGGTAATCAAAAACTGAATTTTTTCAATTTATTTTTATGTAAACACGGAAAAAATGTAATACCGAAAAAAAAAAACCTAATTGTGTCAGTAACGCAATACTACCAGTCTCTCCGTACACAAATGTGATTCGTGAAAACAATCCGATTTTTTGATACCAGACATAAATCCAAATGGCAGCGAAAACATATAAAGACTTTGAAGGAAATTGGTTTTCCCTTTATCAAATTTAATGACTTAATATTAAATAAAATTCCAAAAATCCGACTTTGTATACATAAAGCCATAACAGCTGTTTAGTACTCTAGCTAATCATTGACTCAAACTGAAGAATTAATAAATGGGGGAATAAGCTGACCACGGTATCGAGATGCTACAGAAGGATTTTAAGTTCACTTAACAAGACAGCACCACAATGAGGTGGTCACACTGGCGATCAGGCCATGATGGCCTTGTTGCCATTGACGAAATAAGCAAGTTTTAGTCTTAACGTCTAAATAACTAGATTCTCAGGCCTCGCCTATAACAAGTGTCCAGTGAAAGAGAAACAAACAAACATGCTGATAGAAAACAACAGAGAATGTAACAGGCCTGGACTTGCTTTACTGACAGAGAAGAGAGCACTTGGCTGCAGGCGGTTTAGGAACGAGGCCGCCAATGGTCAATTGTTATGTCTGCACTGGATGTGCCAAAGTAGGTAGTTCGCAGCTCAGGCTGCGTGGCCATTGCATTTTTATGCGTTAGAACTGATCTTCGGAATAGAAGACAAGCTTCATTACGCCTGTAATGTACTTGATAGTGGTAAGATTATTTTTGAATAAATAAGAAATCTTAGTGCTTAACGGAAGGTTACGGAAGGAAGCGTGGTCGAGAGGCCAAGTGCGCTTAAACTACCTAGAAGGGGGCTCAAGTTTCGACACCCGACTCGGGCAGAGTTGTGTTTACTGAGCGCCTAAAGGCAGCACGGAAGACCAACTCCTAGATATCCCCTCCTCCCCACTGGTCCACAAATGAGACCAAAGCGCTCTGAGCATGCTAAAAAGCATGAAAGTAGCGCTATATAAAAGCTATAATAATAATAATAATAATACACGACACTAAAATCTAAGCGTTCAAAGCAGTGGCATAGCAAGGGATTTTGGGCCCCGATGATTGGCCTCCTTAGGGGCCCTGCATTTTTGTCATTCGACATAAATGCTATGAAATTATGTTCTAATATGTGGAATACATAACCGCATGAATAGTAAGGTAACATGGCTTCGGCTTAATATTTAATGTAAAAAAAAATTGGGACGCTCATTTGGGGTCCAATCTTAACTTGAATAGATGAAAGCTTTTAGTTAGACTAGTACATCTTGGGCTAAAATGAAAAAGCGGGTGTGAAGACTGGACACTCCGAGGAAACCCGGGTTCCTTTCAATATCACACAAGTGTCTTGCGGACGTCTTGCGTCTTTCAATTGGAAACGACCCTTTTATGTCCTGCTGATAGGCCAGTGCAATAGATTCAGATTACATCCCAATGTTTCGTGAAATGGACCTGGTCTTGCATGTATCACCTACCATGATAATCATATTATTTTATTGATGAAACTTTGTAAAACATCATATGCATCGCAATTGTAATGTAATGTTTAATTCATCCCTTGTTAATATATCGATGTGACGTAGACATTTTGCTAAATTATTCATTTTCTAAAAGTTAAAGTAAAAAATGTGGACAGTTAATCGGATGTTTTTCGCCATGTATATGATACCATCAGCACTTCTGGAGATTATTCCAAAGGTTATCTTTCCTCTCCTGGTCTATATATACGTTCATTAAAGTGCTGCATAAGTTACACTTCTGCTAAAAGCTTGTAAGTTTTACAAGTCAGGAAATTGGAGCTCTTAAGTAAGTTTCACTTTTTTTTATCAACCACTAGATTATAGAATAATATTTACTATGTTCAGACCAAACGTCTTCTAATAATGGAGCTTTTGATCATTGGTTAAAAACTTTATTTGATATCAACATCTCGAGATTGAACGCTGCTAGAAGCTATATTCTCTACTTTTATTTCTATTTATTTTTTTACAACTTTCGGACTTTCTTTGAAATAATTACATCCTAAGCGAAATTCTTGCAAGACTGAAAGGTAAGGACCGCTGTCAGGGCTCCAACTCGAGAAAATAGTGACATCAGTCCAAAGCGCACATCACATTATATGGCAGCTAGCCTTTACCAGACTTCCATCCCAAACAAGTTCGTTATTTAGACCAGGCAGCCATCATAGACAAGCGGCCATTCCAAAACAGGATGCCATCTTAGACCAGGCTAGCACCTTAGACAAGCAGCAATGTAGAGCGCTAATGGAACTAATAGAACTGTGTCTGCTCAAAGTGACATTCTTCTCAGAAGTACTAATTGAAACCGAACAAGAGCATTGACAGGACACAAAAGAAAAGAAAAAACGTAATTAGATTTAATAAAGAAATTCTATTCGGCTTCGCAACACAGAGAACTACAAGAACATGATAAAGAACCCTAACCTAGGTAGCTCAGGTGTAGCAGTGTAGCCATGGAGAAGCTTACAGATACCATGACAATTCTCGAATAACTCCTAGCGAATTTCATCGTCACTTCCATATTTTACCAAGTCTGGGCTACATTTCCTCACGCTGTTCAATGAGCTCTAGTAAGTACTACGCGATCTAATCAATCATCTATCTAAAAGTTAACCAATGAGTGCAATCAACGTGTTTTGTATTTTAGATTTTGTGATATCTACTTCGAGTCCGCAGAAACAATGAAGTCATTCTCAGCTCTGTTGTGTTGTATTGTTTTGGTCTACCCCTGTAAGGCCAGTGTTCTGGGTGTGTTGGATCTTAATAACATTAAAGTAAGTTATGTACTTTCAATACATGTGTTGACACAGGAGGAAGCGCTAATGTGTTTCAGACATATAGATAAACAGGGCCGGATTTACACTTGCTAAGGCCCTAAGCTATTTGAGTTTATGGACCTCCTTGTAATCAATCTATTCCTTTGCTTTTTCTTCAAAGCAATATGTAAAACCCCTCAGATAAGTGGGGGCATAAGCTATAGTTTATGATGCCCTGAGGTAAATCTAGCACTGTAGATAGGAATGTTGTCTATAGGTAAACCTAGCACTGTAGATAGGAATGTTGTCTATAGGTAAACCTAGCACTGTAGATAGGAATGTTGTCTATAGGTAAACCTAGCACTGTAGATAGGAATGTTGTCTATTGGTAAACCTAGCACTGTAGATAGGAATGTTGTCTATAGGTAAACCTAGCACTGTAGATAGGAATGTTGTCTATAGGTAAACCTAGCACTGTAGATAGGAATGTTGTCTATAGGTAAACCTAGCACTGTAGATAGGAATGTTGTCTATAGGTAAACCTAGCACTGTAGATAGGAATGTTGTCTATTGGTAAACCTAGCACTGTAAATAGGAATGTTGTCTATAGGTAAACCTAGCACTGTAGATAGGAATGTTGTCTATAGGTAAACCTAGCACTGTAGATAGGAATGTTGTCTATAGGTAAACCTAGCACTGTAGATAGGAATGTTGTCTATAGGTAAACCTAGCACTGTAGATAGGAATGTTGTCTATAGGTAAACCTGGCACTGTAGATAGAAATATTGCCTATAGGTAAATCCTGCACTGTAGATAGTGAGGCTTGTTGTCGTCTTATGGAGATAGGAGTAGCTTGATACTACAGGGTGAGACGCTAGAGTTTTTACGACACACGACCTACGCATGTAGGATGATTAGCAGTAAACAAAATTCTTTATGAATGTCTCGTTTTTCAAGAAGAGCGATCGAGACAAGGATATGAGATTGAAGTGACCTGGCACACTACTGGTACACTTTACTTAAGAGACAATTGTATTTTTATTTTTTTTATTTTTGGTTGAGGGTTTAAATAAGACATTGGCCCTTTACAAAACAATTACATCATTAAATAAATAATCATTCCAAAACATCACTGAGGCCAGGTTCATATGTAAGTTAATTTCACCTATTCTTTGGTCTGTTGGACCGTTAGGTCACGCACAATATCTGTCAACCATCTTTCTCCATTTCTCTGTGTCCTCTGACTTTGATAGAATTTCATTCATTCATTCTTTAATGTTGTCTTCCCATCGATTTCTCTGTCTTCCTCTTCATCTCCTTTCTGTTACTGTTCCCTGAATGAAGGTCTTTGCGTGCTCTAAGGACCTTGTCATGTGGCCATAGAGTTTTAGTTTACGTTTTTTGACAGTGGCTAGCAGGTCATCGTGGAGTCCAATTGCTGTATTAACTCTTTCTCTCCGTAATTATACCACATTCTGGTGGAATCAACGCTGGTATCTTCAGTTAGGAGAGAAAGAGTTAATTCTATTTCTAATCTCTTCATTCGTGATGCGATCTCTGAAAGTGACTACTAGGATTTAAATATATCTACATAGTTATCAGTTCATTGAATACATATGAATATTAACAATGTAATAATACTAATAACATTATAGATATCCGAATCCTACGGTATCAAGTCGTTAGTTGAACAATACAACAGTATCGGCAACACTTTTGACACGAGCACGTCTCTTATATTTGTATCGACGGAGATATGGTTGTAGTCGTTGATAGTTTGTAGTTGTTGATAGTTTGTAGTTGTTGATAGTTTGTAGTCGTTGATTGTTTGTAGTCGTTGATAGTTTGTAGTTGTTGATTGTTTGTATAGTTTCTGATATTCTTACTGTAAAAATTGAGACATCCCTTTGTACTGCCTGAATGGACCACTTACACACATACTGACTTTGTAACCTGGTTTATATTTATTTTTTTGTGTTTTTACCCCAGGACACTGTTGGTAAAACAGTCGAGGGCGTGGTAAGTTTTTGTTATAATTTATACTGATTATTTTGTAAGAACATTTTAAGAAATAGGGTTACAATTATATATTTCGGTTTGAGTTGTTCAAACATGAACTCCTGATCTGTTTCTTTGTATTCTACTCTACTTGTTTACTTCTATTTTTTCATATTATGTTTCTTAAAAAAAAACAACAACAACATTCTATTTAAATACTCTTTGTTATTTCGATAGAAAATGCATATTAATTGATATTTAATTTTTGTATTAACAGCCAGTTGTCGGTGGAATCGCGGTATGTATTAAAATTCGGAAATTAATTTAAATATTGATATCAGAAGTAGTATCAGAAATATTTGAGATCTAAAGTCCATCTGTCTTGCAACCACATAAATATTACAGCAGCATATAAAAAGTGTTAAGCCCCCCCCTTTCCCATTTCATTTGTAGTACCGGAATGGATTCCTGTTTGACGCCCCCCCCCCCCCCCCCCCACCAACAACCTCTGGGGGCATGTGTGTATTATTAATAAACAACTATTTGGCTTTTTAACATGTGTAATTTTAAAAAAAACTATGGTATAAGAGTGAGAGAGAGAGAGAAAGAGAGAGAGAGAGAGAGAAAGAAATATGTGAGGAAATATTTAACCGAGAGGACGACAAAGAAAGAGGGTGAAAGAAAAAATGAGGATTGAAGAGAAGGAGAAGTAGTTTGTTACTTGAAAGGGAGTGAGATGGAGCGATTATAAGAGTGGAAAACAGGGATACAGACAGACAGACATGACCATGTTATAGAATAGTTTCTTAATAATTAAATATAACATTTGAAATTACCTCAATGAAGAAATTCACTTCTTTCTGGTTACTACTTTAACTTATTACAAACTTTTGAAATGAAAATTGTTTATTTATCAGAGTGGTGCTCTTAACACAGCTGGAGGATTGGTTAGTATATTTTAATCTTTGTTTCTCTATTATTATCTCTCTTTGTTTTTCCTTTGTCTCTTTCTCTTTGTCTCTCTTTCTCTTTGTCTCTCTTTGTCTGTTTCTCTTTGTTTCTCTTTGTCTCTTTCTCTTTGTCTCTCTTTCTCTTAGTATCTTTCTCTTAGTATCTTTCTCTTTCTCTCTCTTTCTCTTTGTCTCTTTCTCTTTGTTTCTTTTTCTCTTTGTCTCTCTTTTTCCTTGTTTCCCTTTTTTTCTTTTCTGCATCTCTGTTATTTTTTAATTCTCTTTCTCTCTTGGTCTTTCTCATTGTTTCTCTCCTTTTCTGTCTCTTTCTCATTCTCTTTGTCTCTCTAAGTCTTTCTATGTCTCTCTTCCTCTCTTTCTGTTTCTCTCTTTATCTCTGTATCTCTCTCTGTATTATTCCTTTTTTTTCACGTTGGTTTTTTATTCAATTTCCAGCAAATTTAAAATATATCATTATTTCATCGCCTAAATTAAGAAATTCAATTAGGTCAATACTTTCGTGACTTTACTATCTGAAATAAGGTGAGTCATGATAGTGTCTGTCTATTTCAGACTGGTGTTGCAGGCAAGCGTGGAGAATTTGTGAGTACTTCTATTTTGTAATGATCCGGTTGATAAAAATATGCTATGTAAACCATTTCATTTAAAAATAATTATTTTGAACTAAAAACCTAAAATATGCAGCAACATGTCAACCACTATTTAAACAAATGTGGTACTAACGTAATTACAGCAATGAAGGTGTATTAGGTAACGGCACGCAGAGTCACTAAAAATTTTAATATACTGAAATTTAATATGCTGTAGTAAAGTTGAATGTCTTAATTTTCAAGGTTAATCAAATATATATATATTTATATATCTGAAATACAAAAATCAACAAAAACTGTACACTATGATATCAACTAGTAGTACTAATATTTTCTTTTTATTTAACAGCCTTTTCTTGGAGGACCTGTAAGTAGATAATGTCTATAAAACATTGTAATGCTGAATTATATATAAGCATATCTGTAATTACTCTCTTGTCTGTCGGAATGGATAGAATCTATATATAAATGTATGTATCTATCTGTCTATTTATCTGTCTGTTTGTCCCTCTTTCTGTCTGTCTGTTTATCTATCTATCGCTCTTTATATTATTTTAATATAAATTTTTTTGTCATTTGAATAGCGTTATAAAAAAATCCTCCAACTCAAACTTCTGTATTATCGCTTATTGAACTCGGTGTTTCTATACAGACTTCCTGCCTCTTACTCTTTAGTTAACCCTAGCTTCCCTGGTCTTTGATCTTTATAATTCAAGCTATCATCTTCTCTCGTTTTATGGTACTATATATCTGCAAACTGCAGCACCCTGTGCTACACCCCGACAGAACCTGTGACGTCGTTGACCCCAAACGACATCGTTCCGACCACAGCTAATGCCCAGGCATTCATCTCAATTCCAGTACGATCCAGTCGCTTCGCCACCGAAGGAGACCATAGAGCACATTGCATATTGGTTATTTGTTAAGGCTGTACAATTTACATTTTGAATTTATATTTTTAAGCTTAAATAATTTGAAATTCTTAATTTACAATTTTAGGGCAAAAGAGATGTGCCTGACGAAGAAGTGAGTATTAACAAAATATTGAGTTCAGACTTAATATAGAGGTGTACACTTCAATATTATGTTGGTATGAGCTTTGTTGACCAGTTAACACTGGAATTACGCGTATTTTGTGTTTTTTTTCCTGCATTTTTTGGTCAAATTTCAACAAATTAAAATTTCAATTCTTATGTTATGTAGGATAAACGGGCACTTTTTGACATGGTTCAGGGTTTAACGTTAGGTATAGCTCCACTAAGAACTAGCGTTAAATAACTTTTTTTTCTTTTTTGGTCTAGTTTTAATTAACATTTTAAAGATACACAAAATGATTATTACATTTATTTTGGTTGACGAACATGTCAAAGCGTTTCTTCTTTCTCCCCTGCATGATACTGTTGGACAAACTCTTGAAGGAGTAGTGAGTACTGTTTTAGTAGAAAAGAAATTTGTAACTATAGAATAAAGCATAGTTCGTTTTTAACTTGTACCGATTGCTAATTGTCTAAACATTTGCACATCAATTAATACAACTTTGCAACTTCTCTTGTAGAAATTATATATATATATATATATCTATATATATATATCTATATATATATATATATATATATATATATATATATATATATATATATATGTACAAAAGACTGTTGTAATTTTTTCTGTAGAACTTATGATCATATAGTTGTTTTTTTTACACAGTTTATATCAACTCACTCTGTCTGCCTGGTCAAAAGGTACTATGACACCTAATCTCGGATCAAATTGAAATTTTGCGATTTTTTTTCTTTTACCTGTTAACACATGAATCAATTTACAAAATTAACCAATTAGTCAATTAGCTACTGGAAATTAATTATTTTGTTTGGTATGTCGAACAAGGGAAAGAAATTGCACTTAACTGAAATGCTGGTGTTGGCCGAATTAGTCCCCCTTTTAGGTCACCGCTTTAAAGCAAGTTTAAAAGAGACAATATATAACTGTTTCTATTTTGATATATCTTCACTAGCAGAGTGGTTAGTTTATCAGCTTGAGCCACGAGTTTAAATTTAAGTCGTTCTCTCTATCTTTTTTTTATAAATGGTTTTAAGAAAGCGATCACGCAAAATTCCCCCAAATATACTTCCCAATTTCCAACTGTACAAATAAGTGATAGGTTCACAGCACAGTGAGAAAGCTTTAAGCATGAAGTGGCGCTAAACAAAAACTATTGGTAAACATAGTTCTAATCGCATAGATTTTATTATTGTTGGTCTAGATCACTGTTTTACCAAACTTTTTTCCTTAACGGAACACTTTTCACATTCTGAGCATTTAGCGGAACACTTTGCTTATTTTTTGAGAGAGATTAATTCACGTATTAGCTAACTAGTTAATTATTCCAGTAATTCCTGGAACACCTATTCAGGCCTCGCGGAACACTGCGTTTCTGAGGAACACAGCTTGGAAAACACTGATCTGAATATATTACAAATTTAATTAAATGACTGATCCAAACTAATTGCTACAATCGTATAACCTTGTTTATTTAAAGTATTTTTACAATTTTTTCTTGTTTATTCTTACAGCCAGTTCTCGGTGGACTTGCGGTAAGTTGCCTTTCTTTACAGTATACTTAGACTGTAACACTCCCACACCATTCTGATCAAAGGGCTTTAGTTTTCCCTCATAGGAAACCACTCCGGACATTGTTTAAAACCTCTTTCTTAAAGTAGGACACAAGGCTCGAGGACTGTCCTGTTCATACGTTTCCCTCGTATCGGCTACCATGTTGTTGGTATATTCAGAGGCCATGTTTTTCTAAGTAAATTTAAAACAAAATCTATGCTGCTTTCACTCACCACTTTAATTCATTTGTGAGTGTTCATTGTAAAAAAAAAGGTAAAGTTCCCTTTACAGACCTTGCGATGTGTAACTTTAATGATGCAAAGGTCATCTTTTTCTGTAGGCCACGGTTAACGCTGGTGTGATGTGGCGAGCACAACGACCAACAGCTTTTACTTTTCTCCAATGACTTAGAGGCTCCCTAAAGATCTTGAAATTAAAAATTATAGTTTTCACCAGGATTCGAACCCGGAAGCCTCGGTTTGAAAGCCAGGTGCTTTACCACTTTGCCCCCGCCTCTTTTGGGTGCCTATTGACAAATCATGAATGATCCTTTCTTTATTGGCATGATGGTCTATAAGTATAGCTACTGATATGATCTTTTAATGATACATTTCGGTTAATTTTTTTTTGGTACGATATTTATTTATTGACCACACTCAAGGTATGGAACATGAGAGAGAGAGAGAAAGAGAGAGAGAGAGAAAGAGAGACAGAAATAGTGAGGCAGAGAGACATATCACAAAGATAAACAAAAAAAGAGAAAGAGAGAGGGAGACAAAGACAACGAGAAAGAGACAGAAAAGATAGATAAAGAGAGAGAGAGAGAGAGAGAGAAGATCTAGATAAACTCTGTCAACCCAAGGTAAACATGAGATGCTTGACACAGTGACACCTAACCTTTCAAGTCTTGCTAAAGGTTACTAGGTTACGAATAGCATTTTTAAGTATAAATCTATTTGTTTTGTTTATTTTTTATTTTTTTTTTGGTTTAGGTTTTAAAGAACAATGTCTATATAGAGAAGAAATCAAGTGTTTAGAGATAGAGATGATAAAGGCTGTTAAAAGATTTGCGTTTGAGAATTGGTAGAATGTTTCCACTGAGAAGTTTTGGACCTTTTTTTCTTGTATACTGACATCAACGATGTACACATAGTCTCTTCTTCATTGAATTAAATGTTCTGAATTATCAGCACTCTTGATTACTTCTTGATTACCTCTTGATTTCTTCTTGATTACCTCTTGATTTCTTCTTGATTTCTTCTTGATTACCTCTTGATTTCTTCTTGATTACCTCTTGATTTCTTCTTGATTACCTCTTTCCATTGTTGGCCTTCACCTGTTCTACTTGTAATATAGGAGTTCGTGTCACCTCCGCTTTAATTTGTTCACTACTCTGCACAAGACAGAAGGGAGGTTCCTAGCAGGGTCCAAAAGTTTGTGCATTAATGTAATTCGGAATTTGGGTTGTGTTTGCTTAACGCCCTTACCCTCTTCCAGATAGCCTCTTCCCCTATGTATCCATATACATTTGACCAGGAAACACTGAGCATCATAAAACATGAAATAGACAATTACTACAAATACATATTTTAAAAAATTGAGTACAATTTGCTTTAACTATATCGATATATCTACCTATCAGGACATTTAAAAAAAAATTATACAGGTCTCTGTCACAGATGTGATGCTATTTTAGAGTTAAATTATTGAGTTCATATTTCTATTAAAATTTTTTTGGACAATTTTCCTAATGTTTCGTTTTATCCACAGTCTGGTATAGTGACTTTTGAGGTAGCACCTCTCGAGTTCTGAGAGCGACATTAGCCTGGAGGAACTCAACAGGTGACAGATTTTCAGTTATTGTAAACATATTATTTACATAATTATAGTAATTAGTTAGTAATAAATTCGCAAAATATAATAGTTGTATTTTTAGCACCACAGCTAACGTACAGTCAAAATGGCCGTAATAATGACTCAATAAACATTTGAGCATGAGACTCGATAGTGTCCAAAAATTATTTTAATAAATATCTACCTAAGGATTTGAAAATTGTATACAGTAACTGTAATATATCCGTACGCTTGTCTAGTGCAAATCAAGGGAGACAATGACATACATCACATTAGACAAACGTTAATCTCCCTTTTTAATCGCTTTTTTGTGGTTTTTTTTTTTTTTGTATTGACGGGTAGGAATTAAGCTTGGGGAAGGGGTAGTGAAGATTAAAACTGAAAAAAAAAATTACAAATAGGCGTCTCTAGGATTGAGGACCCCATTACTCTCCCCCTCATAAAGCCTTTCTACACCCCCCCCCAAAAAAAAAAAGGCTAAATTCTATTTTTGATTATTCTTTTGTTGATGCATTATGAATCAAAGCTACTTATCAACATTTAATTAGTATTACAAAACTAATATGTGCCGATTTTTATTGTTACACACTGGAATCATAACCATTGTATCCTTTTATTGTCTAATGGGTGATATCCGATGCGGCCCGCACCCCTCGCGCTCTCTTAGTGACGCCACAGGTAACAAAATATGAGATAAAATCATTAGTGCGCAAGATGTGGAAAAATATGTTGATTGCAATAATCTGGGGCTGCGTAGACACGGGAAATGCAGCATTCCTCATTAATCTTCGGACTCGAAGACAGGCATTATTATTATTATTATTATTTATTGTACAAAAGATGTTTAATATAACATATATAACATCTAACAATATAATATATATATATATATATATATATATATATATATATATATAATATAACTATATTTGTTTTTCAGATTTGGACCTTATAATGATGCAGTAATAAAATGGACGTCCCATCTATAATCGTTCGAAATGAAAGATAATGCAAATTATAGAATAACTTGTGTAGAATGTCGGACAATAATAAATGTTCCATAAAAGTCAGATCTGTTGTATTTTGTGTGGTGGTGTTTTGTCTTAAGTTATCTTTATGAGAGTGGAATAGATCTCATTGCTTACTAAAGAAAATCAATCTCTATCAAACAGTGGTTCTCAACATGCACGACTATGGGACTAGGGCGCTCTTTATAAGGCGTCTAGGACTCGTAGGAACCTTCCCTCCATAATGAGCTTACGTCGTAACGAAGACTAACATATACTTACAAATCTCAATTTAGGCACCATTTTATCATTGCTGGAATAAAAGAAATCTATACCCAGAAGAGAACACACATATAAACATATAAGACACTTAAAAGGGTACTTTTACCAAAGACCCAACCACCTCTCTTTAAAAAAAACGTTAGGTCTAGTCCAAATAGAACTTCCAGCTTTAAAACTCTTCACATTGGCTATTTGTCCATGAATTCTAGTATCTGTTTACTCGCCTTCCCTCTCTCTCTCTCAATCCCTAAAAAAAATTCAATTAATTTGAATGTATTTTATTAGGGGAGCGTTAACATGGTCTGTGAGTGTTCATACGCGGGTTAATTAAAAAAAAAGCAATCACAACATAAAACATACTTTAAAAAAAATAATTAAAATGTATCAGAGGGTAGGAATCGCAAAATCAATGCAATTTATTTGAATACTGAAAGGTTTATTTTCCCCTTTTTGTTTAAACAAATATAGGATCAACTACCACTAATTAATCAACTTATTGGTTAATTTTTTATTGATGTCAACATGTGACCAGCACAACGGCCAACCACTCTTGACTTTTCTAATGTCAACATGTGACCAGCACAACGGCCAACCACTCTTTACTTTTCTGATGTCAACATGTGACCAGCACAACAAACAACCACTCTTTACTTTTCTGATGTCAACATGTGACCAGCACAACAAACAACCACTCTTTACTTTTCTGATGTCAACATGTGACCAGCACAACAAACAACCACTCTTTACTTTTCTGATGTCAACATGTGACCAGCACAACAAACAACCACTCTTTACTTTTCTGATGTCAACATGTGACCAGCACAACAAACAACCACTCTTTACTTTTCTGATGTCATGTGGAATCTTGGACGTCATCAAAATGCCAAAATATTCAAAGTTTTAACCATCAGGGCAAGTAGAAATCTGAATCCAAACTGATAAAGCCTCGTGAATGAACGTAAATATGAGTCTTAGGAGAAATCGGGAACTGCTCACCTAGACCTAAATGCTATGTTCCTTCGACACTTCTGACACCAAAATGTATTTTCCCTTGAACCAATGAGCAGAGAGGCAAAAAGAAGAGAAGTGACAAAGATCCGAGCAGAGATGTTTTGTGTCAAATGTTTGTACATATTTGTGAAGTTCCTTTAGAGTTGAAGATAAACTACTTCCTAGTCCAAACCTCCCACAGGTCGACAGAGGATGGCTGCGGGCAGGCTATGAACCAGGGACCATCGATACGACCGAATATCATTCAAGCGCACATACCGCACAACCAGGCACATCAGATAATGGCCAGGTTTTCTTACACTGAGAAATTTGCCATTAATTGCTCTAGGTCTGAATTTTTAAAAAAAGTTTTAGTGGGCATTAAAAATAAATTTGGTAACAACATGTTAATCTGTTGTTTTGCACTTTAATGGAGAAACCTGGTGTCTCTCATCTCTCAATCTATAAACCATATCTCCATAATGTCAAATTCTTCCTTAACCTGTCATGTACACAACAAAGTGTTGATATCATTTCCTAGCAAACATTGTGCTTAGAAAACTCTACTAATACATGGTCACATCTAAACTTTAAAGCTATGATATATCGATGTACGGCAAAAAAAAACAAAAAACGCTTGACTACCTAACAAAAGGGCATGAGTTCGAATCTCGACTCGAGAAACGTTCATGTTAAGCGCTTAAAAGGCAGCAGGGAAACCTTCTCTCTCAATTGGCCTATAAATTAGATAGATAAATGCTGAAAACATTACAACATAATATTATTGTACATACTTTGCTGGTTGTTTTCAATTGTGTCTGAGACCAACAAGTCATGAGCCTATCCAATGACAAGAGGCTAAAACATGCCCACGTTGTTCTTGTTTCTTATAGTACATCTACAACCATATACATTCGTTCAGTACATTGAACTTTAAAAAATTTTTTATTTTTTAAGAGGTTCAAACTAGTAAACAATACTTTGTAATGGATGACCTTAATTATCTAGAAGTAATCAACCAAGATATTTAAAATAAAAATAATTTTAATTGCTAGCTTTTTAACTTTCTCGAGGCGTTATATTGTCCAAAATAATAATTATTTATCTATTATTGGAAATTGTCATTGTGACCTAAACTATATGCTAAATTGTTTTTTTTAATGTCGATCATCCCACAAGTTATCATAAGACTTGTGGCCTATAAATAGGCTTCAGTAATATAGTACTGTATCTAGGCTTCTATCATTGACTGACGTCAAGTAACTTTAGCACTCTGGTAAGCTAACCTTGGCTTTTTATATTGTGAAATGTGGCGAGGTGCTAAAAGAAACTTGTATTTTGAACTTTTAACAATCAGTTTTAGGGTTAGAGTTAGGGTTAATGTTTAAGCATAGCGCAGAGTTTGAATGTTCTATGGCACATTTTTTTTTTGGCTATTTTTGTTTAAGTTTGGGACATTTTTAAAGACTTGAAGATTATTACTCTCTCCCCTAAGGGCGTAAACACACTAGACGGTTTACGCCGTGAAGCGAAAAAAAAAATAACGGACCATTGAAACTATTAAGTAAACCATATTGGTTTTCACATTAGCCTACATCAGGGGTTATCAACCTGTTTGTCGCGACCCCCTTGGGGGTCGATTGACGATTTGCCAGGGGTCGCCTGAGACCATCAAAAATATGGTTTATTGTCTATTTTTCTATTGCTCTGTGTGTGTGGGGGGGGGGTGGCGGCAGAGTGGGGGATTGTAAAAAGGGGTCGCCGAGCTTAAAAGGCTGAGAACCGCTGGCCTACATCGTGACAGTAAAATGGCAATACGGTGCATTGAATGAAACGTCTCTTGGCCTTGAACTTTACGGTTCAAGGGCGACGTGTTGACCCACGTGACAAAATATCTTCTCTTTTTCCAGTCTATAATGCACTGCTACGAATAAGTTGGGTTTTGAGTTAATTTTACTTAGCCATACCTAGACTAATCGTTAATAGCATGCCTTAACACTGACCTGCGACGACGCAACCTGTGTACTTAGTGAATACAAATAACTCGTTTACACGTTGTACATCCTATATATAAGGCAGCCATCTTATGTTGGTGCTGATATGTCACATGGCGACAAAGATTACGGCTATTAAAAAAATGTCATCCGAGTTAATGTAAGCAAAAAAGCCTTCTCAATATCTTACCATGTTGTCAACTGCAGTATTTGAAGTTTAAACATCGATGCCTAATAAGTCAATTTGAACATAAAGAATAACACTAAAATTGTCAAATGCTGCTAGTAAGATCATAGGCACATATTTGAGATAAACATTGCAAAGAAAGTAATACAGACTTTAAGTATAAAAACAACAACCTCTTCTTCATGATCTTTACATTTTGTTATCACCAGGAAGATATAGGACACAACATACAGACACAAAAAACTATTTTGTTCCTTTGACAATGAAATCATTGAACAAACTGTAACTTTCTGTTGTAAAGTTCGCATGTAATGTTAAAGAGAAACTGGGCTATGTACGTCTATCTTGTGTGCTATCGTACACATTGTTTGCTCTAATCATGTATTGTCTTTTTGTAAAGCACAATTGTAAGACCAATTTCCTCACGGATACTAAAGATTATTATTTCCTTAACATTGCCAACAAATATTGATTTTTACAAATGTATTTTCTGAAATACTAAAAACATATATTAATAAATATCGTATTTTCTAAACATTGACAAATACAAATATAAAGTAGTGTATGGTTAAAATGTAAAGTAAGGGAAACCACTAGCATAAGTTTAATCAAGCGAAACTTTTAAAACTTTACAATAAATGTAATACGCTACAAAAAAAATAAACGAAATTTAAAGGTTGCTTAGTGAATATTGGGCTGCCAGAATGACTCCTTGCGAATTTCAACCGTCGTTTGGTGAACTTTATAAATGTACTTAACTGAACATGTGGTAACAGTTTCAATTGATGTATACAAATATATGTACAGTGCAATAGGCTGTTCCTTTAATACATAATCATATTTGTGTAAGTTACCGTTACCTTTACCTATCCCTTAGTCTGTTGGACCGTTGAGGCACCAAGCACGACTCATCGACCATCTTTTTCCATTCCTCTCTGTCTTTTGCCTTATTTAGAACCTCTTTCAATGTCAGGCCACGTCCATTCTTTTATTTTGTCTTCCCATCGCTTTCTCTGTCTGCCTCTTCTTTTTTTTCCTGCTACTGTTCCCTGAAGGAGGGTCTTTGCGAGCCCCGATGTTCTTGTTATATGGCCATAGATTATAAGCTTGCATTTTGTAAACATAGCCAACAGGTCATAATGGGGTCCAATCGCTGCAGTAGCTCTGTCTCTAATCTCTTGGTTTGTGATGCGGTCTTTGAATTAATTATCTTTTTTTGCTTCTATAATGTCAGATAAAACTTGATCCAAAAAGAATGAGGTTCTTATCTGCACTGTTATGTTTGACAGTACTGGTCAACACCATGAAGAGCAGTCTAATGGCTCCTGATGGCTACGAAGTAAATGAACTACTTTGAATTACATGTTCATAAAGACTTGATTATTGCCCTTTCTTGGACTATTTTTGTATAGATAGAAAAATAGATAAATAGATAGATAGATAGATAGATAGATAGATAGCTATACATAGAGAGAGAGGGGATAGATAGAGAGATATATAGATAGATAGATGTCGACATTTGTAATACATATATTTCATATTTTAAAACCTTCTAACAGCTTGCTGTCGGTGGTAGAGCCGTAAGTATTCAAACTAGACATGAGTACATCTTTGTATCAATAAATATCTTGTTGAATTGTCTTGTACTACTCTATAGTTCAAAAAGACTTTCGTGTATTTATGAGTCTCTTGAAGAGATTTATTTAGATATTATTGTAAAAAAAAAGTTAGAGGTATAGAAATATAAATAGACAAATATAAACTCAGAGAGAAAGAGAGAGAGAGAAAATAATTTTGTAAAGTTAGCGATCTTTTTCTCTATTTCTATATCTTTTTTCTATATTTTCTCTATCTCTCGCCATAATTATCTAATGTCTTAAGAATTCATTTATCTGCATTTTCTCAAACTATGGACTTGAACACAATATTTGTAACTACTCTAAATTACAACTACATTGAACAACAAAATGCAGCCCTCGCTCTCGGAGCTCTCGTTTCAGTTTCGTAGTCCTATACTCTTAAGCGAGCAATTCTTGTAAGTATGTATGTATGTATATATATATTTACAATTTATTTCGAAAACGGCCTTAACGATTTTTTTTTTTTTAATTTCAAGGTATGTGCATATTAATGAGGACAAAAATTCTCAACTCATTGGCCACATCGGAAAAACTCGAGGTCGACCGTTATATCGGTGGGAAGCGTGGTCGAGAGGCTAAGTGCCCGCTTGAACTTGGCTATCTAGAAGGGGGCTCGACACCCGACTCGGGCAGAGTTGTGTTTACTGAGCACGGAAAACTAACTCCCAGATACCCCCTCCCCCCCACTGGTCCACAAATGGGATTGGACCAAAGCGCTCTGAGCATGCTATAAGCATGAAAGTAGCGCTCTGTGAAAGCTATAATAATAATAATCGGTTTTGTCTCATTATCAAAAAAATTAATTTTGTCTAGAATGTTTATGAATGAATGTTTTTCTCATAACGTGAAAGGGAATAAAAGAAAACTTGACACCGCTTACGTCACTAGGCTCACAGCAATACACTTCGCAAACAAGAAAAAGTTTTAATGAATTGTCCTAATTAAACATTTACAATCTTATTGTAGATTGATCTATTATGTAAAGATGGAAGAAAAATAATGAAATTAAATTTGTCGATGTATGATTAGTTATTGTGTTTTAAAGGCTTTATAAATTGTTTACACTTTAATTGCGACCTACATAGTTTGCCACAACTAAAGCAACCATTGTTCGCCAGATGACAATCTACACCTTCTTCCGTTTATTTCGGCATGGGCATTTCTTTTAGCCTCCCCTTGGCATTTAGCAGTTCTCGACAGCTGTCTTGATCAGAGAACAGCCTCAAGCTTTGCCAATGTTATATAAATACAGTATTAGTCATGGACAAAGTAGTATATTTACATTCTGCTTTCAATGTCTTGCAGGTCAGAGGAGGAATCTTTGACATCCCATCACAAGTGACGGTAAGTGTCGTTAATTTAAAAATAATCGGCTGACTGTTCAATGAATAAGAGACATGCACATCGGACATAAATTATTATAATAATCTTCTATTTTTCTCTTTTCTTGCTTTTGCTTCTTTCTTATTACAGTTATTGTCTTTTCTTTACTTCTGTTCTAATTATGTTACCTTCTCTCTATCACTCTCGCTGTCTCTCGCTCTCATCCGCATTCAGCTCTCTCCCGGACTATTTATCTTCTTTTTATCTTTATTTTCTATGTCCATCTGTTTCTCTCTTTGTTTCTCTATATCTCTCTCTTTCTCTGTATCTTTTTTCTCTCTCTGTCTCTCTGTCTCTTTTTCTCTTTCTCTTTCTTTCTATCTCTCTTTGTCTCTGTCTCTGTCTCTATCTCTCTACATTCTGTCTCAATCAGTCATATATTTTCCCCATTTTAAACAAAGTTATACTTCATGATCACAATGTTTAAACATACCCTGACCAGACATGGAAACCCTCGCTCTATCATCCTCGCAAGATTTAAATCTTTATTTGTTTGTCTTAATAATAGCGTTGTTTCATTACAGATTGGCGAACCAACCAATACCAACGTTATAGTAAGTTATTATAAACTATTATCATTTAGAAAACTTTAACATTATTTATATGAGCACTATAAAAAAAATAATAAAAGAAAAACAATACCACCTTTACACATTTAATGAAGCGATTTATTTTACTCTTGTTTAATTGTTGTTTAATCCTGTGCACTCCCAGGGGAGCATAGGGCCGCATTCACACCTCTCCACCGAACTAGTTTCTGAGCAGCTTTCTTCATCTGCTCCCATGTCATTCCGGTACCCTCAGCTTCACTGATGACTGACCTCTTCCAGGTTTGCTTGGGTCTGCCCACTTTCCTTGTGGGCTCCAGTCAAGTGCCTGCCTTGCAATATTGGTAGCTGGTTTTCGCAGGGTGTGTCCTATCTAGCTCTATTTTCGTTTTATGATGTATTGGGCTATGGGCTTTTGTCTAGTTCTCTCCCACAAATCGATAGTAGTCATCTTTTCTGGCCACCTAGATCTTAATATCCGGCGTAGGCATCTGTTAACAAAGGTCTGGAGCTTTTCCGTATTTCTTTTAGTGACTCTCCACGTTATTTTACTCTTAATAGCTAATAAATGTTCTTTGAGTGACTCTCCAAGTTATTTTACTCTTCATAGCTAATAAATGTTTGATTTTAAACAAGGGAACTTTACCACTCCCATTCCCTACCCCACTACAGCCGGAAAAAAATTAAGGTTAAACGATGTATTATGCTATAGGTTGTTATAATATTCTAATAATGGGCCTTAAAATGTGTTCTCAAATGTTCTTTATATAACCTGAACATTTAGTAGCAATAAACAGGAAACAATAATCGCTGGGTAATTTGACTAGAATAGAAGTAGTCTTTAAAAAAATCTGTTATTTTTTGTTTTTCTTGTTTTAAAAGTTATCAATATTGTAATGACTTATAATATATTCAGTTTAGTTGTATTCAATATTCTTCAACAGGCACCCAACGGAGACATTACAGTATGTAGCTCAGTACTATTAACCATCGTAAACTATTGTATATAAAAAAATATATGCTGAATATTATTATTTTTAAAAAAAGTATTATTGGTTACAGAAAAAAAAAAGTAGAGCCGGTAACTCGCATATAAGCATTGATTATGTTTATGTAAAGTATTCGTAGACAACACTTTATGTTATTGGTTTAGTAGAGCGATAGATGTGCTGACTGCGTTTCTGGATTCGTGTAACCTCTGGCAGGGAAGACAAGTAGATAAACCAGGACGAAACTCCCCCACCCCCATCCAAAAAGTTTTATACATTAGAAAGATAAAAGACAGGCTCCAGCGAGGGGTTCGTCTTGCGGTGTCTTTCTCGGTTAGAGATGGTACATTAATAGGATTTCGTAGCAACCTCTCATGAGTCAAGCATCCGGCCTCACTGGCATAGGGAAACCAGGCGGGGCTTAAGAGGTTGTGTCTCACAATAAAACAGATTTGATTAAAGGGGTATCTGGGTAAAATCCTTCTTAATAGTCCAATGCTTTCCCTGTTATTTGTTATCCCTTAAATATCTGCTTGTTAAATCTTTATTATGGACGTGTACTCCTTTAAAGTAGTTTATCTTTTTCTATTGTCTAAATAAAACTCTATGCAATCCCAAGAATGAACTGTTTAGAAAAATTAAACAATATTAAAATAACTTATGATATAAATACTAAGTAATGCTTTATTAAATATTTATCAACAGCCAGTGGACGGGTCCTTTAAAGTAAGTAAACAAAAATATTAATTATTGTAAATTTGTTTATTAAATAAATGTTGTGTTAATTATCAAAAAAAATATGCGTTATAAAGAATGTTATTGTTTTTAAAAAATCGATTATGTGTGTTATGGATATCATTACATCTACAACAATAGTCATGTACTATTTTTGTAGTATTGATAAAAATCTTATCAAAATTGGTTGGGCGTCCAGAGACATTAAACTGCGATGATTTTTGTATGGCTTTTTTTTAGCTCCAAAGTGCCCAAGCTTGTCTGTCAATGTGTCAGCCTTCTCTTTTCCTCAGTCTGACTTCATTAGTCATCACTCTGTTTCTTTTTCTTTATAAAACATCTGTTTGTCTACAGACCGGTTCGTTAGCCATGGTCTGCAGTAGGTAATGGGGATAAAGAGGTCCTGGTAATTTCGAGGATGCCTACCTAAGGTTAATGCAGCACAGTGCTTTGGTTCTGAGTTCCTGTAGACCTAAGGACCAGAAGGCCTTTTTTATGTGTCTTCGCCCTGTGCTGGGTGTCGTTGTGTAGAGGGTAAATCAGGACGCTGCTGTATCGGACACATGCAGTTGATGTGTAGCCCTGGCGAGCTTATTCTGGACATCAAAATGTCTCGTCCCCTTGTTGGATTCAGTGGCGGGTGGGGAGCACAGCTGTGAACAAGTGCCCAAACTAAAAAAAGAGATCTTCCTTGAACATTCTCCCATCTAGCTGATGTGTATAAAGCTAGAAGGCCATTACTCCCTGTAAAACAAAGACAACATGGCTGACTCTGGTTCTCCTTGGAGAATCCAGCCAAACACACCAGCCTCTAGATTGATAGATAGATAGATAGATAGATAGATAGATAGATAGATAGTTAGATACATACATACATACATGCATGCATGCATAGATAGATAGATAGATAGATAGATAGATAGATAGATAGATAGATAGATACATACATACATACATACATACATACATACATACATACATACATACATACATACATACATACATACATACATACATACATACATGCATGCATGTATAGATAGATAGATAGATAGATAGATAGATAGATAGATAGATAGATGGATAGATAGATAGATAGATAGATAGATAGATAGATAGATAGATAGAGAGAGGTATTTAATGGAATTATATATTTTTATATTTCAAAACCTTCTAACAGCCTGCAGTCGGCGGAAGAGTGGTAAGTATTCAGAATATACTTGACGATATTAAATCTTTCTATTGATACATTTCTTGCTAAATACAAATACTCCTTCTTTCCTATTGCAATTAGAGCATAGAATGGGTTGCCTGAGCTAGCCAGGAAAACCAGTGACTTTGCAGAATCAAAGTCATTGTTTAATATGCATGACTAAATGCATGACGCGTAGGACGTTATCATCTTCTTGTTTGAAGTAACGTCTGTATTATATAAGATAAGATAAGACTGTTTTTTTATGACTCTTGAAGAGATTTATTTCGATAATATTCATTTTCTTAATATTTGGAATTGAAAACAATATTTGTAACTGCAACTACATTCCACAACAAACTCCTGGAGCTATTGCTTCGTTTCCTTAACAAAAGTTGATCAACAAGAAGCCATCGCAAAATTCACCACTGATACCACTTGTTACTTTAGTTTATAAACACTGCACACAACTCAAAACCTTCCATCTCGGGGCTTAAAATAACGTGATTAGTGTAATAATGTTGTTGTTTTTTAATTATAATTAACTATACTAAATGTATACCTTTAATCGCTGTACACCACTTGAACCGGCCACAGTACATTGAAGAAAATGCGTGAAATGCTTATATTGCTGTATTTTGTGATTTAAAAGGCATTATCTTCTATCCTAGAGATTACTTAAGTGTTCAGTGTTTCACGTAACGACGCTATCCCAGTTGCTATGCATGTGTTCCATTTATTGGCCTCCTTCAGTGGTAGAACGACTGCGGTTCATCTCGAAAACTTTTTTTTTATATGGCTGTGGAGCCTTTTTCCGTAAAGACACACTTTACATGTCTTGCAGGTCAAAGTGTCTTTCGCTATACTGGTGGAGGAGCTGGTCATTTTTCGTATAGCACGTTTTTTTTTAACAACTGAAGCCCATGGTTTCTCGCTGTCCATAGTGTCACCATCTCTCTCCAACTAGTGAGGGTCTAGAGCTATGTCTTCCCAATGATCAGTATCAATGTTCACTGACTTTGCATCTCATTTCATGACATCTGTGTTACATAGCAGCATAGGATATTGGCAAATAATAATTTTTGTGTCTCCTATCCATACCACGCAGGTCAGAGGGGGAATCTTTGACATCCCAGCACAAGTGACGGTAAGTGGCATTGGTATAAAGAACTATGTTTATAAAAAGAAATATTACAATTTTTAGGAATACTAAGTTCACTAAGAGCATGTGACTAATCGACTTACTGTATAACGTCTAGGGTAGAGTACGTTAAATGCGTGCACAGAAGACAGTACTAATTATATTTTATTTT
Organism: Biomphalaria pfeifferi; assembly: GCA_030265305.1. NCBI lineage: Eukaryota > Metazoa > Mollusca > Gastropoda > Planorbidae > Biomphalaria > Biomphalaria pfeifferi. The sequence goes on from JASAOG010000003.1 coordinate 8,400,241, forward strand.
TCTCTTATTTATTTCTCTTTACTTTTTGCCTCTTTCTCTCTACTTTTACTCTCTTTTCTCTACTTCTGTTCTAATTATGTCACTTCTCTCTCTCTCTCTCTCTCTCTCTCTTTCTCTCTCTCTCTCTCTTACTCTTGCAATCTGCAGCAACCTCTCTCACTCTCTCTTTCTCTTTCTGTCATTCTCTATCTTTCTTTCTCTTTTCCTTTCTATCTCTCTTTCTCTCACTCATTCACTCTTTTTCTTTCTCTCTTCGTTCTGTCTCAATCAGTCCTATACCTCAATCAGTCCTATACCTCAATCAGTCCTATACCTCAATCAGTCCTATACCTCAATCAGTCCTATACCTCAATCAGTCCTATACTTCAATCAGTCCTATACCTCAATCAGTCCTGTACCTCAGTCAGTCATATACCTCAATCAGTCCTATACCTCTTACCCCCTTAAAAAATCGATCCTTCGTCATCAGACTTTATATACCGTACCCTTACCAGAGATCCAAACAATCATTATGTGTGAATAGCAAGGTTTAAAATATTCATTTTATTTATAAAGATAGTATTGTCTGTGTTTCAGATTGGCGAACCAACCAATAACACCGTAGTAAGTAATCTTTTTCGAAAATTCAACATTAAAGCAACTCCTTAATACGTTACGTATTGCGATTATTATACTCTTAATAACTAATGAATATTGAATTTAAATAAAAAATTCCCCCCTTTTTCCACTCCCCCCCCCCTTTGCCAGATAAAAATCTAGATAAGCGAATGTACAAATCTGCTTAGTTGTATAATGATTATAATATTTTGCCTTTAGATGTAGACTTAAAAAAAATGTTTGAATCTCATCAATGTACAGTGCCTACATGTGCAGATAACAAAAGACTCATAGTCTGTTCAAGATAAAGATTTCTATCTCTAGCCAAATTTAAATTATTCTCTTTTTATACTTAGAAAAATCATTACGGTCAAACTAGAGATTTTACCAGTGTGGCAAACAAAGTACTAATTCTTTTTCCAACGATTTACACTTGCATCATTTTTCGAGGAAAATAGAGCCATTTTTGAGAATGGTGTCCACCTACTTATCACACATTTTCGACTTTGAAATGATGACTTAAATAAAGATATTGTAAAACAAAAAAGGTTAATTATGTGCAACAAACAAACTGCCTTTGGACACAGATTCGAGAAAACCCTATTTATGGACGAATTTTACGTCACGAGAGACGCTCTTTTCCCTTGCCAACTTCTTGTGTGACTAATGAGGCCAATTCCTAATACACAGCTGCAGTCGCAGGTTGGGCATACGTAATCACCAGGCGCCTTTGCATTTTCGCCCTTCTTTCTGCTTCTGTTGTGTATGGCATCTGCAGTCCGTGACCCTTCCTTTATGCTCTCTCTCCGTGTGGATCTATCCAGGGCCACCTCTTCCCAGCTACTAGTGTCGATTTTGAAGAGCTTCATGTCACGTTTGCGTACATCCGTATCACCCAAAGGTGGGCGACCAGCGGCTCTCGTGCTATCTGATAGATTGCCATACAGAATGTCCTGTGGAAGTCGATCTACAGGCATTCTATAAGGCGTCTGCTGCTGATAACACAGAGAATGTCCTGACACCCTGCTCTTCGTAGCACTTCCTCATTGGTTATCTTATCTTGTTTATTGTTGAACAAATGAACTAATTACCAGGGTCGATTTTAGTTAAAGAAAAACAAAATTTAGTAAAGTCCCCTTAACAGAGTCCACTGAGACATCTTTTGGTAATGTGGCAGGTCTAAAGCAGTCCTGCCTTCTGACAAGTAACGAGAATCTTCTTAGGGATATTTAAACTGTGTTCAATTTTCCTTTCTATTATAAGCAGCATGAAAAACACTTTGCCCAGATGAAAGTAGCGCTATATAAAAAGCTATTATTTTAATTTAACAACAGGGTACATATACTGTTATTTCAATCTCTTCTGTTAATAAAAAGTAGACCCTGTTTATTAATTATCAGCTTTGACTCAATTATTAGTCAATCAAAAAGCCCCAACTTTTTCGCGTCTAGAGTCGTCACACTATTTTGTAATTAAAAAAATGCATCCTTTTCAAAGCATCATTATGCACACATCAATCCATAATATAAATGACTTAATGTACAATGTATTCAATATCATCTAACAGGCACCAAATGATGACATTGCAGTAAGTAACCAATAACTAGTAATCATTGTAAATTATTTTATGAAATCAATGTCGTATTTATTATAAAAATAATATATTGCAATCGACTTTAAAAAAAAAGTATCTGTGCTTAGAGATACATAAGTAGCTACCATGTGTGCAGTGGGTGTATGAACGTTTTAAAGCATTTCTGGAACAACATTTGTATGAAATTGAATTTGAAGGGCCAATGTTGTGCTGATTGCGTTTCAGGCCTCGTGAAAACGTCTTATATAAAACGTCTGATAAAGGGAGACGTACTGGGACGTAGCACGTTTTAGAAAAAAAAAAAGCATTACACGTGGAAAGAAGATAAGAAAGGCTCTGCTAAAACGTCCTGTCTTCAAATGAGGGCCATAGGCTTTCGATGACTTTCAAAGTTAGGGACGATTTATTATAGGATTTCGTAGCAATCATGTGCTTGGCCTCCAACCCTGCATGTAAAACCAGGCGGGGCTTAAGGAGACGTGCCTCACACAATAGTTTTGATTAAATAATCAAATAGTTCTTAGGTGGTCTTCTAGCCATGTGGTATCTGGTCAGATAGTTCTTAATTAGTCCAAGGCTTTTCTCTCATTAAAGACTATAACCTTTCTATTGATTTTTGCTGTGTTATGACTTAAATATTTGAGAGTTGAATCTTTATTAGTTACCGAGTATTCCTTTAAAAAGTTTTTTTTTCTATTATGTAATTGAACATGCATGCAGTTCCAATCATAATTGTGATTGGAAACTGTAACACTATTAAAATGACTTAGATATAAATATTAAGTAGAGCTTTATTAAATATTATCCAACAGGCAGTGGGCTTTTCCATTAAAGTAAGTAGCCAATAACTATTACTTATTGTAAATTTGTTTCTTATATACATTTTGCAATTATTATAAAAGAATTACATATTATTATTACCTTTTTAAAAGCATTACTGCTTTAGAAGAAGTATGTAGCAACTGTGCAACGGATGCCATTCCATCTATGTTTCCGATGTTTCCCAATAATATTAACAGACATACCGACAGACAGACAGACAGATAGATAGATAGATAGATAGATAGAAAGATAGATAGATAGATATATAGATAGACAGACAGACAGATAGATAGATAGGAAATCATTAAAGTCTGTTAGGCGCTTCCACCCTGCATCTTATGCAGATAAGTCAAACGGAGGTAACTCTCAAATAACACAGGCAAAAGGCCAACAATATAACATAGTCGACGCTGAAAGCGAATGTCGAATAAAACGTTTAATAATAACGAAGGTAACTGTCGAATGTCGTCTCTACGTCCAAAAAAAAAATAATAAAGCTGCCTCTCTCTAAGGCCCGTCCTAAGCAGTCTGTTGACATAATGGTATTCTTCCGCAAATCCTAGGTTGTTGTTTTTTTTATATAATCCACATTCGTAATGTCATGAGGGTGGTTTAATTTTTTTTTTTTATGAAACAAATAACTTATTCATAATCGTATGATAACAAGTCTTTGATGTCTCGAATAATAATAATAACAATAAAAAGAAATAGATCTAAAGTAATCTCAACTGCCTAAAAAAAAACATAAGGAATAGATCAATGTTTTTTTTGGCTAGTAATGCTGCTCTTCGACCGAGTTAAAAAGGAAGCGGAAATGACGTAAGGCAAATAAAAAAAAATATGCTTTAAAAATACAAGAAGTCTTTATTTGTGTATTATATCTTTGTGCACTTAATATATAGACTAAGGTCTTTATGAGAAATACCGACAATAAAATACAAAGGTTTAATAGAAAGCTTGTGAATTTTCGAAAATCGTTGAGTTTAGGGCTTCGAGTCTGTCCAAACAGTGTCGTAGTGAGTGCCTAAGAGGGTAAAAGGAACCTGCGAACGAAATTTCATATGAAAGCTTTTGATAGCTTAAGAGATCTTTCGCACATACATAAATGATATATTGCGCTTAAAACATATATTAAAATAGTTTAATCATGTAAAGAAAATGTATTCCATGTCTGTTTTCATGATTCTTTAATCAGATTAGCCTTAAAATTCATTCGCTCAATTTTTCATTGTAGGTCTAAAGATGCCTGGCAGATAAAGTAGTAAGTATTTAAACAAATATAAATTTTAGATCTTGAATAGCAGTCCTGCCTAAATTATTACGATCTGGGTGTCGGTGGTGCGCAATTATAATTTGGTTTGCACCAGTTTTTTTATTCGATTAAGCTGAACTTCGCAACAATAATTTGTTTAAAAGAATTAATATTTTAAAAAGTAACAAGTTAGTTACACTATTGATAATTAAATATTTTGTTTGGTATCTTGAACACGTACTCGACAGATGTGGCGGTACAGGTCGTATTTGTATTGGTCCCTTGTAATAGACTCGTGAACAATTTAAAAAAGGAGATCATGTAACTATTCACCAAGATACCCATTGCATCCTCCTAGTGACGCTGCTGCTGTTAAAATATATCATAAGGAAGTTAATGAAAGATTTCTCAATAGTGATAGTACAAAAAAGGTTGGTGACTTTTATATAAAATATTTCGTTTGACAAAATATTTAACATTAATATATAAATGTACTTGTCTTTTACAGAACTAGGTCAAATATGATATCAGAAAACTTGACATTCCATTGGCTTTGTGCTAAACTTAAGTGAAATTGAAATATATCCTACACTGTTTAAAATCTTCTCTGAAAACAATAAATTTTGAAGAATGAAATTCAGATGTGTTGTGTTTTGGTATTGGTTTTAAAATGAATCTCATTAATAATTATCTCATCATTGCTCTTCAAATACAAAAAAAAAATCTAATAAAATACTCAGATAGACTCAAAGATAAAGGCACATTCCTCGTTCCATATGCTAGGACAAAGTTGTACAAATGCTCATTCTTCCCTAGTGCTATTAGAGCATGGAATGGGTTGCATGAATCAACCAGGAAAATCAATGACTTGGCAGAATTTAAGTCGTTGGTTAACTTACATGACTAGATGCATGACGCTTATGACGTAATTATCAATTTTTTTTTGAAGTAACGTCTGTATTTTATTAGACAAGATAAGATACAAATATTACTAAACGGTGAATCGTTCTTGTAGAACTAATTCTTATAAAAGGGCTAAAAATTCTAGATCGTGTGTCCTTTAAATCAAGTAATTATTAGAAAAATAATTTTATTATTTTAAGGAATAAATTTTCATTCTCTGGCACTGCCAGAGCTTTATTAAAGGGGGAAAAATCATTGTATTTTCTCAAAAGTGCCTACTAAGGAATTTCCTGATGATGTGGCAGGTCTGCAGCATTACTGCCCTATGACAGGTAGAGAGAATCGTCGTAGGGATGTTAAGGTCCACAAATGTGTTTGCGAGGTCAGTTGTCATTATCCCCTCGGATGATATTAACAACAGGGTATATATTTGTTTTAGAATTCAAAAGAAAATTTACATTTGACTAGATTGACAACATTATTAAAATCACTGCCATGTATAGTCGGTCACGATACAAGACCCCAAGAAGCAATAATGTATAAATCACTGAACCATAACTTTTCTTAATCTTAAAATAAAAAAAAAAAAAAAAAATCTAATAAAATACTCTGAAAGACACAAAGATAAAGGCACATTCCTCGTCCCATATACTAGGACAAATTTGTACAAATACTTTTTCTTCCTTAGTGCTATTAGAGTATGGAATGGGTTGCCTGAGCTACACAGGAAAACCAGTGACTTGGCAGAATTTAAGTCATTGGTTAATATGCATGACTAAATGCATGACGCGTTGGACGTAATCATCTTCTTGTTTGAAGTAACGTCTGTATCATATAAGATAAGAAGATAAGAAGTTAACCAGAATAAAAAAAAAGACAAACATAAACAAAATGATAAAAGTTTCTTTTTTTTATTCCAGATGCTAGGACATAATTTTGTAAGTTCTCATTTTCTCTTTCGCTGTTAGATCAAATCACTGGTTGCCTGAACATGACAAGAACATTGATTTAGTACAGTAAAAGTAGCTAATTAACACGCCTGGCTAGGGCCTTATTATTTTTTAAGCAATTATGTAATTTATAAGATAGGAAACAGCTTTAAAACTAATACTAAGTGTACTACTTAATTTCTTTTCAATATTAAAATGACCTTTGCAACATGGCGTATGAAGTGTTACAAATGAAGGTGTTGGATAGTTGGGTTTTTTTGTTTCTTTTTTTGTTTGTTTTTTTACAAAACTTATATTAATTCAGTCCGTTAGTTTACTAAAAGTTAAGTTAGATATTTAATTTTCTAATAGATATTTTAGTTTTCAAATTTAAATAAATGCTTCACTTGAATAGAGTGGATGTGTTATAAGTTTATAGTTTATTAGTGCTATAAGATGACATTAGTATAGAAACTTTTTAGAATAGAGATCCTATATATGGGACGCCTCAACTCAAGAGAAAAAAAACGCAAAATAGAACAGACGCAAAATAGCACAGACGCCAAATAGAACAGACGCCAAATAAAACAGACGCCAAATAGAGCAGACGCCAAATAGAACAGACGCCAAATAGAACAGAGGCCAAATAGAACAGATGCCAATAGAGCAGACGCCAAATAGAACAGACGCCAAATAGAACAGACGCCAAATAGAGCAGGCGCCAAATAGAGACCAGTCAGGACAGAAGGCGTAAACATAAAGTCGCACTAATGCAAAAAACACTGAAATCTTATTTACAAATACATCAAACGAAACCTAATAACATACTCAGAATGACACAACGATAAAGAAACACTCCTTGTTGGGGAATCGGAGGCTGAGTGGTTACGCCTTTCGCTTCCAAACGAAGGGTTCTGGAAGAACGCCCCTGAGTCCACCCAGCCCTTATGAGTACTTGATTTAAGTTGCGGAGAGTAAAAGCGGTTGGTCGTTTTGCTGGCCACATGACACCCTGCACGTTGACCATAGTCCAAAGAAACAGATTCTTAAGCATCAATCGCCCTATAGATTGAAAGGTCTAAAAAACGTAACAGCTTTTACATTTCTTATTACATATGCTAGGACAAAGTCATACAAGAGTCCCTTCTTCCCAATTGCTGTTATATCATGGAATGGGCTGCCTAAATCAGCCAGAAAAACCATTGACTTAGCAGAGTTTTAATCACTGATGAAAGTGCATGACTATATTAAACAGGGATAATCGTAGGACGTCATTATTTTATCTTTTTTTAAAAAAAGCGTCCGTAATTTATAAGAAAAGTTATGTAAAGTAAGTGTACTGACCGACTCGCTACTTGAACTGTCTTCCTATTGAACCAAAAAAAAAATACGCTTCTTAAAATTTTATGAATAAAACAAACTGAAACTTTTATGTTTATGATTATGTTGATGTAAGTGAAAATATATGTTTAATAAATACTAATTATCCATATGTACATTACTCCATGGCTGTTCTTGAGAGATATTGACATGATACGGAGTGGCATACGAGAAAGTAGTCCGCCTCAAAGGGATTCCCATTTAGAGACGGACCACTTTTGATTCCGTGCGTGGAAACGTTTTTGACGAAAGTCGCTATAATATTAAGAAGCACTTACTGATCAAAAATTAGTTATTTTTATGGTTCTCCGTCCTTCGAATGCATAAAAGAAACAATATTTGTTAAAATAGTAAAACGACTATGTCTAATTGGTCATTGGCTTTTTTGAACTAAAAGAGTATTAATAAATAAATTCTAAGTGTTCAGGATATATTGACATGACGCCATATTAAATTATTAATTGTACATTATTTTATATAGCTAAAATGGTTTTGAAATAAATAATGTACTGACCAATTCAGAAGAACACGGGCAGAAGTAAAGCCGTCCCTGAGAAAATAAATCGGGTGGAAAAGATCATTTGAGGAATTAATTAGCTAAGTACAACATAGGAAAATGGCAGAGGCTCCCTGTGTACTCGGCCTTCGGCCACGCAAACTAGTCCATGCTCCCGGAGTGCCAGATATATCGGAAATAGCAATGCTTTACATAGACATTGACTTGGATCTCTTCCAGATAGAACGGTTGTTCAAGCAGGCTTACACGCCTAGAGCTCGAAGAGACTTCAGCTTAGCTCTTTTGACAATCAAACGGAGCCTAAACGAGTAAGGGTTTAATTAGCCTTGGCAGCTACCCACTTTTACCTATCCCTTAGTCCGTTGGACCGTTGGGGCACCAAACAAGATTTGTCGACCATCTCTCTCCATTCCTCATTGTCCTTTGCCTTGTTTAAAACCTTTATCAATGGTAGGCCCGTCCATTCTTTTATGTTGTCCTCCCATCGCTTTCTCTGTCTGCCTCTTTTTCGTTTTCCTGGTACTGTTCCCTGAAGAAAGTTTGCAAGCACCGTGGATCTTGCAATATGGCAATATATTTTAAGCTTGCCTTTTTTTTACAATAGTAAGCAGGTAATCATAGGGGTCCGATCGCTGCAGTAACCATGTCTCTAATCTCTTGGTATGTGATGCGGTTTTTAAAATAATGCCTAGGATCCCACTATATAATCTCCTTTCCACTGGTAGGATCCTCATATCTAGCTCTGCAATCAGCGTCCAAGACCTGCTCGTTTACTGTTGGCCTAAAAAACAGATGACCTGAACATCCTCTGCCCTATGGATAGCAAGGTCTATACACCTTTTTTTTTTACATTTCTTATTCATACAAATGCTCAGTCTTCCATTCGAGCATGGAATGGGCTGCCTGAATCAGCCAGGAAAATACATGATTTGTCAGAGTTTACGTCACTGATGAAAGTAACACGTAGGACGTAATTATTTTGTCTTTTAAAAAAACGTCTGAAATTTATAAGATAAGAAGAGAAACAAAGTAAGTGTACTGATTGGCTCGCTGCTTGAACTCTCTTTCTGTTGGACAATAAATAATTCGTTGTTAAAATTTTTGAATAAAATAAACTAAAAATTTTGTGTTCATGATCACGCTGCCTTAAGTAAAAAATAAATGTTAAATAAATACTAATTATCCATATGTAAATTTCTTCATGTCAGTTCTTGAGAGATAATTATATCATACAAAGTGGCGCACGAAAAATGTGTCCATCTAAAACAGTAGTTCTCAAACTGTGGGGTCGTGACGATTTGCCAGGGGTCGCCTAAGACCATCAAAAATAAGGATTGTTATTGTCTTTTCTTCTATTGCAGTGTGTGTCTATTGGGGGGGGGGGGGGGTCGCGGCAGAGTAGTATATTGTAAAAATGGGTCACCAAGCTTAAAAGGTTGATAACCGCTGATCTAAAAGATATAAATATTAAGACTGACTACTTTTTCCTGTGCTTCCTTGTAACTAACCATATGTTACTATAACATTACAAGAACTTACGGATTTAAAAGTTAATATCTGTAGTAATTGTTCGTCATAAACAAAAACAAAAAAATTCGAATTCAATAAATAAAAAATGTCTGGTAGGTCATTGAATGTTAAATGTTTTTAAGATGTATAAATAATGTACTGACCGAATCAAAAGAGCATATGCACTCAAAATTCCAATCCTGACAAAATAAAATAGGTATATTAATTGTATTCTTTAACTGAAAAATATTTGTATGTTATAAAATATTAGAAAGATTAAAGAAACTGTAATCAATATATATATATATATATATATATATATATATATATATATATATATATATATATATATATATATATATATATATATATATATATATATATAATAGATAGAAAGATGAATAGATAGTTTGATAGTTTTATAGATAGATAGATAGATAGATAGATAGATAGATAGATAGATAGATATAGATATAGATAGATAGAAAGATAGATAGATAGATAGATAGATAGATAGATAGATAGATATAGAGAGATATAGATATAAAACCATATATATAACACGACTTGCCTGCGTATTATTTGAAAGAGCTATTACATCACTACTTCACTCCTAGTCTCAGCACACACACTACTTACCTGTGTGTCTCGTGCCCCCTTGCTCCAGCCCACACACTACTTACCTGTGTGTCTCGTGCCCTCCTTGCTCCAGCCCACACACTACTTACCTGTGTGTCTCGTGCCCTCCTTGCTCCAGCCCACACACTACTTACCTGTGTGTCTCGTGCCCTCCTTGCTCCAGCCCACACACTACTTACCTGTGTGTCTCGTGCCCTCCTTGCTCCAGCCCACACACTACTTACCTGTGTGTCTCGTGCCCTCCTTGCTCCAGCCCACACACTACTTACCTGTGTGTCACGTGCCCTCCTTGCTCCAGCACACACACTACTTACCTGTGTGTCACGTGCCCTCCTTGCTCCAGCACACACACTACTTACCTGTGTGTCACGTGCCCTCCTTGCTCCAGCACACACACTACTTACCTGTGTGTCACGTGCCCTCCTTGCTCCAGCACACACACTACTTACCTGTGTGTCACGTGCCCTCCTTGCTCCAGCACACACACTACTTACCTGTGTGTCACGTGCCCTCCTTGCTCCAGCACACACACTACTTACCTGTGTGTCTCGTGCCCTCCTTGCTCCAGCACACACACTACTTACCTGTGTGTCACGTGCCCTCCTTGCTCCAGCACACACACTACTTACCTGTGTGTCACGTGCCCTCCTTGCTCCAGCACACACACTACTTACCTGTGTGTCTCGTGCCCTCCTTGCTCCAGCACACACACTACTTACCTGTGTGTCTCGTGCCCTCCTTGCTCCAGCACACACACTACTTACCTGTGTGTCACGTGCCCTCCTTGCTCCAGCACACACACTACTTACCTGTGTGTCTCGTGCCCTCCTTGCTCCAGCACACACACTACTTACCTGTGTGTCACGTGCCCTCCTTGCTCCAGCACACACACTACTTACCTGTGTGTCACGTGCCCTCCTTGCTCCAGCACACACACTACTTACCTGTGTGTCACGTGCCCTCCTTGCTCCAGCACACACACTACTTACCTGTGTGTCACGTGCCCTCCTTGCTCCAGCACACACACTACTTACCTGTGTGTCACGTGCCCTCCTTGCTCCAGCACACACACTACTTACCTGTGTGTCACGTGCCCTCCTTGCTCCAGCACACACACTACTTACCTGTGTGTCACGTGCCCTCCAGCAGACTAACATAGCAATGAAACGATGAAAACAAATGTGCTAGAAAATCAAACTAATAATAAAGTTTTGTTGTTTTTTAAACGATAAGATCTTTTTTGCAAAGCTTATATCAACTCTGTCTGTCTGTCTGTTTGTCTGTTTGTCTTATACAAATTTTGAACAAGCAGTTCTCTTACTTCCTATTCTTGGATCAAGTTAAAAGTTTGCACAATTATTTATTCTTCCTAACAAAACACTAGATGATCAAAATATTAATTAATTAGTAAATTAAATAGTGGTTAGGGATAATTTAAACACACTACAAGTCGCTTAAAAAACTTTCTGGAACATGTGTGCAGCCTCCTTCTTGTACTCCCTACTTAACTTATGACCCTCACTACGTCATACTTCCTTGTGGTTACATCAGAATATATTGAGCCAATAGAAACAAAGTATCCTCCATAGTTTTATTCATGGTGACATCATACATCCAGAATTGAACTGAGAACAAATACAGTCACGAGCACGGAATGGATATGTCAAAGCTGGTGACGTCAAAAAGGGCTCTAATACATAAATATAGAGATTTTTTTCACGCATTATTTACATGTCTAGCAACGGCGCAGATTATGAAATGAGCAAGAAAATAATTATATTTTTCTAGACCTTTTTTATACTGTTTTCTGGAATTTTGAGATTTTCTGTGACATACCAGTGACTTTGTATCAAATTATCTTACAGAATTATCTTAAAAACATCTTGTTCTCAAATTATTTTGTTTAAAGCTATTTTACAAAAAAATTGAAATACTTACGGATGCGGCGGCTACTGTTTTCCCAAATTCTTCTTTCTGCAATTAGAAAACAAAGCTTCTTTTAAATTTAAATAACTCAAAAAATATCATAAAATATAATATACTATTTTAAACTCAAAATAACATTTACATAATTTCCCCGCATTAAGATACCAGTAACAGAGCTAGGCAGGCCTTAGAGTGGAACCCCCAGGGAACAAGACGCAGAGGAAGATCAAAAAGAACATGGAGACGCAGTGTACTCAAAAAGCAGAGAAGACCGGGAAGAGCTGGGAAACTATCAAAGAACAAGCAAGAGACCGTGGATAAAGGCGTGTTTTTGTCGATGCCCTATGTTCCATGAGGAACCCAAAGGAATGATGATGATGATGAAGGGGGGGGGGGGCGGCTGAATGGTTAAGTTGGCTTTCAAATGAGGGGTCCTGGTTTCGAAAATCGGTAAAAACAGGGATTTGGAATTTCGGAATTTTTGGGGCGCTCTGTTTCCACCCGAACTTTAATGTTTAACTGGCTTTTAGTTGGGGAAAGTAAAGTCGGTTGGTCATTGTGCTGGCCACAGGACACCCTGCTCGTTAACCATTGGCCAAAGAAACTGATAACCTTAACACCATCTGCCCTAAAGACCGCAAGGCTGGAATAAGGGACTTTTTAGAACATCTTAGTAATGGTTTGGAAAGGAATCTTAAAGCGGCTTGCTTAGATGTCGGCTGCACTATGGGAGGAATAGTCTCAGCGAGTTTTTCGATGGACAGCGAAGAAATGAGAATCTCATCAGACAAGAAAAAAAAACATTTTAACAAATACCTTTTGAAAAAACAAACAAACAAGACTATTATATTAAGTTTAGTATTTTATCAATTAGTTTGGATCGTTCATAGAATTACATTTGTTATAGATCTAGACCAACATCAATAAATCTGTGCGATTAGAAATAGTTTCTACCAATTGTGTTTTGCTAATACAGATAATGACTTTACTTACAGATTCGCTGCTTGCCCCCTCTCTCTGTTAGACAAATAGTATTCCTTTAATTATAATGTTGGAACTAAAGTTAGGATCTAAAGCTAGGAACTAAAGTTAGGAACTAAAGTTAGAAAGTAAAGTTAGAAATTAAAGTTAGGAACTAAAGTTACGAACTAGAGTAACGAATTAAAGTTAGGAAATAAAGTTAGGATTATACCAAATAAGTGAAATAATGTATAAACAATGACGCATCCAGCCCGATTAAAAACAACGAAATAAAATACAATAGTAAAAAATCACACAAATTAAGAAAACGACGATAGAACGTGAGACACGCTACTGTCTCGTCTCAATATCAAGTAAAATATAAAATCACTTTAAAAAACGCTGATATAAAGTTGTATCAATTAGTTTGGATCAGTCATGCGATTAACTTTGTAATACATCTAAACTGACAATAAAAAATAAGCATTTGAAAGAAGGGAACGACATAAATTTAAACTCGTGGGCTAAAACCTTTCTCAAGCTTCTTAAGCTAGGCCACTCTTCTAGTGAAAAGTTTATGGGTGTAAAGTTCGCTATTATTGCTATAGTGTTGTCCTATTTCATGTTTGTGTACACTAAGACCTAAGCAACTACATATTAAGGGGACTAATTCAGCTTAAACCACCACATAAGTCAAAAATAGGTTTGTTCCCCTTGTTCGAGTTACAAATCAACATAATAAATTATCAATCGTTAACTAATAGGTTGTTTTTGGTTTCTTTGTTGTTTTTTTAATGGATTCTTGTGTTGTCAGGTATTTCAACTTGATTTTCGGTTTCCTGCATTAGATAATGTTTTTTTAATTCATTGTTGCCGACATTTTAATTTTGATCTAAGGGCCATATACCTTTCGAGAACATGTTTTACGGACAGTATCATAGGAAGCATCCAATTAATCGTTAGCGCCTACACATACAAAGGCTCTATATCCAAATAGGGCTTGATTTGACCCGCAGGCTGTAGTTTGTTTGTACTTGTTCAAGTAAATAGTAGTAAATTATAAAATTAAACAATCTATTAAATGAAATACTTTATTGAAAAGATTTGAAAATTGTCAGAAAATACTAGTTCTATGGCTTCCTGTCATAAAATAATAAAAAAGGCATTTATGTAATTCAATATCTTTAAAAAAAAAAGCCTATTAAACGCCTAAAAAATTATCTGAGTACAACAGTTTTTACGAGGAATGTTCCAATTTCAGCGACGCTTGAAACACTGACACCTAGTTTGCTGACGTTCTACTGAACTTTGAATTTGTAACACTGTACACCATCGTGCTTCTGTCATAGGACTCATTCAGCTGTCAGTGGGCAGCAAAATCAAAATATTACTCTATAATACTATCAGCTGTCAGTGGATAAATCTATCTTTTTTATTGTTGGCTAGCATTTCGGGAGTAGATAGATAGATAGATAGATAGATAGATGGATAGATAGATAGATAGATAGACAGACAGACAGACAGACAGATACATAGATATATAGTTAGTTAAACACATAAATATATTGATCTAGAATTAGATCTAGATCTGGAATTAGATCTAGATCTAGAATTAGATCTGGTCTAGGTCTATATTTTGAATAAACCATTTGATTGTCATTGTAAATTAGCTTTCACTTTAGACTTAGACTTAACTTAGGCCATCTTAGGCATTTTTAACCTTAAAGTAGAATTAGACTAGACTTTAAAAACTAAAATCAACAACAGTCATCATGAAATTGCTCTGGCTATTTATCCTAATAATTACTAAATACACACTAGCTGAACACAGAACTAGATCTACCTCAGTCAACACTAAACTTAAAAAGGAAAAAACAGTCATAATCAATCATCACACTTGAGATCAATGCAACTTCAAAAATAACCTAACATACACATCCATAACATTAAAGAAGATTACCCATCACAAATGGAAGTTCTCAATCAGACACAGTAGAAATAAATACCTATCACTTTTAATATTAATAGCAGGAGATGTAGAGTCAAATCCAGGGCCTAGATCTAAAGATAGATGCAACATCTGCAAAAAAGTATGCACCATGAAACAGAAAGCCATTCAATGTGACACCTGTGATGAATGGTACCATGCACCATGTCTCCATATGAATACACCTGTGTATTATGCCTTAGGCAACAAAGATGCATCATGGCATTGTGTACCGTGAGGGTTACCTCAGTTTACATCAGGACCGTTTGATTCCTTTGATGCGGACACTTCTAACCCATACAACATCCTAAACACCATCACAAAACAAACTCACCAACCACTAGCCAGATCGACTCCTTTTAAACCTAAATCTACTAAAATTAATACAGCAGCCTCGCTAGACAGACCTGCTAAAGAAGTAATACCAAAATACCTTAAAACCTTAGTAATAAATTTTCAAAGCATTAGGAACAAAACAGCAGACTTAGAAATTTTATTAGAATGTGAGAAACCAGACATAATTGCAAGAACAGAAATTTGGCTACATCCTGAAATTTATAATGCAGAAATTTTCAATAGTGATTATGAAATTTTTAGAAAAGATAGGGCTGATAATCATGGAGGAGTTCTTTTAGCAATAAAAAACACTCTTATAGCAGAAGAAATTACCTTACCTAACTCAAAAAATATAGAATCTACATTTTGTAAAATTAATACCACCTCAACATCCCTAATAATAGGCAGCATTTACAGACCACCAAATTCTAGTTTAGAATACATACAGGAACTATGTAATCAGATTACTACACTTAAAGAGACAAATAAAAATGCAGTTTTTTGGATTATGGGTGATTTCAACCTACCTGATATAAATTGGAAAACACTAACCATAGATAAACACCAAAACCTTAAGGACATAAATGAGCTTTTCATAGAAACTTTACACAACCTAAGTTTAGATCAAATCATTAAAAAGCCAACTAGATTAAACAACACATTAGATCTCTTCTTAACCAACAGACCTGGATTAGTAGTTGATTATGATATTATCCCTGGTCTATCAGACCATGAGATCATAAAAATACACAGTCAGATAAAAGCAGTAGCAAATACAAAACCCAAAAGAAAAATCTTACTCTGGAATAAATGTAACCTAACACAACTACACCAAGCTGCATTAAACTTTCAACAAACATTCTTATTAGAAAAAGACATTAACCAACCAGTCGATGACCTCTGGAATTTCATTAAAAACCATTTTAAAAGCATTATAGAAAATCATATACCAACTAAATACACATCAAACAAAATAAATAAATGCTGGTTTAATGATAGACTAAAGAAGCTTTGTAAACAGAAGGAAAACCTATATAAAAAAATTAAAGACACCAAAACAGAAAGAGTTTACAAAAAGTATATAAAAATTAAACACCTAACCCAAAAAGTAAGCAGACAGCTGCAGAGTGAATACATAAACAATGTAATATCTAAAGATAACAACAAAAACCTATGGTCATACATTAAGTCTAAGAAAATGGAAACAACAGGCATAGCGCCATTAAAAGATGAACATAACATAATACATAATGATAATGAAACTAAAGCAAACATCCTAAACAAATACTTTGCATCAGCATTCTCAGCCCCAGGAGACAAAGACATAATTCTTAATTTGAACCAAGTATGCAACATAGAAGATTTAGTAGTACAAGAAAATGGAATTCAAAAACTATTAGCCAACACCAAACCAAATAAAGCCTCTGGACCTGATGGTATTCCAGCTAGATTACTCAAAGAACTAAGCAATGAGCTAGCCCCAGTGTTCAAAATACTCTTTTAGGCATCGCTTAACCAGAGCAAATTACCAAAGAACTGGAAAGAAGCTAATGTCACCCCCCTATTTAAAAAAGGAGAAAAAACAGACCCAGGAAACTACAGACCAGTATCACTTACCAGCATCACATGTAAAACCCTAGAACACATAATATGTAGCAACATCATAAACTACTTAGACAAACATAATGTCTTCAACCCCTACCAACATGGCTTTAGGAAATATAGATCATGTGAAACACAACTAATAGGACTAATTGATAATTTTTCTAAAGGTTTAGATAACAAGTGAACAAATAGATGCTATCTTACTAGATTTTTCTAAGGCTTTTGACAAAGTTCACCACCATAGTTTGCTTAAAAATATTTCGGCATTTATGGTTCACTGCATCAGTGAATTAAATATTTTCTGATAGGTAGAGAACAAACTGTAATAATAAATGGCTCTAAATCAACACCAATAACAGTAAACTCAGGTGTACCTCAAGGAACAGTCTTGGGTCCACTACTATTTTTAATTTACATAAATGATTTACCAAATTGCATTAGTTCAGGAACAAAAGTCAGATTATTTGCAGACGATTGCATAATATATAGAACAATAAAAACAATACAAGACACAGATATTTACAAAGAGAAGTAGATGAATTACAGAAATGAGAATAAAATTGGAACATGTCTTTCCACCCAGAAAAATGTCAGTTGTTAAGAGTAACAAAAAAAAATTAATTAATTCCACTTATCTTATTCATGGCAAACCAGTAACACAGACTAAGAACGCAAAATACCTAGGTGTTATAATAAATGAAAAACTGTCATGGAATCCACATATTGATGAAATTATAAAAAATTCAAACAAAGCATTAGGGTTTATTAAAAGAAATTTTTATAAATCAAATAAGAACATAAAACTAAATTGTTATTTACCCTTGGTTAGGCCAATAATAGAATATGCACCCACCGTTTGGGACCCCTCAACTCAAGAAAACATTAAGAAACTGGAACAAACACAAAATAGAGCAGTGAGATTCATAACAAACGAATATTCACATTTGACTAGAGTAACACAATTAGTAAAATCACTAAATTTAGGAAGCCTTCAGGACAGAAGACTCAAAAGTAAAGTAGCAATTATACATAAAACACTGAACCATAATTTTTAAATACAAAAACAAAATCTAATAAAATACTCTGAAAGACACAAAAATAAAGGAACATTCCTTGTCCTATATGCTAGGACAAATTTGTACAAATACTCCTTCTTCCCTAGTGCTATTAGAGCATGGAATGGGTTGCCTGAGCTAGCCAGAAAAACCGGTGACTTGGCAGAATTTAAGTCATTGGTTAATATGCATGACTAAATGCATGACGCGTAGGACGTAATCATCTTCTTTTTTGAAATAACGTCTGTATTATATAAGATAAGAAGATAGATAGATAAATATTGTGTTTCCGTAAACTATCTTTGTAACCTTGTTACATTTTTTCTTTAGTTTTTTAGCTTTCTATGCAACAGACAGACGGACAACACAAAATGGGCAGATTGGCTACAAAAAAAAATAAAAAATCAGCTTCTCCCCTAAACTTACTTAACTTAAAGTATCATATTCATTAAACGCTATGAGGAATCTTTATCAGTTATAAAAATGTCCCTTTTAATTGCTTGGTCTAAGATCATCATCCCACTTTCTCTCATTATCAGTTCTAAAAATCTTAAAATTCAAAATCCAAATCTTCATCTAGATTCGTACCAGTAACCCTCAGTTTGGAAAGCCAATCGCTCTACCACTCAGCCACCAAGCCCCGATCTAATCTTATCCCCGATATTTACTAATAAGAAGATAATTTTCTGCTGACTACTATGCAACACTACTTCACTTACCGGTGATGGCTTTGCATTAGCAATGGAGAGTACCAACATGCATAGAATTAAGTGGAAGACCTTCATGATTTAAAAACTGAGTGTAACTACCTATAGCCAGAGCTTTTAATAAACCCAATGACAATTGTAAAAACTCCTATCGTTATAAAAAGTTACCTTGCTTAATTAGAACACACGACGAGTTAATTACTGTGCATTAATGAGAATCTAAATACAGAACATTATGTACATAAGAGTAGTTTTTCTGAGGGAAAATGAACATCAACTACTGGTAGACATATGGAGGTGAATTCCTGGACTTGTCGAGGCGCGATTGGCTTCAGAACCGGGGGTCCCGGGTTCGAATCCTGGTGAAGACTTTTAATGTGGGTATCTTAAGGACGTCTTTTATTCCACCTTTTTGTAATGATCAAATAAATGTTAACAACTATTTAGTTTGTACTTGGGACTACCATATCTCGATGTGAGTCCTAACTCTAACTGACCCTGACTGCAACTGACTACAACAGAATCCAAAAACTAGATTATATTCCTTATAATCTCCTCCCCAAAACTACTATAGCATTTTTTTTCCAAGATCACGCCATTTTCAGCCTTTACCTATCTTTTTTTGTCACCCAACCTAACTCATGCAAGTGGATCTGCACTCATGATCTTCGAATCATCCGATCATGAGACGTCACGTCCTTGCGACTAGCCTTGACCTTGTTCTGCTTACAAGCTTCAGCGTTTCAAGCATCTTGCTTTTTTTTTATCTTTCAGACAAAAAAAAATATTTTATAAATAATATTACAAGAAATTAAAAAGACCTCACAGAGAGTTTAATACCTCACTAACTCAATGAAAGACTACATCGAATACTGAACAAGAAATATATGAAAAGGCAAAATATTAACTACACATTCTAAGAGAGACACAATGTTAAACGATCATTTCTTATTCCATATGCTAGGACAAACTCGTCCTTTCTTTATAAGTACCATTAGAGCTCCATAAGGATGTCTGAAGCATGGATATGTCGGACCGTCATTAATTTACCTGAGCAAGGACCCGATAAGATTTTATAACTTTCTGTAATTTATGAGATAAGAAAAACAAAATAAAATATGGCAAAGTTGTGCATTGACTTGTTTCGATTAGGATTCATTTTATGAACAGAACAAAATATAGAAAATATTTTTCAATAAACAATTATTTTTCTAAAAGGAAGAACCGCAAAATCACTACCATATATATCAATAATGCAAGGTTTTAACTCCCTTTTTTAAATAGAAAAAGAAAATTAGTTAGAACTAGTTGATTAGCTGATTAGTTAATGTTTGGATTTATTCGTGTATTGTCATCGACGATAAGTAATGACTCGAAATGTCAACTTGATTCGAAATTGGGGGGTGGGAGAAATTAACATACTGAAAATTTGTACCAGGAGGGCAAAAGGAGTAATTGAAAAAAAAAAGCTTATACGAAGTGCAATTGTATCAATTAGTTTAGATCAATCGTGTAATTAAATGTGTAATAGATCTAGACCTTATCTTATCTTATATAATACAGACGTTACTTCAAAAAAAAAAGATGATAATTACGTCATTCGTGTCATGCATTTAATCATGCATATTAACAAATGACCTAAATTCTGCCAAGTCAATTATTTCTTTTACCTCAGGCAACCCATCCCATGCGCTAATAGCACTAGGGAAGAATGAGTATTTGTACAAATTTGTCCTAGCATTTAGAACGAGAAATGTGCCTTTATCTTTGTGTCTTTCTCATCAACACTAACGTTGTGCGAATAGAAATATTTGTACCAATTGTTTTGTTGATCACTATTTCATGCCCTAACAAAGTGGTCATCATCAAACCACGATGGAGGAACTATATTTTTCATGCTTTTAGCTTTCTCAGTGCCCTATGTCCTATCGCCTGTTTGGACCAATTGGGACAATGAGTTGGGTGAGGAGGCTTAGATATCTAGTTGAATTTTACGGTGATCGCTTTTTTATAAGCATTTATAAAAAAAAAAAGTGAGGGAACGACCTAAATTCGAACTCACAAATCAATTCTCCCCAAGCCGACACACTAACCACTTTTGTAGTGATGAGATATGAAAATAAAAGAATGTATTGTCTGTTTAAAACCTACTTTCAATAGGCGACCTATCAAGGGGACTAATTCAGCTTATACCACTTCAGTCAAGTACATTTTTTCAATTGTTTGAGATTCTTAACAAAATAATTAATTATAAATAGTTATTTGGTTTTTATTGTTGTTTTGTTTTTACTGATTTTTGTGTTGTCGAGTAAAATAAATAATTGTGCGAAATTTCCGTTTGATCCGAGATTGGAGAGAAATAACGCTTACAAACTTTTTACCAGGTATATTTAGTTGATATCAGCTTTATAAAAAAGTGAGGACTACTCATTACAGTATAGTACATATCCACAGCAAGGAATCAAAGTTTAACTTTATTTCAAAGTACAAAATAAGCTGTCTCTTGCCTGACCCATTTACATTACATATTCAGCAGATATTTTTGTTCTAAAGAGAAATTGATAAGTTTAAATTTGAAGATGCGGGCGCTCAGTCGGTATTTCCACTTATTAGCATAGGCCTAGACTTGACAATTATTGATCTCTTTTTACATGTCATCGGTAAAGAAAGATTTGATATAGCCAAATATATAGATATATACATTGTCAGTTCCCCTATCCAGGCTCTGTGCAAACACTGACCACACGACACTACCAATTCTAAGAACTTGACAACACAGGGGTTCCAAGTAACGTTAGTCTTTCATCTTGACCTTCACCTATCCCTTGGTTGAACCGTTGAGGCACCATTCAAGATAAGTTGACAGTCTGTGTCCATTCCTCTCTGCCATTACTTCAATGATTGGCTTGTCTATTCTTTTATGTTGTCTTCCCATCGCCTTCTCTGTCTCTTCTTCTTTTTTTTCTGTTACTGTAACTGTTCCTTGAAGGAAGGTCTTTGCAAGCACTGAGGACCTTGTGATGTGGTGATAGAATTTAGGTTTGCGCTTTTTGACATGTCATCGTATGGTCTAATTGCTCTATTAATCCTGTTTCTAATATCTTCAATTGTGATGCGGTATTTGTAAGTGACGCCTAGAATCTTTCAGTAGCTCCAAATATCTATCTTGATCATCTCTTGATGACCAGAATGAATACCAATATTTAGGAATCATGTCAATAGTAAAAAAACAACAACAAATATTAAATAATTAACCAGAAAAAGATCTTTAAAACATTAAAAATACTTTTTTTTTCAAAAAGTCAATTGCTCTAATAAACTACTGATAGAGCGATTGATTATATTTCTCTTAATAACTAATGAATGTTAGATTTTTTAAAACGTTCCTTGACATTAATTTATTAAATTCTTGAACGAATGCGGAAATAACCGAAGAGCTGTAGTCCGTTTAATATAGATATTTTCTAGCTTTTCGACGGCGAACTATGTCTTCAATAAAGGTATTTTACTGGGTCTCAAAGGTATTTCACTGGGTCTCAAAGGTATTTCACTGGGTCTCTTTGCGAGAGCTCTCCAACTGTCCTGTCTCATGCGGTCGTGTCCCATGCGGAATAAGTGTTTGACCCAGGTGCAGCTATCGAATGGTAATTAGTGCTTCTATATTGTCCACACTGACCTCCAGCATTGAGACTGTGTGAAGTGGTCTAGTGCCTAGCACATTCATTATCTTCAGACCAAACGTGTCTAGTCCGTACATTGGAGCTAGGAACGAATCCCTAAACGTGATGGGCGACTCGTAACGGGCACAAGAGAAGCTGGTCGCCTCCGCCTCCGTTACATAGACGTAATCAAAGTAAGCTTCAAGAGGTAGAAACAGATGCAAACGCTTAGAAAGACATAGATGATAGAACGAACTCTTCACTGAAATACAAGTAATGAAGAGCTTGGTAAGAATGATCTAAGCCACATAGGAAAACAAGCAAGATGGGAAAAAAAAACTGGCTAGTTTAACATTCATTCGCAATTTTTATTCAAGTTTTATGCGGGCGAAAAAAAATCCTCGAAAATTAGCTAGAAATAAGGCATTAGATAAGCCTTTCTTTATTCACAAAGCAGATTAGTTTAAGCCAGAGGATACTTGTATCATTTATCTGTCTTACTGGTTTCAATAGTTAGGTAGTATGTCTTTGATATTAAATAGTATTTCTATTATTATTATTATATTTTAGGTTAATTACTTTTCAATTGTTTATGATTTAATACTTGTGAATTATGAGAACTTACAAATAAAAACCTATTTTAAAAAAAAAGCCCACAAAAGAGACAAGATGGCCCATAAAGAGACACATAAAGCCCTAAATAGAGGCCTTAGACCCAAGGATTCCTATGATGATAAAGCTAAAATTGAATAGCGCAAAAAAAAAAAACGTGTGCTTTATTTGTACTGGGGACTATTTAACAAAAAAAAAATTCAATCAATAAATAAAAATTGCTCACAGATACTATATTTTATCTTTTCAATCTGTGGTGATTTTAACAGAACTCCAGGACCTCTCGGTGTCAACTGGGGGAGATTAGTTGTCCCGGGACTTCATTGGGAAAAAAATTATCGTCAGACCAGACATACTGGAATGCATTCATTAATCTAAATTTATATCTAGTCCTCTAAGTTCCTCATGAGCTCACTGTAATGCTGTGTGTCCTCAATCTTTGGTTGACGACAAGTTAACATCAGGAAACCGGTACCGGTCTGTAAACTTGTGGAGGTTTCTGTACTAGTGATTTGGAAACGCGTTCATACTAATAGAGTTCAGCCTTTATACAATGGCGTGGGACTTATGACTGAGTGATGTACACGAACAATGTTTTGTGTTGATTAGCTCCCTTTGTGGTACACAACAGTTTCAGGAGGAATTCAATGGCATCAACAAAAACATATATTTCTTGGAACCTTTGGGGCTTTCATAGGAAATAAGGACAGATCCTTCCGTAAGAATCCCAATAACTTCGTCCGTCTACAACACAGGACAATGGACAACCCAGTGATCGTAAAGTTTGGACAGTATATGAACAATTTTAACGTGAACTGTTGTGTAAACCGTAATCTGTTCAGTACTGAATTTAAAAAAAGTAATTGTGGAAAGACAAAAAATACTATGAAATTTAGGCAAATATAAATTTTATGTCATCATGCCTTGATGTACAAATATGCCAATTAAAACAAACAGAAGCTAATTGATAATGTAATGATGCATAAGAGACAATTTTCTTTCACAAAAATGTAACATTGAAGATCAGAAATTTTTATCAAGTTTCTTTTTTAAATTTTTATTCTTTGGATAAACATGTTTTGACTGCTTTTTCAAAGACCTCTTTTAGACCTTCTTGGGTAAGGGCAGAGCACTCGACATATTTCACTGCTTTTAAAGACTTTCTGGTCTTCTCTCCCTCTGACTTTGATACAATCTGTAAAAAAAATGCATTATTTGAAATTTTAAATATGCCTACATAAATTAACCCAATTCTGAAATAGTAGCCTACTTCCTGGCATACATTGCATGTAGAGGCTGGGAGACTTTACGCAGTACGATATTGTTACATATATATGGGAGACAATTATATGTTTAAAAGCATGCACACTATGTGATCTCATATACTTGTCTGACCTGGATCATGATTCGAAGTTGAGATAAGTACACATACAAGTTGCCGTAATTCTTATATATCTTATCTTATATAATACAGACGTTACTTCAAAAAAGAAGATGATTAAGTCTTCATATATATATATATATATATATATATATATATATATAGTGATTTTCAGTTAGGGAACATTATTTTGTATTCTGTTAGAGATGATTTTATGTTATTGTACATATATTACTGGATTCAGTAGGAGTTACATGACTGTTGTGATCACTTTTTTGCAAGGTATTCAGCAAGTTATCTACTATTTATTCAAAAAATGGAAATGTTTCTAATAGAAACGTAGAGTGTATTATGCTTCATATGCCTACAGTCTGCACCCTAATCTCTGTATATATATATATATATATATATATATATATCAATATCTATCTATCTATCTATCTATGTATATATATATATGTATATATATATATATGTATATATATATATATATATATATATATATATATATATGTATATATATATGTATGTATATATACAATCAACTTATGAGTTCACAAATCCTTTATTCATTTTTATATTCCTTATTTATAGTATTTTTAAAAAGAATAAGTATAGTTTCCATTTCAAACCTTGCGATCTAAAGCGCAGATGATGTAAAGGTTTCTTTGGATTAACAAGCAGGGTGTCATGAGGACAGCACAACAACCAACATCCTTTAATTTCCCCAACTATAGTTGAGTACACATTAGTGTTGAGTGGACTCAGGGCGCCCTAAGAAATCCCAAAAATTAAAAATCCCAGTCTAATCCGAGATTCGAACCTAGGACGCTAGAATCGGAAGCCAAGCACTTTAGCTTCCTCCTATATTATTGTCACAATACTCTTGGAGGAAAAAAATAGGAGGCCAAACATTTTATGTACCTTGAACATTTTAAACTGTGCTAATACTTACATTGCTAGGGTCCTTCTGTTTGGATGTATCCTGTCTAACATCTAGCATCGTACCCACTAGAATGATTGGTGTATTGGGGCAGTGCTGCCGTATTTCAGGGCACCACTTGAAATATAAATAGTACAAATAAACGCTTTAGATATTTACACATGGAAGGAGATTTTCTGAGCCTTTGCATGGCTAGCTACCAGAAGAAATAAAATCTGAGTTCAAACCTCTTCAGCCTTCCAGCTTTTCCCAAATGTGGAAGGGGCTTTGAAAATCAACCCTGAGAAAAAAAATCAGAAGCAGTTAAGCCTTAGGAAGCTTGCAGCACAATGCTATACCCTGGCAGAGCCTGCCGCCTGTAGATCCCAAACTGTATTGGCACTAGCCTCTCATTCCAAACATCAGCTGCATTGAGAGCTGGGAACTGCTTTATAGAGCACATTGTTCTGACAATAGCTAATTCCTCGGAATTCATCTCAAATTTTAAGTATGTTTATAGAGAAGTTCTTATATCAATAATCATATCCTACCAATAACAACCTTACGGAACCACAATATTAATAATAACAATTCACAAATACAAATTAAAAAATCAGGAATTATCATTCTTATGTAAATTTCTAGCTTTTCATTGATTCGACAAGCATCATTGTCAACAAACATGGTTTCTGTAGAAATCCTGAACAAAAAACATCTTTTAACACAAACTATCATGTATATCTGTTTCCTACCATGGCAACGTATACCTTAAAAGTTAACTCTGTGGTCTCCGAAAAAATTCAACAAACACACCAGAGTAGACCAAAGATGTATCTTGGCTAGAACCCTTTTATATGTAAACTCTTTTTGGTGCTCATTTTTTCATGTGTTAACTAATCGAGAGAAATTATCTCTATTTTAGACTTGATGGTCAACTCTCTGATGTCTTTAGACTACGTAGAAACAATAATTAGAGCAAACATTGTAAGACACACGTTTTTGCAGACGATGCGTTGAAATTGACACAGACGCATAGGAAGTATTCCACTCACTAAAATTCCATTTCTTTTATGCACGAAATGATTATGGGCTAAAATTCGCTCTAAAGCGTGTATTGTAAAGGGACCGCTCAACCCATTGCCTACTTAGATGGATGTCCTGCACAAAGTGTGCTACTTTGGGTCCACAAATCAAGACTATCTTTACCTGGAAGAGAATCTCAAAAGGCGTATTGGGGAAGCTTCTTCAACATTTACTAGATTCTTCCTTGGAGTGTGAGAAAACTAAAAGCAAACCCCAGAAACAATGATAGAGGTCTATTGGTGGAGGTCTACTGGTGGGGGTCTACAGGAGGAGGTCTCCTGGTGGAGGTCTTCTGGTGGGGGTCTACAGGAGGAGGTCTACTGGTGGCGGTCTACTGGTGGGGGTCTACAGGAGGAGGTCTACTGGTGGAGGTCTACTGGTGGAGGTCCACAGATGGAGGTCTACAGTTGGAGGTCTACAGCTCATGTATCATTTATGTACCATCTGTACGGCAGCGAAGCATGAACCACATATGCGACGAAGAGCTTAAACTCCACAGTCTGTGTCATTCAACGTCTCAAGAGACAATTTCTTTCTTTGGAATTTTGCATATGACTTAAGAGGGCATTCCTAACTGCGGTCACTGTTTGGGTCACAGATTGGACATCTGGAATCACTAGTCGCCGCAATAATCTGCCCCTTATCTTATACTTCTGGTGTGTGTACCATCCGCAAGTCAAATTTATCTAGGAACCTTCCTTCGTGCTTGCATGCTGTGGATCTATCCAGTGTTCCTGCCTTCTATTAGATCACCATACAAAATATTTGTGGGAGTCAGCCTAGTGTTGTCTCCACTGTACTTCGAAAGTAACAAGGCAAGGCTTACTCCGTTTTGTTCAACCGATGTTTTTAACGCGTTTTGCTGATTGTGATATTTCAGTTCAACGGAAATTCTAACTTCTAAATGAAAAGCAATAAAAAGGAAGATACAAACTTTGTGCTGAACGCTGGCTAGACTCTCCTTGTTAGAAAGGGAAAAACACAAGAGGAAGCAATCCTGAAAAAAAAAATAAAGAGTTATCCACGCTGAGTTATCCATGCTGGGTTGGTATTGTCTGCCTATAACCAAATCTCTCCAGCTCTAATGGGTATAAGACAGGAAAATGTAAAGGAGGTTGGTCTTTTCTGATGTTGTCAAAATACATGTCACATTTTAGGAGTGGAACCTTTGGTTACTGTTAGGTTGGACGCGATTTTTGAAAACGGCTCTAAAAGATTTTAAATCGTTCGAAAGTGGATGCATTTCTTTAGGAAGAGAATGACTATCTCGTTGGATGCACTAGAAAAACTCTACTGGGAACGTAAACCTTTTTTAAGTATAAAAACAAAAACTAAAATTTTTCTAAAGGACTAGAAATTTTTAAACTTGAACAGAGTTTTAAATCTTCGGGTATTTCCAGATGTAAGCGCTATTCAAGAGAGAGCTTATTAAATTAAAGTTTAATAATCAAAGATATATATTATATCTAGACTGGAAATGGAAATCTTAAATACATAGAAAAAATGTCGTGAATTTTTTTTTTTAAAGTTGAAACAAAGGCGTTGTTCTGTAAAGTAGTCATTGGAAGTAAAGTAGTGTTTTTTTTTCTCTCCTCTCATAATTATTATTTTACAATATTTATATACATAATCTAGAAAGATCTTGGTGATCAATTTATTTAAATATACATAAGATGATTAAAATCAACAGACATGAATTATTGCTATCTAGGATTTTTAAAACATCATCTCAATGGAAACTAACATGAAATGGCGTTGTTTCAAATGTTTGCGTGAATATATGGTTCTGTGATTAATAGCCCATTCTTAAAAAATCCGAGAAATGATTTTGCATTATTTCTAAACTTTGAAAATTAAAGATCATTACTTTTCTAAGATCGAGAAGTTTAATTTTCCTAGATTTGGGCGTCTTCCCTTACAGCTTGAAAAAGAGTTACGTACATAAATATATATGAATATATATATATATATATATATATATATATATATATATATATATATATATATATTGGTCTGTGAATCGATCTATTGCGGGTAAGAATTTATTTCCGATTTCCAGTCTAGATATAATATATATATTAGGTCTATGTTAGGAACATTTTGCGCACCATCTTCCAAGACTAAGAGGCACGGTAGCTGAGTGGTAAAGCACTTCTGAAACGGGGATCTCGCATTTGAATCCTGGTGAAGACTGGGATTTTAGATTTTGGGATATTTAGGGCGCCGCTGCGTCTATCCAGCTTTAATGGATACCTGGTAGTTGGGGAAAAGTGGAGGCGGTTGGTCGTTGTGCTGGTTACACGACACCCTATTTAAATGCATGATCTGATAGGGAAATTTTACAATTTTTAAAAATTTACTATGCAGTAAAAAATTAGGATCAATAAATTGGTTATAATCTTAGTTGTATAGCTCCCAGTATATGTGTTTGTTTTGTCTTAAACATAACTTGTATCGTTACTTTCTATAAGCGCCATTTAAATAATACTACAAATATACAAGGGAGGCGCGGTGGCTGAACAGTAAAGCGATTGGCTTAATTTTTAATTTCGGAATCTTCGGCAGCCTCTGAGTCCACCCAGCTCTAATGGGTACATGACATTAGTTGGGGAAAAGTAAAGGCTGTCGGTCATTGGGCTGGCCACATAACTCTCTCGTTAACCGTAGGCCACAGAAACATATGGCTTTTACATCCTCAGCTTTATAGACCACAAGATCTGAAAGGAAACTTTTTTTTTTATTTTACAAATAAAAATAATACTGACCGTTTCAGGATATGCTATAACTCTAACTGCGTCATAACCACTTAATCCTGTGGTATCGTGTAGGTATAATTTCACCTTTTGGCCTTTCACTGTGACCTCTGTACTTTTTATATCGAACCTATAGAGAAATAATTTTTTTTTTTTAAATGAAGCAATTCTTTTTTTAATCTGGCATTGTGATTAGAGAATGGAATGGGTTGCCTGAATCATCCAGGAAAACAAACGACTTGGCAGAGTTTAACTCCTTGATTAACTTGTATGACTAGATAGAGAAATGATAGATAGATAGAGAAATGATAGACAGATAGATAGACAAATGATAGACAGATAGATAGACAAATGATAGACAGATTGATAGACAGATTGATAGACAAATGATAGACAGATAGATAGACAAATGATAGACAGATAGATAGAGAAATGATAGACTGATAGATAGACAAATTATAGACAGATATATAGACAAATGAAATGCGTAGGATGTAATTAACTTCTTTGTTGAAAAAACGTCATCAGAACTTTAGGTCTAGCGTTAAACTTAGATGTCCATTTAATGACCACAACAATATATAATCGCCTAATTATGTCTTCCACCTTCCTCGCTGGCCGAATCAGAAAATGAGTAATTTCTAGCAGATGAAGGTATCACAGATTCGATACCAGAATTAAACCAAACATTTTTTAATATTATTTTATTATATTTGAAGTTCAGTAATGGATGTATTGTCTTTTGTTTTAAATGGTATTTTTTTTTTGTTTGATCCTAAGACCGTATGACAAAAAGATGTGTGTGTTAATCACATGAAGACTACAATATAGAAAGTGGAGGAAAGAGTAAAAGATTAAAAAAAGAAGAAAGAGAAAGAGCGAAAGAGAGAGGAAAATATAAATTGTAAAATCTTCCACTCACACTGTAGGAACATATTCTAAAGGAAAAACTCCTTCAATGAAAGTTGTCAACAAAGGTGTTTTCCCAACTCCACTGAAATTAAAATCATAATATATGGCCAACACAGCTATTTAAGTAAAGAATAAGCATAAGTACAAGAACAAATATAAACATGATTAAAAACAAAAAACAACATTATCTATGTAGAAGAACTCCACATTTACAACTATATCTCTCAATAATGTAAAAGTTATTTGCATTTCAACATCAAACGTAATAAAAAAATACTAATAATTTAATCGACAAGTTGTTTAATTGTTAAATTGACTCATGTTTTGTTAGGTGCAACAAATAATTCTGTAAAGTTTCGACTTGATCCGAGAATGGTTGTGTGAGAAATAACGTGTACAATTATCTAAAAGGGACACAATCCCACATATTTAGTCACATCTCTTAACAGTAAAGAAGTAAAGTTTCCCCTTTCAGACCTTGTGATCTATGGGGCAGATGATGTTAAGGTCATCTGTTTCTTTGGGTGGTTGGTTGTTAGGCTGGCCACATAACACCATGCTCGTAACTGCTGGCCGAAGAAACAGATGAAACAGATATCTCTTAATACTGAAATATTAATTTCCTTTTTGGGTCTCAAACAAAATAATTAATTACCATTAATTAATTAACAAAATGTTTAATTCTCTTATTGATTAATGAAAGAAAAATAAATACTTTTGTAAAGTTTCAACTTGATGCGAGAATGCTTGTGGGAGAAATAACGGATTCAAAATGTGTACCAGACATACATACTAACAGACAGAGTTGATATAAACTTTGGAACAACAAAAAACTATTTACCTGTCTCCGACTATAACAAACTTCATCTTTCATAAAACTGTAAGATAAAATAGCATCACTTTATTGAGGATAATGGTACATATAATAAATACGCAATATTAGAAATTCGAAGAAATTAGTTACTCCCGATGTGTGATACACAGACTATTATCAGCAGGTAGCTTATTGAAACAAAGATGTCATCAAAACTATTAAACGAAACTAAAATGTTATAAGTTAAATTTTGTTATATATAAACAAGCAACTTGATTTACAATTCTATAAAAACAACAACAACTAGAAGTAGATCTTATTGCATGCCAAATGAAAAAGTTGGAACTTAATTCCAACACTAGCTAGAATAACGAGGTCAGATACAGAGTTGGTTCTGTTGTTTGGTTTGCATACATTGTGTCAGTTTGGTCTGTGTCACATTTGTGCTGACATCCTGTTGCAGTGTGTATCCTCTCAGCACAAGTGTGTACGTCCGCTTTCCAACCTGTGTGTAAAGTCTTAGTGAGGGACTGCGGGGGTCTCCAACCTGAAAAGAGCACTCATTTCTCGTAATGCGTGCACATACGCATCTTCATTCAGACCGATATTTTAAATGTAGATTCTTTTTTGTATGTGTCATTATCTTCTTTCGTGTATAATGTAAAAAAATATATTAAAATATCATTCACGATAGATTAACACTCGTAGAACTTATTAATATTTGTATAAAAGAACGTATGTAAATTATAGAATAAGATAAGAAAGATAAGATGAGATCGGATTAGATTAAATACTCCAGTCATCCGGGGCCGCGGTTGCTGAGTAGTTAAGCGTTTGGCTTCCAAACCTGGGTTTCTGGATTGGAATCTTGGTGAAGACTAGGATTTTGAATTTCTGGATTTTTAGGAAGCCCCTTTAGTCCAACCAGCTCCAACGAGTACCTGACTAATTGAAGGCGGTTGGTTGCTGTGCTGACCTCATGACACCCTGCTCGTTAAGCGTTGGCCAAAGAAATAGATGAACTTAACATCATCTGCCCTTTAGATCGCAAGGTCTGAAAGTGGAAACTTAAACCAGTCACCCACACAACTGTTGAGCTCTATTTGGAAACAAAAAAAAATGAGCTGCTGATTGACATGTAAACTGGATCTCTCCCTGGCGCAGGTAATCCTTATGACGTCACGGTGTCGTCCTCTGTGGTAACCAGGTTCACTTTAATTTTTGTTTTTAATTTATTTTTGTTTGTTTTTTCTAGAAGCTAATAAGCCTTAATTTACGAAACAAGCATCCAAGACTATTAGACAACTGGATAAGACATCACTTACTCTATATTCCACTTCTCTCATTTGGATTTCGAACTTCTTCCGAAAAATGTCAATGTCCATTTTGTCTTCGTTGAATATCAGATTTGAGGCCAAAAGAAAGTCCGCTGCCGGACGCAGACGGCGAAAAGAAAATCTTAATCGACCAACGGCGAACTGTAGTTGTGCTTGCCCGGATGAGGCAAAATATGTAGGTCACAGCTAGGTCTGCGTTGTTACCTGGAATACAGCTCACTTGTTATTAATCTTCGGACTCGAAGACAAGCTTTATTACTATTATTAATCAATCATTTTGTTTCTTATCAAAAAAGAGAAATATGTGCTACTTGTTGAGAGATTTGGATGTGTATGTAAAATTATTTCCCTTATTACATTATCGTCGTATACGTTCATTCTTCCACCTACTTTTGTCGAATTAAGTTGAATATTTGATTAATTATTTATAATTATTAACAATAAATAAATCAATACAAAACTAACATATAAGCTCATCAATTGGTGGTAATCAATTAATTTTGTTTTGCATAGAAATAAGGGAGCTCACCGCTGGAGGTGGTGATATAGATGGAAATTATTTGTTTCCACTTAGATAAGATTTCTTAATTCTTTGTTTTCTTTTGATTTTTTAAATATTTTCTGTTTATTTTTTTTCCCTACAGACTCAAGTCATTTGGGATTTCAGCGAAAGGTTCAACTTTTTGTGAGAGTTTTGATCCTGTTAAATTCATTGTTAAAATGTTCAGTGCTAAAAGTAAAAATACATTTTGAAACTATGAAAGTTATTTTGATTCTCTCCTTTTGTTCCAATTCCCACTAAAAAATCTGGGATTACGTTTTCTGTAAACTAGTTTAGTCAAAGTAGTAGTGTTAAGTTTCGGACTCTTGTTTTTATACGATATTTGTGTTGTTATTTGTTAGTATTTGGAGGCGCTGTGGCTGAGAGGTAAAGCGCTTGGCTTTCAAATGAAAGGGTTCTAGTTTCGAATCGTGTTTAAGACTGGGAATTTTAATTTCAGATATTTAGGTCACCTCTGAGTACACCCGGCACTGTGCGTGTTTTGTTGTCAAGAATATTGTGTGTGTGTGTGTGTTTAACGTCACACCTTAGTTCTTGTATTTTTCTTTAGCGGAGAAGACGTTCTGACTGCATCTCTTTCTGCGCTACAGTTTCTACTATTTCCCATTTTAAACGGTTCATAAGTACTTAAATGTATCAATCAGGTTGACATTTTTGGTACTCGCTTTGTTCACGAAGGTTCCTGATTAAGCGTCATCGCTACATCTAGGATTATTTCAGTGTGTTAGGCTTGGTTCTACGATGTAGTGTGTGGTTCTGTGCTCGACCTTGGAGCCGTGACTGACCCAGGTCTTTGGCAGGTCGAGCCTTGATGTATTAATTAAAGTTATTGATCAGTGCTTGTGACCGAAAATTGAGTGTGTGTGTTAAGTTGTTTTATTTGGCATAACAACTAAAGAATACTGTATGGAAATGACTATGCACACTTGTAACTATTTTGCAAGTCAAAGTTCCTGCATTTTAATATTAAATTTAGAGTCGTTTACAGTTCGTTAACATATATTTTGATGTCGTTATTTGCTTTAGACATTAACCAGCCGAAGTTGGGAAGCAGGTTAACTATATAACATCCCCTAGTGCAGGGGTCCTCAACCTGTGGGTCGCGACCCCTTGGGGGTCGATTGACTATTTGCCAGGGGTAGCCAAAAATCATTGAAAAAATGGATTGTTATTGACAATTCTTCTATTACTTTGTGTGTGCGGTGGGGGGGGGGGGGTCGCAGCTAAGTTGGGGATTGTAAAAAGGGGTCGCCGAGCATAAAAGGTTGAGAACCGCTGCCCTAGTGAAACCTTAAAACCCACCTTGACATATACCTCGATGAAAAGGCTTTGATTTAGCTGTATTGTGAATATATACTCTAGCCATAGCAGTTACAAGTTAGCCCTATATATCAATACTGTAATATTTATTTCCCAAAATAAAAAAATCATCTCTCTCTAATTTCTCTCCCTCTCTCTTTGTCAGACAACATGCTACACCACTTTTAAGAAGAACATTAAGACCTAACTGTTTAAAACTTGTTTAGATTAACTGTCATTTTAGCTTGTGCGAAATTTCAGCTTAATCCGAGATTGGGTGTCTGAGAAATAACTTGTACACACTTTTTTTCTAGACAGACAAACAGACAGAGTGAGTTGATATTAGCTTTGTAAAAAATGCACGTGTTTGATTATAAGGGGCCCCATATCTAAAATAGCACAGGGCTTTATCAAATTTAAGTCAGGCTCTGATCCTCTTACTTGTAGGATTTAATTCTTGGACGGAATTTTGACGTATACTGCTCTACTCCTATGTAAGTAATATTATTTATTGTACGTACTCTTACAAGTAGATTGTTACTGAATGATACTTTGTTTAAGTGTTACAAACTTTGTCTTTGAAATCAGGTGAAAGGTAGAGCATTTTATCCCCTATTGACATTTTGAAATTTGACTCGTCTGCCATGAATTTTGGAAAAAAAAAAAGGAAATTCTTATTAAGATTTTCTAGCTTAGTATTTTTTTTGTCTGGAGCAATAATATATTCTGCATTGATTTGGTTCAAAATTATTTTTGTATCTACATTTATGTTTTTATACGTATCTCCTCCAGGCATCTTTCCAACGAAGCTTTTTTTTTATAGTGTTGGTTTTAATTTAAAAGTATGGTTCCCCTTTTACACCTTACGATGTATAGGGCAGATGATGTGAATGTCATTTGTTTCTGTGGCCAAAGCTTAACGAAGATTACATGTGGCCAGCACAACGACCAACCGCATTTACTTTTCCCCAGCTAATGGTACCCATTACAAGTAGGACGACTCAGAGGCTCCCTAAAAAATCAAACCCCGAAGCTAAAAATCCCAGTCTTTACAAGGATTCAAACCCGGGACACACGGTTCAGAAGCCAAGCGCTTTACCACTCAGCCACCGTGCTTTAATGAACTTAACATAAAACATTGACCTAAAGTAAAACTAACACTTACAAAGTTTAAGGCCATATAAAAGAAATACATTGATTAATAAAAAAAATAATAATGATAAAGTATTCGATTCCGAAGATTAAAGATTTATTAGCTTGTAAATAAAAACACAAAGTGAAAACGTCATCTTAATTTATTTCCTCCTGTTTATAAATACATTGGTGACTACATTGTTGACTACAATGGTGACTCATAGTAAGCTGTTGGTGTCACTGATACTTCCAGAACGCGCACCTTTTCAAGCATTTCATTTCTTCTGAAAAATATAAGAGATTAGAATAAATATATCATTTCCAAAGTGTATCCTGTAGCTAAGTCTCAATTTATTAACTTAAAAGTAAATTTCCCCTTCAGACTAAAATCAGGTACCTATTACAACTGGCTGGACTCAGAGGTGCCTTAAATATCCCGAAATTAAAAATCGCACCTAATTGTCACTTGTTTATGTGGCCCACGGTTAACGAAGATAAAGTGTGGCCAGCACAACGACCAGTGGCATTTACTTTTCCCAATGTATTGGTACTCAATTAAACTGGGTGGACTCAGAGGCGCCCTAAAAATCAAAATTCCGAAATTTAAAATCCTAGTCTTT
This sequence comes from Biomphalaria pfeifferi, assembly GCA_030265305.1. NCBI lineage: Eukaryota > Metazoa > Mollusca > Gastropoda > Planorbidae > Biomphalaria > Biomphalaria pfeifferi. Next base: position 8,436,047 of record JASAOG010000003.1, read on the forward strand.
ACCAGGATTTGAATTCGGGATCTCTCGGTTTGGAAGCCCAGTGTTTTGCCACCCAGGTACCGCGACTCCTTATTAAATTTTCGATAATTTTTTTTTTTTTTTTCAGTAAGAAGCCCGTGACAAGTTTGTCTGAAACATATGTTATCTATAGGCTGAAAGGGTATAAAATCAATATTAATATATGTAACCTCTCCGTTGAAACTCTTTCGTAAGGACTCTGTGATAAAGACTCTCCTATAGGAAATCTCTGATAAGGACTCTCTGGTAAGGACTCTCTGATAGAGACACTCTGATAGGGACTCTCTGCTAAACATTTTAGCTAGTTCTAAAATTAAATTGACGTAACATAATGTTGACTATGGAAGAAGAATTATATTTGCAGACTAGCTGTTTCATGTCCGTATGGCTCCTGGAAAGAAATGCACCCAGATGAGTCATTGGTTTTACTTTCTTCTTGAGTCGGGACAGAATCTGGTGTGGCTAATCAATCCGTTTCTATAGAGGAAAATGTTCGGTCATGTAAGTGCATATGTTCTAGGTCCATTTGATGGGGCAACTTTCTCATTCTGTTGTCTATGAGCACATTTTTGTTTCCTTTAGGCTCAAGGTAGGCTCTTACCTGCACTCGCAATGTGTCCCCATGCTGTCTGCTCTTGAAGACACGATCCCTCCAGGAGATACAGCTTATGCGTCAATGGCAGTGCAAGTGAAAACTATTAATGTATTTCTTATGTTTACGTCCAACACATTCAATATATTTATGGCGACTTTGTTACTTTTAGGAATTCGTTGAGATTTGACCATATGTTTTCTTCAAACGTAAGGTACATAGTTACATAGCATATATTTACGTAGTACAATTACATAGATGTATTATAGAACATCCAGATAGAAAACATTCTTAACACAATATTATTTATGTTAATTGTAACACCAGAGACGCCAACATGATTCTACAGTTTCCATAAGTGGAGCATTGATCTATCGTGCAAGTAAATATATTAACTATATTTTCTTTACACAATTGTTTCATAAATCAGGCAGCCAGTTATCTCCCATTCCTACGAAACCAGAACGTTCTTTTTTACATCGCTTTTACATTGTTTATCCTCTCAGAAGACCCTTATTATTACCTGAATTTAAATAGTATGTATATATATATATATATTAATTGTAAATACTTACAAATCCGACTGAAAATATTCTCTTCATTTCTTGTACTAGATATTTCTGAGAACAATTAAAAAAAAACATTGTCATACTTCTACAGATCTCTAAAACAGAAGAATGCAATTCATTTGAATTATTTATTTAATTTTTCAAATCAGACATTACAAACTATTGGGCAGAAGATGTTAAGGTCGTTTGTTTCTTTGTTCAACGGTTAACGAGCAGGGTGATATGTGACCAGCAAAACGACCAACCGCCCATACTTCCCTCAACTAATGTCAGGTACCCATAAGAGTTTGATGAACTCATGGGTGCCCTGAAAATCCTGAAATTCCTAAATCCAGTCTTCACTGAGATTTGAATCCATGAACCCAGGTTCAGAAGCCAAGCGCTTAACCACTCGGCCACTGGTAAAAAAAAGTGGTTCTGATGTGTAGAATTTCAAACCTTAGTGATCTAATTCATATCTTGCAGTGTTTTTTCTTACTATTAATCTGCTAGAAATCTTTAATTTCTTTGTTTAATAAAGCCCCCTAAGCCTCAGTTCAACATTAAGTGAATTAACTTTTATTGTAAAATTACTTTAAATTAAAATTAGTTTTTCTTTTCAAATAAATTTGTAAGCACTTACGATTCTAAGTGAAAATATGTTCTTCAATTTATATCTCTGAAATCACAAAGAGTTTCTATTTATAGATATATATATATCAAACATACAACGATATCAAGTATATATCACCTAGAATACTATAACAATGAAAAAAATGTGAACCATCAATCTTCAAACGAAAACCCAATCAACCACAGCGTTACTCTAAACCGTTCCTTTGGTTAAAGTTATAAATTTGTATGTATAACATTAAAAAGTTTTTTGTTTTTTTTTAATTGCTTTCAGTGAAAAGCTCTCAGACTTCTGTGCTACTGTGAACTGCATTTAGCTTAAAGAGTGGTATTGGTCTGCGCGAGCCAATTATCATTTTAAAAATACTCTGCGCAGGCTGGGGGCAATACAGTAATTAGCCCACAAATCACTAGTCACAAACGAGTCAAAAAAAGGGTGGTTATGGTTGCCCTGGATGTGGCAAAATATGTAGGTCATAACTGGGGCTGCGCATCAAAGGAAAATACTGCATTCCTCAATAATCTTTGGACTCGCAGACAAGCCTTGTTATTAGTCCACTAATTTAACTCTTTCTCTCCGTAATTATTTACCACATCCTGGTGAAATTAACGCTGGTATCGTAAGTTAGGAGAGAAAGAGTTAAGACTTTCTTATGACAACTCGAAATAAAAATATCCCAATTACAATTGGTGTCAGTTAACTTAGAAGACTCTCTCAGAGGATATATCAGACGGACAACATATTAGATATCACTTTTCGGACATTGTGATCTATAGAGCAGATGATGTCCTCTGTTTCTTTGGCCAACGGTTAACAAGCAGAACGTAATGTAGCCAGCACAACGACTAACCGAAACTAAAGGTGGGTAACCATTGGAGTTGGGTGGACTAAAGGGCGCCCTAAAAATCCCAAAATTAAAATCTTCAGTCTTAAGTGAGATTCGAACCCAGGATCCATCGGCCACCACACTTCTTGATAAATCACTTTCACTTGTCTTTTGTACCGTTAGGGCACTGCACATGATCTATTGCTGTTTATCTCCATTGCTCTCTATCTTTTGACATAATTAGAGTCACTCTCAATGGTTGGCCTGTAAATTCTTTGATTATTGATTATTAGAACAAAGAGAAATCGGAAGGAAGACCATGTACTACTCTTATCAGTTGAGATCAAATGGGCCTTACTAGAGAGAGATTTATAATACGTATTTCACAGTACCAGAAAAAAAACCAGCTTACCCATTGAGAAAAATCATTGGTGTCCTCTTCCTCATCCTGTGAACAAGATAAGATAATCTATGCGTTAAACTTATATTGTATACTTTGCCATGCTAAACTGCATATTTGGTGAGAAAAAGGGTTTTAAACAAAGTACAAAGAGAGCTGTACTTTCCAAAACCAAGAGATCAAGTCAAAGCATTTAATTAACTGCTTTCCCAATTAGACAAACTAATACAAGAATAAACAGCTGTAATAACAGAACAAATATATATTAACTTATAACGTCAAATTACATCTCAATCCTAATCTGTAAGCATTAATATATATGTCTTCCTTCCTAGGGATTTGGGGGCTGGTGGGGCTTGACATCTTTAGGGGCTCATGCAATTTGACATTCGAAATCATGACATGAGATAATGGCGTAATATTTAATCTAAAAACGTTTCGGACACTTATTAGGGGGGACCACCTCAAAAGGGATCCCGGGGAGTCAAATTTGGACGCCCCTCCCCCGCCCTAGCTACGCCACTGCTTCCTTCTGTCGCGAAATGACTATGGCTCTTCTTTATAAGAATGAGATGAAAGCCTGGGCATTAATTATGTTCGGAACACAGCCGTACAGCAGGTCACCCCCTTTCCACGAAGCTGGTGTGACCAAAGGAACGGCAAGTGCCAATACAGTTTTCAATCAGGGTGTAGCACTGCCCCCAATTTTCCGACAGTATTCACTACTGAAGCCTTTGTCCTGTTGCCAAAGAGTTTTCCTTCTAGGTGGGTAGTCAGGCAGGTAGCTAACAAGTCACTATTGAGAGACGATAAGTTGAATGACACTAATGTACACGTTTACACAATCGGTTTAGTTATACAATGAGAAAACTGTTGCTAATTTTTAAAAAAAGCGTGCTCAAACCATTTTTACTAGACATACATTGTACAGCTACAAAAGTCGATACATGGTTTTACTTTTAACTTTATTTTCTATATGCAATACGCGATGGCCTCAAAAAAAATCTGGTTGACCCCACCTCCGGTAAATGGATGTGGTTAGCTCAGGCAACTCATTCCATGCTCTAATAGCACTAGGGAAGAAGGAGTATTTGTACAAATTTGTCCTAGCATATGGGACGAGGAATGTGCCTTTATCTTTGTGTCTTTCTGCGTATTTTATTAAATTTTGTTTTTGTATTTGACGAATATGGTTCTGTTTTTTATGTATAATAGCTAGTTTACTTTTGATTATTCTATCATGAAGGCTTTCTAAATTTAGAGATTTTACTAAAGGTGTTACTCTAGTCTACTCTAGGTGTTACTCTAGTCAAATGTGAATATTGGTTTGTTATGAATCTCACTGCTCTATTTTGTGTCTGTTCCAGTTTCTTAATGCTTTCTTGAGTTGAGGGGTCCAAAACACGGGATACATATTCTATTATTTTCCTAATCAAGGTTAAATAACATTTTAGTTTATGTTCTTATTTGATTTATAGAAATTAATTTTAATAAATTCTTATGCTTTGTTTGATTTTTTGATAGTTTCATCCATATGTGGATTCCATGACAGTTTTTCATTTATTATAACACCTAGGTATTTGACGTTTTTAGTCTGTGTTACTGGTTTACCATAAATAAGGCACTATAGTCAGATGAAAAAGTGTTCCAGCAGATTCTGTGACTGAAGGATGCCAAGGTATACCTTAAATTCGTTTGTAATACCATTTATGATCACATTTTACATGAATCCAGTATAAACATCATGTAAATAGCGTTGTACAACTATTTGACTTTCAGAAATGAAGAGTGCTAGATCCTATCCACACCCCAGGGACTACTGTAGGGGATAGTGGGGGCTAGGTTTTAAACACGACATCATCTGGTCATAACATCATGTTGCTTAGAAAATAATTTTTAAAGCCCTTGGGTCATATCTTTTTTTTCGAGTGTTACCTATAGTTCCCCTTTCAGACCATGTAATTGAAATGGCAGATGATTTAAAGGTTATCTCTTTCTGTGACCCACGGTTAACGAGGGTGTCATGTAGCTAGATCAACAACCAACCACCTTAACTTGCTCATACTTATTCCTGGTTTGAAAACTCTTTGTGACAGGCACTCATTTCAGTTTTGTGGACTTGGTTGTGCCAAAAACTCATATTCCAGACTTCAACAGGATTCGTACCAGAGATGATCAGTTCAGAAGCCAAGAACTTTACCAAAAAGCTTCCACGCCCGTCTAATGTTGCTTACAAGAAAAAATAAGAACAGTATAATTCTTAAGAGCTAAAACACTCTCGTTTTATATTGTTTACGCTTCTATACATTTTAAATATTCTTTTTAAAAATATTTACGTCAGGGCCGCCGTATATAAATGGATGTCCTAGGCGAACTGAATTCGCTGGCCATAAATGTAACAGAAAACTAAAAGAAATAAAAAAATTTCGTATTTTTTTAAAACCTAGTGTAGGCCTACTAAAACAACATTGGGCACAAGTTTCGCTATTTCTTCCCTAAAAAAATTTCATTCAGGTCTGTGCGAGGCCCCCAGAAAATAGGATGCCCTAGCCGGCTGCCTAGTTTGCATATGCCTAAGGCCGGCCCTGCTGTTTTACAAGTTTCATATGTTCCTTCAGAAATGAAGAGTGCTGATTACTAAACCCTCTGCCTAATGTAGGGTGACACAAAAGGCAAAGTTGAGACCCAAGAAGCACTTGGTGGCTGAGTGGTAAAATGCCAGGGTTACAAACTAAAGGGTCTCGAGTTAAAACTTCAGTGACGTTTTTGAAATTCCAGAGTCCTATTACCTCTGTGGCATTTTACGTCTCAAGAGATGATCTTTTCCCTTTGCAAGTTGGTAAAAGTTAAGGCGTTGTGTTGGCCACATGACACCCTCGGCCAAAGAAAAGTATGACCTTTACATCATCTTCCTTTAAATTTGGTAGATGATTACATCATACCTGTATCCATATCTACGTGTTTTAGTCAATGTAAAGGATGTACTTACTGAATCCAAAGTGTTATTACTGCAGAGAACTTTGTTATCGCTGCTTACATCCTCGTCATCGCTGCTGACATCTTCATTATCGCTGCTGACATTTTTGTTATCGCTGCTTACATCCTTATCCTTCGAAAAGATTGTAAAACATTTGCTAATTAACGTGTGTTTAATCTAGGTCATGTAGGTTGATTAGAGACTTTGTAATGTTGTTTGATTTTCACTAGCACTAAAACATGACTATGCGTAAAAGTAAAAAAAAATCCTCCCTTTCAGACCTTGCGATCTATAGGGCAGATGGTGTAATGGTCAAAACGAGGGTATCATGTGGTGAGCACAACAAACATCCACCTTAACTTTTCCCCAACTTATGTCAGGTATCCAAAAAAGCTGGGTGGAATCAGAGGCGTGAAAAGATACTTAAATTAAAAATCTCCAGCAGGATTCGAGCCCAGGACAAGACAAAAAATCTAAGTTAACATAAAAAAGCTTTCAAAAATGCTTATATTAAGGAAGGAGCAGCACAGTTAGTTACAACCATATCTCTCAATACAGCAACATCTGTTTCTTGTTTTTAAATTATTAAAAAAAATGTATTACCATTAATTTTTTGATAATAAGTAATTTTTTTTAAATTGATTCATGTTTTGTTAGGGACAATGAACAATGGTGCAAAAGTTGTAACTTAATCCAATAATAGGAAATGGGAGAACAAACGTGTACAACATTTTTGCCAGAATGACGGAGTGACTTGTTACAAGTTTTGTACAAAGGACATAAAAGTTGAAAAGTAAATTACTACTTTAAGAGCAATTTCTAATTATCTTTTCTTTTTAAGGTAAGAAACTCTTTACTTACTTTTTCAGGATTTTCAGTAGCAGTTACATTGTCCTGGGAACAAAACAATACTAATACTCTTTGTGATTTCAAATATTTTGTAATTTGATTATTGTTTCCCTTAAGTAATGATATTCAAATAAGACTAACAACGATTTTCGAAAAGTAGTTTTTCTGTATTGATAAATAATAATTGATCCATACGCTAGGACTAATTTGTACAAATATTCCTTTCTTCCCTAGGGTTATTAAAGCATGGAAAAGGTTGCCTGAGCCAGCCAGGAAAACCAATGACTTGTCATTGATTAGCATGCATGATTGACCTGGGAAAACATGTAGGAAGTAATCATCTTCTTATTTAAAGTAACTTCAGTATTTTAAAATATAAGATAACTGATGAAACTAAAAGATTTTCTTTAATTGGACCATTTGCTTATTACTTGTATTGTGTACTATCAGGTCATATTATGGGACTTTTCATTGTTGTTACCTATCTTTTAATATGAAAATTCTGATACCCGCCTCTCTATCTACAGTACTTACCAAACAGGTGACCCATTAGTGAACCCCTCAGCGACCGCATTAAAGTTTAAAGCTAATTCTTTGGAACTGCACTCCCAAACACATGCCGTACATAAATTTAGCTAAATAGTTTTATATATCCTTTCAGGAAAAAAGAAACCAAATATTTACCAAATAAATGTTAGTGGCGTTGGCTGTCACTTCCTGTGAAAAACACAAGAACACAAGAGATAAGGTTTGAATCTATTTTTAGAATTTATCAAAGACATAGTTATATCATTGAAATACGTAGTCAGCGGAATTTGTAAACAAAAAAATTAAACAGTCTGTCTGTCAGTTTGGTACAAATCTTGAAATCAAATAAGTCTTGAATAAATCAAACAATTAACAAATTATTTAATTAATTAGTTCTATTTAATTAAATATGTGTTATAGTGAAAAGTAGATTAATATTGTTGTATTTAGATAAAGACAGTAAATGTTTGGTTACATAAGCTTTGTTTTTTCAAAAGTATTTTTATATATTTTTTCTTTTTCAAATGTAATAACTGTAAACAAGCTGGCACTCGACCATTTAAAATACTGTGGACAATAACTGTCTCGTGGAAGTATGGTGAGAATGAATGTTACTTTGATATTTTGATATGTTAGTTATATCCCTTTGTCATGTGAATAGTCTTGCAGTGTTATGAACTGAATGGTTAAGTTTTCATTGAGTATGCGAAAGAGTGTGTTAGTCATTGAGGTCTTGTTCCCGGTTCAGGAAGGTTGGACGTTTACTTCCTGGAGTGGTGTTTGTATTATTTCTTGAGAGTGATATAATTGTGTGCTTTATTTGATATTAAAGAGTTTTTGGTATTCATGGAGAGCTTGAGTTGAAATATATTAAGTAGTGGTTGTTCTTATTCCTGTAGCAAGTATTTATTAATTGGAATTTGGCAGTTGTGTAAACCCCTAACGAGCCTAAGGAGCCAAAACAAGCAAAACTAAGAAATGAACCCTGACATCTGAGGGCATCGTCCGGGCATGTATCGTGTCTGTTGTACCTGTCAATCGTCACTTTGAACAAGTATATAAAATAAGAATAAAGAATAAGACAAGCAAGCAAAAGCAAATTTGGGAGTTGTCCTTGTCAGCAAGTAAACGTTGTATTCAATAGATTCAATAGAATTATTTATAAAATTTCATTCTAACAATACGCGTGTATCATTCTTTTTATAAAATACAAAGGCAGAGAAGAAAATTCAACATACATCCTGGTGTAAATAAATAAGAGATACATTCAACCGAATGCAGGGCTTTTTAAATTTGCGGTCACAACTTGTTATATACTGATAGACAACTTATTTTATGTCTAAGAACAACTTTTTAACTTACCGATTGTGTTTCATTGCTGGCTGCATCTTCCTGGGAACAAAGAGAGAACATTAGTGTTAATTTAGAAACTTTTTGTAAACAATACATTTTGTAAAGCTTTTATGATTATTAATTCCTTTCTATTGAACCCTCCGCCCCCCCCCCCCCAAAAAAAAAAAAAACACCTGGCAACGCCCACAGTTATGTTGGTATGCAGCGTTCATGGAAATTTGATTTCAATAACTAAAAAATTATCACGTTAATGAATTTACATCAACTGTATGTTGAAAAATCAAATGACTTAGCACATGAGAGAAATACTCTTCGAAAGTATCTACAACACTACAATTTTATACCCTTAGAACAGTGTTTTTCAAATAGGGGTACGCATACCCCCAAGGGTACTGGAAGACTTTAGAGGGGGTACGCGTTGAACTTCATTAACGCGTGCTGAATTAGTTTCAAAATTCATATTTATTTAGTTCTGTTAATAAATTAAAGGGGGGGGGGGCAAGGGGTACCCAACATTAAAAAAATTATAAAAGGGGTACATTCAGGTCAAAAGTTTGGGAAGCATTGCATTAGAATATGGGATAGAAGACTTCACATTGTCAGATTAATAGATTTACAAATTGTACATTGTGATGCAGCCTCATTAAATAACTTTTCGAGGCCGAATTCCTAATCGTGCCATAACAAGATAGATTGACGCCCAAGCTACAGCCTGCGGGTCAGATCCTGCCCGAGACGCGGAACTCTACGCCATTTTAATCTTCTGTCCACAATGTCTAGTAATTAAATCGAGTATCGATTCCATTGGGATCAAAAATCTTTAGCAATGATGTGGCCCTAGAGACAGTTTGCCAAAAATAAAGGATAAATAGTTTGGCGCCAGTGATTCAGACCATATTCCTCCAAGATTAAGTGTTTTATACCGAATTATTGTTTTGAAATGAACATTTTAATATTTCAAAATATGTTTTCAATTTACGTGATCAAGTAAACAAGTTACGTATTGAAATGTCAATGTTAACGTCACTTTCATCTTCCTGTGAACATAAACACGAACCTCAATTCAGTATACACAAAATTACTACTTTAAGAGCAATTTCTAATGTATCTATTCTTAAAGGTGAGAAACACTTTACTTACTGTTTCAGGATCCTGAGTAGCGGCTACAGCATCCTGGAAATAAAACAATAGTAATACTCTGTGATTTTAAATATTATTTAATTTGATTATTGTTTCCCTTAAGTAATGATATTCAAATTAGACTAACAACGATTTTCTAAAAGTAGTTTTTCTGTATCGATAAATAATCCTTGTTCCATATGCTAGGATAAATTTGTACAAATACTTCTTTCTTCCCTAGTGCTATTAGAGCATGGAATAGGTTGCCTGAGCTAGCCAGAAAAACTAATGACTTGTCATTGATTTGCATGCATGATTATATTGGCCAGAGGACACATGTAGGAAGTAATCATCTTCTTATTTGAAGAGACTTCAGTATTTTAAAATATAAGATAACTGATGAAACAAAAAGATCTTCTTTAATTGGACCATTTGTTTATTAATTGTATTTTGTACTATCTGGTCATATTTTATGACTTTACATAGTTGTATCTTCATATCTTTTAATAGGAGAATTCTAAAACCTGCCTCTTTATCTACATTACTTACCATAAAGGTGACCCACTGGTGGATCCCTCAGGGACCGCATTAATGCTTGTGTGAAAAACACAAACTCTATTTGTACTTTCATTCACTTCTTAACAAACCATATAAAGCAAAAAATGCTCGTCAATTTAGAATATTTTTCTCCTGATGTTAGTGTAACGTATTAAATCAGTAAACATTGATACCATTGGGAAGACATAGCTCTAGACCGCATTAGTTGAAGAGAGGCGAGGACCAAGAAAGCCATACAAAAAATGACCGGCTCTCTACCTCCAAAGCGAAAGCCACCTTGACCTGCAATATATGTGGACAGGAGTGTCTCTTCAAAATATGGCTCCATAGCCACATGAAAAAGTGTTCGAGATGAATCATAGTCGTTCTACGACTAAAGTAGGCCTATATATAGAGAGAAGAGAATTATGTCGAAAGCAGATTCCTGTGTTAATCGTGCATGTAAATAGACAATTTAACTCAGCTAAGTCGTTGCATTTCCTTGTAGATTCAAGCAACCCATTCGATGTTCTAAAAGCAATACGGAAGAAAGAACACTTGTATGAATTTGTCTTAGCTTGTACTAGTTTGTCTTTCTTTGGACTTTGTTTTTTCTTATTAGTTTAGTAAACATAAAAATATATATAAAGCTAATTCTTCAGATTAGCACTTCCAAACATATGCCGTATGTAAATTTAGTTAAATAGTTTTATATACCATTTAAAAAAAAAAGAAAACAAATATTTACTGAATCAAGGTCAGTGGCGTTGGCACTCACTTCCTGTGAGAGACACAAGTACACAAGAGATAAGTTTTGAATCTATTTTTAGAATTGGTCAAAGTAGACATAGTTTTTTCATTGAAATAGTATCGAAATTTGTAAAAAATTAAATTTTTTTAGCAGTCTGTCTGTCAGTTTGGTACAAATCTTGAAATCAAAAAAAAAGTCTTAAATAAATCAAACGGTTAACAAATTAGTTAATTAATTAGTTCTTTTTCATTAAATATATTTTATAGTAAAAAGGAGATTAATATTGTTGTATTTAGATAAAGACTGTAAATGTTTGGTTCTTTCTCTTACATAAGCTTTATTTTTTCAAAAGTATTTATTTATATTTTGCTTTTTCAAATGTAATAACTTAAAGCTGGCACTCGACCATTTAATATACAGTGAACAATAACAAACAATTTGGGAGTTGTCCTTGTCAGCAAGTAAACGCTGTAGTCAATAGATTAAATTGAACTATTGATAACATTTCGTTCTAACACTAAACGGGTATCATACGTTTAATAAACTACCTAGGCAGAGTAGGAAATTCAACATTTGTCCTGCTGTAAATAAATACGAGAGACATTCAACCGAATGCGGGGCTTTTTTATTTGCGGTCACAACTTAATATAAATTGTTAGACAACTTAATCAATGTCTAAGAACAACTTTTCACTTACCGATTGTGTTTCATTGTTGGCTGCATCTTCCTGGGAACAGAGAGAGAGAACATTAGTGTTAGTTCACAAACTTTTTGTAAACAAAACAGTATGTAGAGCTTTTATGATTATTTATTTATTTGTATTGAACCCTTCCCCCACCCCCCCCACCCCCGAAAAAAAATCCTGCTACGCCCACAGTTATATTGGTATACTGGTCATGGAAATTTGATTTCAATAACTAAAAAAATTATCACGCTAACAAATTTACATCAAATGCATGTTGAAAAGTCAAATGAATTAGCGCAATAGAGAAATACTCTTCAAAAGTAGTAATATAAAGTAATACAATATAATTTTGTACCCTATAGAACAGCGATTTTCTTAATAGGGGTAAGCATACCCCCAATGGTGCGGGAAGACTATAGAGGGGGTACGCATTAACTCATTGAGTGCTGTGTTGTTGTTTTTTTTTTAAATAAGAAAATGTTCCAAACTAGCCTAAAACAAAAATTTATTATTTAAGTACCAATGAAGCTAAAGTAACATATTTGCTATCAAAGTAAAGGTAAATGAATGGAGAATGTGAAAATGTAAACATCTTTCTATTTAAATATAAGATAAAAATTATAATCTAAATAATATGACCCTCAAAAAAAAAATTGATGCCAGCTTTAGAACTTCTGAGACCTAAATATAGATTTTGATCTTTGCATTACTGTTGAAACATCATATTAAACTATTGACATCTTTTTCAAAAAGAAATGTGATAAAACAGTCAATAAAAGATGATGAATCACTGATTATATTATTATTTTTACATGGCTTTTTAGTCAGAAAAGGGAAAAAATATTGCAACATTTCTACCAATAACAATAGATACTAGTACTAAATCTATCAATCAAATGTACTCAAATATTATGCACATTTGAATCAATGGGATATAGATCTAGATTTATCTTCTTTATATTTGCCTAGAACATCTTTCATTCTAATACTAGACCAGTGCAAGACATAGGCCAGCGAGAGATCAAAGCCTAAATCTCTAACTAACTGAAGGACAATAAAAATTATAATTCATTATACCTAAGATCTAGACCTAGATCATTATTACTATTCCTTTGTAATAAATTATGGATCTAGAATAGTTTTATATTTTCACTTTTATTTAGTAGTAAACCTTTTGGAGTACTTACAAGACAGGGTGCAACTCGAACCCGTATAAGTAGACCTATAGTCATGGTGATGGTTTTTATAGATAAACAATACTAAATAACAATAGCTACAAAATATACCAAGAAAAAGCCCAGCATGGTGGATGAATATTGGATTTAGATCTACCATTTCTGTTGTTTTCATTTATCTTAGGCTTAGATCTATAGGGATCTACCCAGGTGTAAAGATAAAAGCATAGATCTAGTCAACCTTTATCTACATTCCAGACCTAGCCTAAGCACAATACTAGATCTAAATCTAAATGCTAATAATGTCCAAGTTGGACCAAGTCTGTTTCATCCTATGCTAAATGTTGATCAAGATCTAAATCTTCATTATTACTATTCATTGAAGTATAAATAGATTAATTATAAAGCTACTTCAGTTGTAAAAATTGTGGGTGTGTCTTGGACAAGCATAGCCATGATGTTGTAGATTTTTACAGATAAACAATACTAAAAAAAAAAGAAAATGGGCAAAAAATGCCAACAGTGGATGATTATTTGATGTAGATCTACCATTTCCTTTCTTTTTATTTATCATAAGCTTAGATCTAGAGATATATCTTATCTTATCTTATATAATACAGACGTTACTTCAAAAAAGAAGATGATTACGTCCTACGCGTCATGCATTTAGTCATGCATATTAACCAATGACTTAAATTCTGTCAAGTCACTGGTTTTTCTGGCTAGCTCAGGCAACCCATTCCATGCTCTAATAGCACTAGGGAAGAAGGAGTATTTGTATCTAAGAGTCTAAATCTAGAGATAAAAGCTTAGATCTAGTCAACTCAATCTCGATCTATACTCTGACTCTACGCCTAGCCTACTGATAATAAATATACCATACCAGCAGGTGATTGAAAAGCTAATTAGACTGCTGATGGTTTAATTATTGTTTTGTCGATTTCCTGTAAGAGAAAGTGTTTTATACCGAATAATTGTTTTAAAATGAACACTTTAATGTTTCAAAATATGTTTTCAATTTACGTGTTCAGATAAACAAGTTATGTATTGAAATGTCAATGTGTAAAGTCGCTTTTATCTTCCTGATAACATAAACACGAACTTCCATTCAGTCTACAGAAAATTACTACTTTAAGAGCAATTTCTAATGTATCTATTCTTAAAGATGAGAAACACTTTACTTACTGTTTCAGGATCCTGAGTAGCAGCTACATCGTCCTGGGAACAAGAAAATAGTAATACTCTCTGTGATTTTAAATATTTTTTCATTTGATTAATGTTTCCCTTAAGTAATTATATTCAAATTAGACTACCAACAATTTTCGAAAAGTAGTTTTTCTGTATCTGGACTAGAGTGTCTCTCAAAATTAGGCCTCCAAAGCCATATGAAGTGTTCGAGAGGAACCATAGTCGTTCTACGACTAAAGGGGGCCAATATATATAGAGAAGAGAATTATGTCGAAATCGGATTCCTGTGTTAGTCGTGCATGTAAATAGACACTTGAACTCTGCTAAGTCATTGGATTTCCTCGTAGATCCAAGCGCCCATTAAATTTAAACTAAATTAAATAATGATTAATTAATTATTTGTACTTTTAAAAAAATGCAGCCTATGTACTTAAACATTGAAAGTTTGGTTCTGTTTATACGCCTGGAGTCCGCAGCGGATAAGTTGCATTGTTACTGAGCCCTATAGAAAAGCCTTTGCGAGCTCTGAGGATCTAATGATAGTACATACTTGTCTTGGGTAATGTTAAGAATGGGGAAAACACCAATGATGATCCTGTTTTGGATTTCTGTGTTTGTGATGCGATTTGTATTTGTATGGGATAAAGAAAAATAAAAATAAAAAAGAAATTGTTCCTCGCAAATGTTACGTTCAAACTTTTAAAAACTTTATGGTCACGTGTTTCCTTTTAGTATTTATCTTCTTGTCATCACGCATCCTCGTTTCTGTTGTCCTTCTGTTAATGATTCTTTTCTTACTAGCAGGTTTTGCCCCGGACAATTGGAGGCTGCCTAGTTTGCCTATGCCTAAGGCCGGCCCTAATACTAGCTATGACTTATGAGAAAAGGTTTTGTTGGAGGACGCTCGCATACGAGAATATCTCGACCATTGCTGGGACACTGCATTCTATTCTTCTACTTATCAAAATATAGTAGGAATAAGCTTCTGTCGAACCATCACAATATGCAGCAGCTTATCAACAAGTGGACCAACACAATAAGGAACAGAATCTGTATCAACAAGTTGACCAACACAATAAGGAACAGAATCTGTATCAACAAGTTGACCAACACAATAAGGAACAGAATCTGTATCAACAAGTTGACCAACACAAAAAGGAACAAAGTCTGTATCAACAAGTTGACCAACACGATATGGAACATATTTTGTATCAATAAGTTGACCACAATAGGAACAGACTATGTATCAACGCTTTAACCAATTCAATTTGTGGTACAGTAATCACTTTAAGACGCTCTTTATCACAATAGTTTCTACGCTTTAAAGAATACAAAAGAAATGTTCAGAATACGGGCAACTAGCAAGATAATTCCCAAGATTTTAGAGCCATGTTATTGGTAATATTTCGTTTCATGCTAAACGAATAACATTCCTTTTATACAATGCTTAGACAGAGTAGGAAATTGAACACATTTTCTACTATAGCTCAATTTGACAGACATTCAAACGAATGTGGGCTTTCCCGTTCGCGGTCACAACTTGAGAAATACTGATAGATAACTTATTTAATTGGTAAGAAAAACTTTTGACTTACTAATTCAGTTTTATTGTTAGCTGCATCTTCCTGTGAACAGAGAGAGAGAGAGAGCGTTATTGTTAGTTTACAAACTTTTTTTTAAACAAGACATTATTTAGAACTTTAAGGATTCCTAGTTCATTGTATTAAAGAAACATCCATTAAAATTGGTTACATCAGTTTGCAGCTATCATGGATATTTGATTTAAATAATCAAAATTATCACGCTACGAGTTTACAATCAAATTACTTAGTGCCTGAGAGAAATACTCTTCAACAATATCTACAACACAATATTATTTTATACCCTTTAGACTTAGAGCAGTGTTTCCCAAAGCTGGGTTTGCGTACCCCCAGGGGTACCGGAAGACTTTGGAGAGGGTAATTGATCTGATATATACAAGAGATTGGACCAGAGAGCTCTGAGCAAGAAAGTAGCACTACTTACAGTTATTCAGAATCATTCAGAGATTTGAAACATCAAGAAAAGACAGACAGAATAACCAATAGACACACTTTGAAGCTAAAAAAAATTGGAAATATGGAAATATAGTCAGCTGTTCCCTTTTAGTGACCTATATCTTTTTTGAAATCGAATGTGTTTGTGCATGTTTTATAAAGAGTCTATAAAGAGGATAGACATTTATGAAATAGTACAAAGCACAATAACTCCTTTACATAAGAAATCTCGTAGTTACCAGACTTGGTCTCGCCTTTACAAGTCCGAAATTATAAGAAACGACAAATATGCATAAAATTACAATTATTTGTTTCATGGTTCTGTTTTTCCAATTTCAACCTGAGGGGGAAAATACATAAACATCGATATAAATATTAATATTATTTTTAATAAAAATAATAATAATAATAATGATAATGTTTCATTTCTTGGTAAATATAAGCAAAGAGTTAATAAAATCCTCAAGACCAAACTGTCTGGCAGTAATCTCATCACTGCAATAAACAGCTGTGCCGTCCCAGTGCTCCTTTACACGTACGGTGTGATCAAATGGACCGACACTGACCTACATGACATTGACAGACTCACTGGAAATTACTAACCAAATTTCGATGTCTACACCCCAAGTCCATAATGTTATACCTGCCCAGGAAGGATGGGGGTCGTGGATTGCAGAGCATCTTCAAATTGTGTAGGATGCAAGTTTTAAAAATACGATCAAAACTGCTCGCCTCCAGCAATCAATTAGTTTCCTTTCTACGCAAATATGACTCCGAAGCAACCCATCTAAACCTAAACAATGTTGACGTTAATGTCGGTTTGGACGACGTATGGCATGAGATTCGCCAATGGGAAGAAAAAACACTCCACGAAAAATTCCCGGCTTTATTACATGGGGACAACACCGACAAGGCTGCTTCCTTAACATGGCTCAAAGCAGGTCATCTCTACCCTGAAACAGAAGGCTTTGTTACAGCAATACAGGACTGAGTAATCAGGACAAAAATTACGAGAAGCATATCCTGAAACTCAATGTTGTCGACAAATGCCGAAAATGTGGACATGTGGGCGAGTCGATTGAACACATTATGGCAGTATGTCCAGCCCTATCAGAATCTGCCTACCTAGGTCGCCATAGCCAAGTTGCAAGGTTAATACACCAACACTTGGCTTTGACGCACAATTTGATATGTAAGGACACTCCTCCTTGTTATAAATACTCGCCACAAGAGGTCGCGAGTCTACTGAACATCTGCTGTTCTGGGATAGGCCTATTCTGACCGACAGAACGGCAGATTTCAATCGCCATGATCTTCTGTTCGTTGATAAAAAAAGAAAAAACCGCTCCCATTATCAACATCGCCGTACCACTGTCTCATAATTTAAGAAAAACTGAGATAGAAAAACAAAGAAAATATGGGAACCTAGGCTTGGAGTTTAAGCGTCTATGGAAATTGTCCAAAAAAAACAATATACCCCATAGTTATATCAACCGAGGGGATAATAACAACTGACCTCACAGACACCTTCAAGACCCTTAAGATTCCTAGGAACATCCTCGTTGCCTGTCAGAGGGCGATACTGCTGCAGACCTGCCACATCACCAGAAGATTCCTCAGTGGAAACTGTTAAAGGGACTACGATGAATTTTGTTTCTCCTTAGCGAAACTCGACCCTGGCAGCGCCAGAGAATGATTACTCGTTCATTTCTAACATAATAATAATAATAATAACTCAACCCTGGCAGCGCCAGAAAATGAATTATTCGTTTCTAACAAGAATAATAATAAGGCTTGTCTTCCGAAACCTAAGAGGAATAAAAAGTGCAGTATTTCATGTGGCTACGCGGTTCCTACTCTTTTGCCAGAACCCATGCAGACATAACAATAAATATAAATATGTATAAATGTAGTATTGTCATTTATTAATATTGTTAACTAATAGCAATTGTATATCTAGCATAACATCTAACATTGATTCTTCAAGTTTGACTTCTGTAGATAGAAAGTCTTATAAATCCGTCAGTCCCATCGTTACATCCATAATTCCTATGTAATACTTATCAAAACAGGTCAGAACAAACAGTTGATCTGAAAGCTGCTAAATCTGAGCATACATGAATACTAGCTACAGACACAATGTTACCTTTAACTTTCTAAAGCTACATCTGTTAGGTAAATTAATACTAGCAAAATAGTCAATACTATATTAACTATATGTTTCCCAGACAGATGTTTTATACTATGTGTAACAACCTGATCTGCTAGCCTGAAGTCTTTGATGAGACTGCTTGCAATAGCTTTTATACGGTTACAGTATTATATGCGTTGCAACGAGTGATTAAGCAGCCATCTGGCTAGTCCCGAAACAATGATATATCTTAGGAACTAATATATCCGTCAGTGTAGACATACAGTTATTGAGTAAGTGCATGCATAAATTCATTGGCCGCGTTAATGTTATTCTCGAGTTTTAATCGAATTGGAATGAGATTTGGAGATGAGTGCACCATTAGGTACAGCTAGAGATAATGAATAATATTTGAGATGACGGGGAATAAAGTAAGCTAAGCTAACTTAGAAAATTAGAATATAAGATAAACCATCCATTGTAATCCAGATAAGAAAATAAGATAAACCATCCATTGTAATCCAGATAAGAAAATAAGATAAACTATATATTGTAACCCAGAAAAGAAAATAAGATAAACTATATATTGTAACCCAGAAAAGAAAATAAGATAAACTATATATTGTAACCCAGACAAGAAAATAAGATAAACTATACATTGTAACCCAGAAAAGAAAATAAGATAAACTATACATTGTAACCCAGAAAAGAAAAAAAGATAAACTATACATTGTAACCCAGAAAAGAAAATAAGATAAACTATACAATGTAACCCAAGTAAGAAGATAAGACAAACTTTAGAAATTGAAGTGGAAATGCAGTCCGACACATTGGTAGAATAGTAAAATACTTGGTGGGCTGGTATTTTGCCTGTTTGGTTGGTATTTTGCCTGTTTAGCTGGTATTTTGCCCATTTGGCTGTTATTTCGCCCGTTCTACGTTAGTACTAAATAGGGTTAACTGTAGAATTTCAATACAACCGCCAGGCTCCTCCTCTCCAGTTCTGCTGTCAGCGTCCAGGATTTGCAAACATACAAGAGTATGGCCAACTGTAAAGATATACTTTTGATAGAACAGTAATAAATACCAATGAATGGTCATTCACAAAAACAAAGTCTCATACCCACACACACACACACACACATACCGCTCGAAAACGCTAAAAGCGTTTTCACTGTTTCCTGACAACTACAGCTTATTATTCATCATATTTAAAAAGGACCTTTTGAATAATGTTTTTTCCTTGAAAATGTTTCTAATATAAATTTGTAGGCCCTTACCACATTACAAATACAACCGATTAGTTCCTTGATAAGATAAGAAGATATCCCACAGATTTAGATTAAGGTTTTGTGGATCGCCGCCGAAAAAAAAAACTATTCGAAAACAAATATTTAAAAAAAAGCTCATTTGTAAATGATACATTTTTTTCAATAGGCAGGTTTGTAATTTTGTTTAGTTACGGAACTAGAATTCAAAGCTATTAACAAAAAAAAAATAGGAAGTGGGAGGCAAATTAAGTGTACCAATTAGATTCTAATCTAATGTTATTGTTTTGTTAGGATGCCAACATATATTATAAGTAATGGCCCCAAATTTATTTCACTAGAACAATCTCAGATTAAGTGAAGGTTGGAAAAAGGCGACTAGACAAATATTATTTGGGTTCAGAGCTCATGTCAATTATTACTCTTTAATTGAAAAATTTCGTATTAATTTTAAATGTTCAAAACAATGTCTTTCTTAAAATAATTATGATAAACTCATGTGCAATTACATAAACTATATATTTATTATATCAGTGACAGATTTGTTTAAATTTTGTAAGTTTTTAATTAAAATATTTTAAAAAAGTATTGGTTTGTCCGATGCACCCTCGCGCCTGGTACAACCTTTTTTCATTTGATATTTACTCATGATAAAATTTGAGATTAGAGTGTGGTACGACATAATATACAAATGGGTTCAAATATCAATGTGTAGCTCATATTATATAGATATTCTAATTTTGTTCACAAACTATGATTTCTCCACAAAAAAGGTAGCCCCCCCCCCCCACTCAGAGTGCCAGAGTGAAGAGGGCTGTAGATGCAATCCCCCCCTCCCCACACACCGAATCGGCTTAGATAACAGAAGGGAAGCGACATAATATAAAAATTATATAGAAATTCACCTTTTTTTTTTTACAAACTATGATTTCTCCATAAAAGTAAGACCGCCCCCAGTCAAAGGGTTTAGGTAGGAAGGGCAGTAAATGTATTCGACCCTACCCACACACACACACCCAATCAGCCAACAGGAGAACGACATGATATAAAGATCGGTTAAAATATCAATTACAAGTTTTAATCATATAGATATTTAATTGATTCTGTTAGCAAGCTGTCATTTCTACAACTAAATTTGACTGCCCCACCCCACTCAAAAGTTTATGATGAGGGGGCGGGATTGATGCCATCGCCTCATCCCCACCCCACCCAATCTACCAACACACTATAGGGGGGAAGGTGAAATAATCTGAAAATAGGTTGGAATATAAACAATTAGTATATATTATTTGCTTAATAAATTGGTAAACTCATTGTGACATTTCTATACTAAAATTCGTCCGCCCCCCCTCTGAAAAGGGGACTGAGGGGGGGAGGGGCGATTGCCCTTACCATACTTCCTACCTGGATCCGCTAGTGGTTCGATGCCTAGTGGGGCAGCTTCTATTAAAATAATCGAAATAAAACAGTTTGAGTTTAAGTTTGATGCCTGTCTGGTTGGTTAAGTTTGATGCCTGTCAGGGTGGTTAACTTTGATGCCTGTCTTGGTGGTTAACTTTGATGCCTGTCTGGGTGGTTAACTTTGATGCCTGTCTGGGTGGTTATGTTTGATGCCTGACTGGGTGGTTAAGTTTGATGCCTGACTGGGTGGTTAAGTTTGATGCCTGTCTGGGTGGTTAATTTTGATGCCTGTCTGGGTGGTTAAGTTTGATGCCTGTCTGGGTTGTTTAGTTGATGGCTATCTGGGTGGTTAAGTTTAATGCCTGTCTGGGTGGTTAAGTTTAATGCCTGTCACAAATTGATGCCCCGTATTGCCCGCACCACACGCACATCGCTAGGTACGCCTCTGTAAAAGAAAAAGAGATACAAACTACGAATGGAGGTGAATGTAAACCATTATAGCAATGACACACTCTGACAACAGGTGAAAGCACATTCAATGACCTTTTTTTAACAATGGTTCTCAATTTCTAATGCTACGACTTCCTAGTCCAGATCACGATATCGTTGTGACCCTCCCAATACAAATGGGTTTCCCTTATCACAGCACTGTGATGCCCAACCTCATTTGACCTGCGGGCCAATTAAATTTCCAACACTCGTGTCGCGGACCACATGTACGAACAGGTATATAAACAAAATGAAATTAACCTGAAACTATTACATTAGAAGCGTGTGTGTCTAGTACTTACACTAATAAATGAGAGATTTGAAGTTCATCTTTTTTTTCTCGCTTTAAAAAATTGCCTTCAATTCTTCAATTCAAATATGAGCAACACTGTAGCTAGCTTTACCACCTACTTATCCTTTTCCTCTTTTTGGCAAATATTCAAATCAATCTTCTCCAATTTCTAGGCGTAGTTCAACAATCTTTTTATTCGCTGCTCAAACCAAGAATGAGCCGTAATTTCTGTTTTATAATACCGCCGGGGTATATCTTGATCTTGTTTTTTAAAGACACACTTTTTTTTACAAAATAAATATGTTGGCTTAGTATCATGTTCCACAAAGAAGTAAATATCGGTTCACTTTTCTTGGTAGATTCTACATTCAGAGTCCAAGTTCAGACACCCACAATTTTTAAAGGTCATGGTACAAATTCATCAGAGAAACATTCAGGTTGGTAAAGATATATTCGCCACCTTTTTTTTTTTTTGGAGAGGGGGGGATTTTCTACTTTTTATACCGACATTTTGACGGGCCGGATCTTGCCCCAGACCGTATTTTGGGCATCACTGACATATCAGAGACTATTGGAGTCGTCAACGAATCAAGTTTGAGAACTCTTGAGCACCATCTGCTATGTTATCGATAGACTAATTAGCATTCACTGGGGCATGTCTATGTCAATGAATAGCAATAGAAATGTCACGAAAGCCTATGACCTACAGCCGCCAGACATTTACTTCCTTATTTTAAAGAACGTGTGCCATTGAATATTCCATTCTGTATTTATTAACAGCATGCACTGGGGAAAAGCAATGAATAATAATGCCGATTTATCATATACCTAGTTAGCAAATCATGTTATAGAACTTAGCGAATTATGTTTTAGAACTAAGCATATCATGTTTTAGAACTTAGCAAATCATGTTATAGAACTTAGCAAATCATGTTTTAGAACTTAGCAAATCTTGTTTTAGAACTTAGCAAATCGTGTTTTAGAACTTAGCAAATCATGTTTTAGAACTTAGCAAATCATGTTTAAAAACTTAGAAAATCATGTTTTAGAACTTAGCAAATCATGTTTTAGAACTTAGCAAATCGTGTTTTAGAACTTAGCAAATCATGTTTTAGAACTTAGCAAATCTTGTTTTAGAACTTAGCAAATCATGTTTTAGAACTTAGCTAATCATGTTTAAAAACTTAGAAAATCATGTTTTAGAACTTAGCAAATCATGTTTTAGAACTTAGCAAATCATGTTTTAGAACTTAGCAAATCATGTTTTAGAATTTAGCAAATCCAGTCGCTGGCACATATTTTATTTTAAACCTTTCGGATGTTCCTTCAGAATCGCACATAATTAGAAGGTAGCCCAAACTTTCCACAAGACGTCGGGTGGTGGTGGTTGCAGGATTTGAACCCAAGACATATTACATTAAACAGAGATACTAGACTACAAGTCACAAGATCAATGCAAAGTTTAGATCACATGACATATAACGTGAACTTGCTAACATTTCTTGGTATAAAAATATTTCTTTTATAAATATAAGTAAAAAAAACAATAACTGTCCAAGTCTGTTTTTTAAAGAAAGTCAATCGTTGCAAATAGTCTTAGAACTTAGGAACACTAATTGTTGTTGGCATACATCAGTCGTAAAACGACTCTGGCTCATCTAGTGTAGAACTAGTTCAGGTGACTGTAGAGCCCTATTCTGGAGAGACATTCCTGTCCATATACAACGCTTGTGAAAGTGTCATTTGCTTTGGAAGTAAAAAAGTCAGCCATTTTTTCTTTGGACTCTCTTCTTCCATGGATTTGTATCATGAATTGGGTGCATTTAACGATATTTTCTGTGTGACCAAAGATTGACAAAGAGACATAAGACTAACCTTTGACCTCAAGCTACTTACTGATCTTTTGCAGAGAAAAAAAAATAAGTACTCTTCAGAGAAGGTGGGGACACACGTCGCAAGCCTGCAGCAGCCTTCACAACAAACCTCACCTAGAACTTCCAAGGAAACAAGGAACGGCCTAGACATGCATAGCGCTGAGGATGACAGGCAGGTGGCCAAGACCTGGGGACAGAACGAAACTGGATGGTGACCTACAAGCAGAGATCAGATCTGTTCTTATCATCTCTTCTCTAGTGGAAGGAAATGGTCAAGATATTGATTGAAGAGAACACATTGTTTTTTTTTGTTTTAAATAATAGAATACTGTATAGATGTTTAGTTTGTCCACACAATCTTATTTAGCTGTTTTTGTTTTCTACGTTTCGGCGCATTGGTTGAGTGGTAAAGCGCTTAGCTTCTGAACCAAGAGGTCTCGGGTTCGATTCCAGGTGAATACGTTAATTTTTTAATGTCGGGATCCTCAGGGAGCCTCGAGTCCACCCAGCTCTAATCTGTACTTGACATTTAATGGGGAAATGTAAATGTTTCTGCTCGTTGTGCTGGTCACATGACACCCTCGTTAACCGTTAGCCACACAATCAGATGACCTTTACATCACCTGGCTTATAGATTGTAAGGTGTGAAAGGAGAACATTTTGTTTACTTTCTACTTTTCGGATTTCAAAAAGGAAGATTATAATGTCCTAGCCAGACCTAGAAAAAGGAAGAAAATGGCAGCCGTAATAGTTTTGAACTTGCCCCCATATAGGCGAAAGTCTAAGGCGCACAAGGACTACGCCACGACCATGCATCCACTAAATCAAGCTACTAGATCGGCCTCACTAAGTTTGAGCATTAGTGAAGTTAAATATATTAGATATGTTAGGAAAAACAAGTTTACTAAGACAGGTTGTGTTATCACACAAACTCACAGGCGCCCACGACGCTTCCACCCATTGCTAAATATTCTTTAACCAAGCTGTCAGTATTTTCATTCTTAAATGTTTGCTTATTTTTATATGAATGTGACATTTGTATGGATACCTCCAAACCCTAATTATTGACCTTTGTTATGTATGACCCCTCAATGTTATTTGTGAGAATGATCAGTGTGTAGTGGGATGTGTAGGTCAAGTAACCCTGTGACTTAAAGATGGCACCAGTGTTGGCTTATGCAGTATATCTGTTGTATTCATAAACTGTATTCTAACCTTTATCAGTTCGGTTTCTATCCACCTTGAGTTACTATTTCTTGATCTTGCCCATGGTATTTTATAAACTATAGCTTATTAATACTATTATACTATAAAGTTTCTTTACTTTTTAGTATATTTAGGGCCAGTGTCTTTGTGACCTTCTTAACCCGTAAAAAATGTATTTCAACTTATCTTGCACTTATCACCTGTTTATTTGCACTTTACGCATACCAAGAGTTGCAATGACATGGAGGTCAAGACGAGGAAAGAGCAGGTGAGATGTGGCTTCAGACATTGCCATTGATAGATCTTTATGGAGACAGCCGAACAGTTTACTGAACGGCGAGGAAGAATCTTAGTAAGCAAGTCTTTACACAAGGCTTATCTGCCTTCAGCGTAAAGCGTTTTACTATATATTCTATGTAAAAGGAAAAATAATGACAAGTTGTTAATAAAATAACGGGTCAATTTTTTCAATTGATTCGTGTTTTGTTAGGGGCAATGAATAATTGTGGAAAGTGTCAACTTGATCCAAGACTGGAAAACAGGAGAAGTAATATGTACAAAATATTATACCAAACAGAGTGAATTGATAAAGTTGAATTTTTCTGAATTTTTTTCAGGTTAAAACACATGCGAAATATCAGGCACAAGCAACTAATGTTTATAGCAATGTGTGATACAACTTAATTTATGTAATCATTAACAAAGAACTTGTATGTTGTGTATGATGATTTGCAAATAAACTAGAGAAAAGTTTTAATTGCTATGGGCTACAATGTCTTGAGATGTATAACTAGATTTGAAAAAAAAACAACATTTCATCAGCCATTCTGCATCTGTGGCTCTGGAGTATTTATGATGCAGCACTGAACATTCATTGAGCTGCATATGGACTAGGCGTGTTGGCCATATGCAGCTGAACTAAGCCGTATTGAACATATGCCGTTGGACTTGGCCAAGTCGACCATCTGCCGCTTGACTCGACCGTGTTGACCATCTACCGCTGGACTTGGCCCTGTTGACCATCTGCCGCTGGACTCGACCATGTTGACCATCTGCTACTGGACTGTCGGCCCTGTTGCTCATCTGCCGTTGGACTCGGCCATGTTGGCCATCTGCTGTTGGAATCGGCTGCGTTGACGCTCTTTTAAAGCCCTCGGCGACTGCTGGTTAAGCTTACAAAAAAAACAAAAAAAAACTAACCTATAATGCACAAATGAACCAATAAATTTGAAAACACTCATCTTGGCAATATATTGAATGTTAGATTTGTCTATTTTCTTGATATTCTTCATATTTCCTTTGATGCAACGCTGTGCTGTGACAACAAAACCTTGTTTGGATTTGTTCAGTCTGCCTCTGTTGTGTAACAAAGTCTACAGATCGTCTTGGTCACATGTTGGATTTACGATGAAGTCGTAGGCTAACTTGCGCTAGCAATTTTGATTTGTACATCTTTCACATATAAGCATTTCTTCTTCTTCTATGTCCTCTCGTACACACTATAAATTTCATAGTAAACTTTTGATGTCATTGACGCTATTTTCTAGTATCAGCTTTTCATCACAAATGGATCATTTCTTTGTTCTGGTTTCTTTGAAGTTTTCTTGGTTGGTATCAAGACGCCAATCACAGTCTCTTCTAAAGAAGAAACATGGCTGTTACAACAGATTTCAGAGTAAAACAGAAGCCATTCAACCATTTCATTTCACCTTCTGTCATTTTGGCTTCTTCAAGGGCTAGCCGACAACTCATCACTTTCTCCAAACCATCTCAACTATTCTATGCATATAATGCTCAATGCACCAACGTGCGCTTATTGACTGAATAAAGAGTTTTCGCATGTAAACATAATGTAGGGCTTAGGGCTTCATGTCTCTGCATCCCAGAGAGTTGACTTTGAGCCATAACTCGATCATCTTAACTAGATACATTCTCTTCGCTTGAGATGGCAGCATCAGGCCACAAGGTTAAAAGTGATTTTCGCAAATTTATTTGGCGTCAAAAACAATCCATGTGAATTGTCTGTCTCGTTGCCCCCAGTACATTTGATGGTGTCAAGACTGTCACAAATGTTCATCAAATACTTGTAGCCTTCACATTTGAAATCACCACTGTTCATGACTTAAGCAATGCTGCCACAATCTGAGGCTTCATCTGGAACATATGAAAGGTGATATAAACTGAAGGCCTTAAAATTTTAGCAGTGTTACCCGTAACTATATTCTGCACTTTAGAATGGATGTTACATTCTTTTCTTTTAAATAAAAAATATGTTTTTTTTTCTTTTTGCCAATTTTATTTCATGTTTGTTAGCCTTTAAATCTTCTGCATGACAAAGCTAAAAACAGCTTTATGCGACTGGGTCAACATAGTGCAGTGTAACACCTATAGATGCTTTTTTATGGGCACTCCAAATATCAACAGTTACTGAAAAATCTCGGACTTCTTCAAGCATGTTATTAGGTGGGATTTCTTTCCATTACGCTATTAATTCTGAGAAGCTTTTCGCTGGCTTGATAGAGAATATTTTAGCAAAAATGCTGTAAGACATTCCCTAAATCCACTACGGGGCTCCAGTGCAGTTAGTAGATCCATATTGTCCCCCAACATCTTGATGAATCGTTCAACTATAGAATGGCTGCATTGTGTAAGACTTCACTGGTCTACAGGCTGATCAAACACTTGCTTTTGGAGACTAGCGTTCGATGTTTTGTCAATGTCTAAGCTATCGTGAAGTCGTCTGTTCTTGGATGACTCAGAATGTGCTGATGTTGCTTTAGTAACCTCATACATTTTGAATCTTTGCAGGTGATGTTCCTGAAAAAAAACGTAAAATATATTATAATTGGATTGGTGATTGATTCACTACTTCCTGAGTTTAATATATTGTATACCTTAAAATACAAAGAGATTAATGATACATTGTTTGATAGAACTAGATCAGGATCTAGCTTTTCGTAAAATACATATTGCTTGGAATATGAATCAATAAAACATTTCGTTGATTAATGATAAGCTAAGGCCTAAAATAAAAGTCGCGAATAAATTGTGTCCACATATTTAGGATTTACGAGGCAACAATTAGGATTAAAAAGGCAAGGCAATGTATCCATCATTACTATGTCACCAGATAAAAAGTCCAGTTACTACCCTCAGTCTTAACATAAGTGAAAAGTACCAGGTACTTAGATGTGAGTCTAGGTCTAGTTTGCATCTACCATTTAATATTGAAAACACAAGATTTGGCCAAGAGTGTCTAGATGTTCAGAATATTTAACCCAGCATGCTCAAAATACATAGAATTACTTACAATTAGAACCAAAGTAACTATTTGAATCTATTAATATTAATAATTATTAGCCTACTACAATAAAATTTATAAATAGTCTACATTTTTTTACCTATGTTTAGGAAAAACTAGAAACCAAGCTTGATTTTCCAAATTTTTTTAAATAAATAGACTCCAATTTTATCATTCCAGCATTTTTTTCGGGAAGTTATTCGAGGGGCGTGGCTATTTAGATGTACATCATTCACTACTGTCATCCTCGATTACTTTCTTCTTTTTGTCAACGTGAAATATTATTCCTCAAATGTGTAATAGGTGTGTTAAAAAGTTTATTCGGGAAGCACCATTTCAGCAAATACCAGCCTAGATGATGAGGTAGACCTCCATGTTGCACGTGCCAGAGCTGTTTTTGGCAGACTTCAAGGACAAGTGTGGCAACGGAGAGGACTCAGCATATCTACACAACTAAAAGTCTACAGTGTATAGTTCTAACGTCCCTCTAATATGCATCAGAGTCCTGGACCTTATTTTCCAGCCACATCAAAAAGCTAAACTCCTTCCACCTGCACTGTCTAAGGAAAATTAATAAGGTGCATTGGTCTGACCTAAAGTTGGTCTAACATGAAAAGTAACCATGCAGCTGTAAAAAGTTCCCAATTTCATCGGGGAGGACACATTGCCCGCACGCCAGACAATCGTCTTCCCAAACGACTTCTTTACGGGGAGCTGTGTGTAGGAAACCGCCAACACGGGTGTCAATCCAAGAACAGTAAAGACACCCTAAGAGCTCCTTCATGGGGTGTGATTTTGGTATTCTCGGCTGAGAAGCACTAGCTCTCGATTTGCTCCTCATGGCGTGAAGCCCCCTGAGTGTCGGGATTTTCAAAATATGAAGCAAGGAGAGCGAGCAGCGTGAAAGAAAGCAGAGCCACCAAAAAGTTGTTCGAAGCATCAGAGACCTATCTGCAGAGGACCAAACCTACCTATTCGACCGGCCTTTCAAAACGAGAATTGAACTTTACGGTCATCTTCTTGTCTATAGAAAATGAGAAATGTGCTCTTTTTCGACCACAAAGGAGGAGTTGTATCTATTATATTTGTGTACACATTAATATGATATAGAGACTTATGGACTGCATGTCATGGGAAGTAACTCTTTCAGAAATGTAAAATTTAGGCTTACCTAAAAGCCATTAGTCATGTGATTAATTAAAAGTCTTGATCAGCATCATGCATTACACTTCAGTGTCTGCCATAATAGACACACGTAGTTTTGAATTCTTCTGATAGACTATATTTTAAGTAACAGCGACATAGGGAAATAGAACAAGAATCGCCTGTAGTGGTTGAGATAGCAGAAGAAAACAGATATGTTCTGAAACTCACATTGACCTTTTGCCGGTGAGCTACAAGGAATAGATCGTCTTCCCTCCTGAGCCAATGTAAGTGACTTAGGGTTACTTTAGCCGTGAAACACTTTCTGCCCACGTTTTAAAACACTCCGTTTTTCTAATTTGGACAAGAGATTTACAACACGCCATCAAACTGCTGAGACTATTTGATTAATTTGAAAGACGTGGCACACAGGCCCCGCTCTGACCTACAACACATAGCAAGAAGATTACAATCTTAGACTAGTTCTGTTACACGTTTAGACTGTTGACGGAAGCTGATGGAACACTATAAACATTGATCACGTGAATTTTCCCCTCACACATGTGGATACTGTGTGCAGTGCAAATCCAACAATACTACAACCAGTCTAAACTGGCCAAGGGGACAGTACAATTAAAAATGATATACGTAATCAAGACTTCTGAAAGCTTCAACTGTTGTAATTATTTACCAATAGGATGCTCGTCTTGTCTCCCTGTTTGTCGTTTCCTTAGCAGTCTCTAGCACTATTCTTTCTTCTCTAAACTCTAGCCATCTTGTTCTCCATGTACGCAAATTTTGCAACGTCATTAGCCTGTCTGACTACGTCACGAGTTTTCACGTCGCTATAAAACCAATGCACAATATATTTATTTACAAAACTAGCATAATCTCTAAACTAAACCAGGTCACTACAAACACACACACACACATAAAGACTAACACATATTAAACATATTTTTTATAGGTCTATATCAATACAAGTATGTCGCTAAGAGTTTTCTACATTTTTTCCAGCTCTTTATATATAGGCACTTTTATCGATTACGGAGATCAAGAAAAGTGCAGTACTTATAATGACTACCCTAAAAACAAGTTACATAGTTTGTTAAATCTAAGAGACGCAAACCCTTCATTGCTGCCTGGTTGTGGAGTTTGCGTGCTGGACTGTCGTTCGGATTTATCAATGGTCCCTGGTTCAAACCCTCCCCGGTCCCAACCACCGTCGTCCTGAGGAAGGAATGGACAAGGAAGTAAGTTATCTTCAGCTCTGAAGGAACATCCGTAACATGTATGACCGGAAGGTCTTAGGTTCAAATTCCGATGAAGACTGGGATTTTTTAATTCCAGCATCTTTAGAGAGCCTCTGAGTTCACCCAGCTCTAATGGGTACCTGACATTAGTTGGGGAAAAGTAAAGGCGATTGGTCGTTGTGCTGGCCACATGAAACTCTCGTTAACAGTCACAGAAAAAGTTTGCCTTTACATTATCTGCCCTATAGACCTCATAATCTGAAATGGGAATTTTAATTGTTTTTTTTTTTTTACTTACTGTAGTTAATGTCCTACGCCACCTTAATGACAAGAAACCAATAGATTTATACTATTCTACACATCTTCAGCCGAAGTGGTATATATGTAGCCTACAAGCAAATTACTTCCAAGTTAGATTTAACAATAAATGAAAGGATTACATGTCGCAAAGAGAAGCAGGATGAATTAAAAACAAAGATGAACAAATATATTGAGAAAGAGAGGAGAAGGAACAGGGAGCATGATCTTGAATGAAAGAAAATATTTGAGAATTTTGAGTGATTGACTGATTTGCTTTGCTGCTTTGTTCTTTGCAACAGCCCATTGAAGTAGATCTCCCTCAGAGACGCTGAAGATGGATAGGTCACACCCTTCGCAAGCCTGCATCCAACATAACAAGGCAAGCCCTAACCTGGAACCCTTAAGAAAAGAGGAAGAGGGGACGGCCCAGGAATACATGGCGCCGCGATCTGGAAGCAGATGCCAAACAGATGGGCAAGACGTGGGGACAGTTGGAGAGACTCGTCCAGAACCAAGATGCCAGGAGGAAGCTGGTTGGTGGCCTTTGCCCCAGAAGAGACCACAGGCAGAGATGAGATGGGATGATGATTGACTGATAATTGATATAATGATGTTCGTTCCTATTTATAGTAGTTCACATTAGCTTAATTTTATTTGTTTTTACTTCAAGGCTATTAAAGATCAGGCTTAATTAGCTCTAAGAAGGCGTTTGTTCTTGGTACACAAAAAATGTAAAACAATTCTGATACACCATTTGAATACATATTTTTTTAAACAGTCAAAAGAAAGAAATCGAATAAGGGAGAGAAATGACGCAGTGTGAAATTGAAAAAAAAAGAAAAACAAGCAAATTATTTGTAAAAATATATATAAGGGGGAATAACTCCATATTTACAGCCACATATGTTAATTTTGTTTTTTTTTTAATTTTCTATAACAAATAAAATTAATTAATTACCAATATTTAACAAGTTTTATATAAAAAAATAATAATTTTGCCTTGCTACAAACGTGAAATAATTGTGCAAAGGTTCAACTTGATCCGAGAATGGGAAGTGGGAGAAATTAAGTGTTAAAAATGTGTACCAGACTTATTGAGTGAGGTGATATAAGCTTTGTAAAAATATATTAGGAAAGAGGAGAAGACGGAACAACACTTTTTTTAAAGACTTGAAAGATAGAGAAAGACATTGTCATAAAGAATGACAATGAGAGAGTATGAAGTACTCGCCACCATAGAGACAGAGACTTCATGATTAGAGACAAGAAGAAAAAAAAAGAGAAAAAAAAAGGTGTGGGAAGATTTGCATAAAAGTTCAATAAACTTTTTCGTCTTTTACATATCTGTCACATTTTCTATGCTTCAAACCGAAAAACATTACCCCCCCAACACACAGAAGCTCTTACAAACCTTCACACATACACACTCTTCTCATATATCAAAGCAATAGCTTAAAGGGCGATAACAACAGAGGTGAAAACGTAACAATAGACCAAGATAAGACTAACGAGTAATAAAACCAGATAGCGTACAGGTACACATTCTGCTAGTCCATGTTAGAGCGTACATGGCTTCCTAAACATTCACGTGTAAGGAGCAATACGAATGTAATGAAACTGACACAGTAGTGTCTTTATCTTATCTTCTTCTTATCTTATATAATACAGACGTTACTTCAAAAAAGACTTTACCTGTACAAGTCAACCCACACTATTGAGTGAACAGCCAAGAGCGCATACTTGATGAAGCAGCCTTCTCTTAAAAGTATAAATTTGAAAATCAAGAGAAATGGCTCTAATGGATTGAACAAAAATTTAAAAAAAAAATGAGGGTTCATATATTTCTAGCATTTTGAAAATACCTATTGTATAAAGAATGAGAAAAAATATAAATATAGAAAATATAAAGCAGTTTCAATGAAATCAATTTTAATTATCGATACTTTGATGTTTAGACACAGTAATCTATTTAATTGTTATTATTATATATGCTGGAAGTAATTTCAAGTATCCTTTGTTATGCCATTAGAGTAGATATTAGAGGGGCTTTTCGAGAGTGCCATGTAGCTAGCCTAACATATCCCAACTAATGTCAGGACCCCTTTTGAGTTAATTCAGCGGCGTCTTAAATATCCCGAAGTTCAAAATCCCAGCCTTTCTTCAGAAAGGAATAAAGTACCTCTTTAATTTCATCCAATTTGCCTTCGTTAAAAAAAATAATGTGTATATTTTTGTGAAAATAAAAAGTTAATTTGTTTTGAGTTTGTAAAGAGCTAGGCCTGAGTTGTGTTTACGTTTTACGAGCACACTACAAGCTGACACTTTAACCACGACAATATTGCCATCATCATCATCATCATCATTATCATCATGCTCCATTAGAGTGAGGGCTTGAGAGGCTTAAATCCTCTCTTGCAAAAGCCCTGGGCAGAAACCCTGCTGTCTTGCGTTGTGCATACATTTAACGAGCACGCTACAAGCTGACATTTCTTCTCAACGTAAATGTTGCCAACTGTAAGATTTAAAATGTTTTCGGTAAGAATGAGTTAAGAAATTTTCGGAATACAACAGAGAAATAAAAGATGAATCAATGAATATTTAAAAAGAAACGTACAAGTCTCTGTCTAGTCAAAATTCAAATATTTTTTATAACATTTTTTTTTGCAGGCCCCTCTCTTGTGGAGTGCCCTGGGCAGTAGCCCCGCCTGCATTCCCTTAAATCCAGCCCTGGCTCTAAGTCCCTTGTATACTTATCGTTTTGAAAAGACTCTGATTAGATTCTTCCTGTAGGATTGATAGATACAAAAGATCTTATAAATTAAAGACCTTCCTCGAATTGAGGAAAAGACTTAAAAGACTTAAAGTCTACCAAGTCATTGGTTTTCCTGACTGGTTCAGGCAACTTGTTCTGTGCTCTAAAAGCACTAGGAATAAAGGAGTATTTGTACACATCTGTCCTAGAATATGGAATACAAAATATGCCTTTATCGGCGTGTCTTTTTTTTCACGCACAGTTAGATTCTAAAAGATGCACTTCAACACACCATGATCAACAGACCTTGAACTTTGGACCTAGAAACCATCGAAGCATAAAACCTGACACAAGGGAAGACGAAGTTGGATAAACACTTAACGCAGCATCGATTATATTTTGGAACACATGCATTGTCTCTCAAACAAGTAAGTAAATTTAAACCTTGATCTTATTAGATCTGTTAACAATATTTTTAACAGTTTTATTTCTTTTCTTTAGCACACTATATTAGCACACTATATTATTATAGAAGAAACTATCTTGGCTTATCAAATGATGGGAATCGGAAATCGATTAGAGAACGAGTTAATTGAAATAAAAAATAATGTACAATAATTATTATATTTATTTTTTAAAAATCATTTTTAGCCATCAAATTAGCAAAAATCTGATGCATCATTTGTATAGATCTATTAAGAAGTTTAATTTTGTTTCGTAAATCTGTAAGGCAATGCAGACAGTCTATAAGGTTTTAGTCCGTTATCTGCGCCTGTCTTCAGCAAGACTTTACTTTGGGTCTCCAATGTGTCTCCAGCCAATTTCGTAAGTGCTCTCCAGCTGTCACTTTCAGAGTCAATCTACAGCCAGATGCTTTGACAGTGACAGTGAGGGCAAGTTGACGCCGAGTTGATCTTTATAGTGCTTACGGCGAAGGGAGAGTGCACTTCTGTCAAGCCATCCTCTTTTTTTTAACTCGCAAAAAGCATCTGAAATTTAAAAAATATACTTAAAAAAAAGCTTATATAAAGTTGTAACAATTAGTTTGCATCAGTCATGTGATTAAATTTGTAATAGATCTAGAATAACAATAATAAATCTGTGCGATTAAAATAAAATTTTAAAAATTTGAACAACCTGAATTCGAACTCAGGGCTAAAGCCTCCTAAAGCCAATACACTTATTACTATGCCATTGATGTTTTTATGAAAATAGAAGATTGTTAGTTTCGAACTTTATTAAGGCGAATTACAGAATGGACTAATTAAACTTATGCCATCACATCAGCCAAGTAGGATTTCTTTCCCTTGTTCGATAACATACAAAATAATTAATGAGCAATAGTTGATAAACTGGTAAATGTATATATGTATGTATATATAAGGATTAGACCCAGTACTTCTGACCCACTTTGTAGTTACCAGGTGCGGCCACACCCCCCCCCCCCGTGGGTCCCTTGTAATATTTGCTACTTATAACTTTTAAGACAAGTAGATATCAATTGAAACACTAGGTGGCGCTTTACCACTGGGGAAATTTTGTTTGATTAAAAAAAAATCGGAAATTTCTTGAATGACTTCAGTATATGTCCGTGTTTCTATAAATAGAATTCACGAAGTTGTCAGTAAAAACAAAGATTTTTAAAAGTAAATCATTCTATTTCAAAGTCATGTCTTCATTGTATTATTTTATTTATATAAGGTTTCCCTAAATATAGAATAATTAATTTAAGTCATTGATTAATATGCATGACTAAATGCATGACGCGTAGGACATAATCATCTTCTTTTTTGAAGTAACGTCTGTATTATATAAGATAAGAAGATAAGATAAGAATAGTAGAATAGTTAACTGTAGAACGAATTTAGGTTTCTAAGGATATTGTATAGATTTATATCTAAAACCGGCTAAACTGCAAGGGTCTCGGAGGAAGTTTGGCCCCAAGATGTGAGGCAGGCATGGCCCGTCGGCGTGCGGACACGCCCTGTTGCCCACAAACCAAACCCCTAGCTATAGGTCAATAGCCGCACTGCCTTGTGTGTGTGTCCCTGTAAGGTCTAAGGCTAAGGAAGTAAACCCTAACAGAAAATCCGGTCCTGGAGCCCCGTAGGCGGGGTGACAGAAGTAAAACTACTGCTCTCTGGCAAACTCCTGCAGCCACCTGTCCCCAAATTGTGATGGCTCGCCATCCCTTTGGACCCGGTCAGTATGGAAGAGAGGCGTGTGCTGACGTGTGGGCAGCCCAGCACTCGCAAATTTACCGCCCAGGCTTTCCCCCAGCAATGGAGAGGTCACTCCATCTCTGACAATAATGTCTTTGGAAAAACAGAGAGTGGTAGTTACCGGTGATAAGTTCCTAGCTGAGTGGCGTAAGCTGGAACGCCAGGGACCACTCTTGACGGTAGGAGGGGCTTTTTAGCCTCACTGGATAGCTACTGCCTGCCTTAAGCCGAGCAGCCCTCGGACAGTAAAGTGCTACAGCTTGCCGCCACAGCTTGCCGCACCACTGGGTGCTTGGTGCTAAGACATAATCAAAAAGCAAGCTGCTCACCCGCACCTGCAAATACAATCAAAAGAAAACCCTCAACATTAATGCGTTTAGCAAGCTGGAACATACGGACAATGTGTCCTGGCTTCAATACTGACCCTGAACTTGTCACCGACATGCGTCAAACAGCTATCATCGACAGAGAACTCAGCAGACTAAACATTGATGTGGCCTGCCTGCAAGAAACCAGACTGGAAGACAGCGGATCTCTTAAGAAAGCAACTATACATTCTACTGGCAAGGAAAACCAGAACAAAGCCCTAGAATACATGGCGTCGGCTTCGCAATAAGAAACAGTCTCGTCCCCTGCATCGCGATGTTTCCCATTGGCAATTAAAAAGTAGCACACATGAAATTTGCATCACCGCAAGGCAAAGTTAATATATCTGTGCTTACTCACCAACCCTTGCTGCACCGGAAGAGGACAAAGACAGATTCTATCAAGCTCTAGAGGACGTAATTAAAAGTATTCCAAAATCCGAGCACCTCTATATAAATGGAGACTTTAATGCCCGTGTTGGTGATGGAAATGATGCATGGCCACAATGATTGGGACCTCATGGTGTTGGCAAAATCAATGACAATGGCCAAAGGCTACTCGAGTTCTGTAGCTCTCATGAACTGTGTGTAACAAATACATTCTTCTCTGGCAAGGAACGCCATAAAGTCTCTTGGCAGCACCCACGCTCAAAAAGGTGGCACCAGCTTGACCTCTGCATCACCCGAAGGATGGATCTGAAAAGTGTCATCCACACCCGTTCATACCATAGTGCGGACTGCAACTCAGACCATTCACTAGTGCTAAGCAAAATCAAACTACTTCTCAAGAAGGCTTATACTTCCACTCAACTCAGAACTAGGCGAATTAACGTCAATCATGTAGGTGAACCAGAGAAGTGTGCACTCTTTGGCGAGCTCCTGAACAGTTCAATCCCCTCGTTAAGTGATGAAGAAGACATCTCTATCAGATGGGAGAAATTAAGAGATGTAATCTACAGTTCGGCAATCACCGCCTTTGGGCCTCAAAAACACAGAAACGTAGACTGGTTTGAGGCGAATCTAGCACAAATGGAACCTTGCATCGAGAAAAAGCAATCTGCACACCTCGCTCTCAAGACAAAGCCAAGTCCAAGATCTTTGGAGGCCTTCAAAAGTGCTAATAAAGAGGCGAAACAAATGGCTAGAAAATGTGCTAACAACTTTTGGAGGGATACCTGCAACAGAATCCAAGACAGTCTCCACTCAGGAAATAGCAAAGCTCTATTTGATGGCATTAAAGCGGCCCTGGGTCCAACAGTGTCTAAGCCTGCCCCCCTTCTATCCAAATCAGGAGAAAAAATTACAGATCAAACCAAGCAGCTAGAACGTTGGACAGAACACTACCTCGAAGTCTATGCCACACAGAACACAGTAGACGATGTCGCCCTGGCTTCTCTACCAGATCTTCCAGTACTGGAATGCCTAGATGATCTTTCGAGCCTCAGTGACCTTAAAAAAGCAATTAACTGCATAAAAAATAGAAAATCTCCTGGGAGTGATGGTATCCCAGTGGAAGTAGTGAAAGTCAACAAATCACTCCTGCTCCCTGAACTCTATATTGTCCTCTGCCGCTGTTGGGAAACAGGTCATGTCCCACAGGACATGCGTGACGCAACTATAGTCACAATATACAAGAACAAAAGGGATCGGAGTGACTGCAACAATTACAGGGGTATCTCTCTCCTCAGTATAGTGGGCAAGATCTTTGCTAGAGTGGCACTATCCAGGCTGCAAGTGATAGCTTCTAGAGTTTACCCTGAGTCTCAGTGTGGATTCAGGAGTGGTAGATCCACTGTAGACATGATATCCTCTCTACGAGTACTGCAGGAGAAATTTAGAGAGAGAGACAGACCCCTTTACATCGTTTTTGTTGATCTGACTAAAGCTTTTGACATGGTCAGCAAAAGTGGCCTTTTCAAACTCCTGAGGAAAATAGGTTGCCCTCCCAAACTACTACAGTTCATCGAGTGTTTTCACGAGGAAACTAAATGCACTGTCAAATTCAATGGAGCCCAATCAGCACCTTTTGAGGTTTGCAGTGGTGTTAAGCAGGGATGTGTGCTCGCACCTACTCTGTTTGGCATATTCTTCTCCTGTCTACTGCATTATGCGTACAACGACATAAACGAAGGTGTGTTTCTCCATACAAGATCCTCTGGAAAACTATTTAATGTATCAAGGCTGCGGGCAAAAACCAAGGTTAGGAAGCTACTCGTCAGGGAACTCCTGTATGCTGATGATGCAGCTATTGTAGCTGATTCTGATATTCAGCTACAGTGCCTGGTTGACAAATTATCTGCTGCTTGCCAGAAGTTCGGCTTAAACAGCAGTCAAAGCAAGACTAAGATACTTGTCCAAAACACAAACACTGCACCTCAAGTAAGCATTAATGGCCAACCACTAGAAATTGTTGATCACTTTTGTTACCTTGGCTCCATCATATCCAACAACACTCTACTGGATAAAGACATAAACAACAGGATAGCCAAGGCAATGGCCAAAATGCCACGGCTGCAGAAAAGAGTCTGGGACAACATATTGCTGACTAAACGTACTAAAGCCCTAGTCTACCGGACCTGTGTGTTGAGCACCTTGCTGTACGGAAGTGAAACATGGTCAACCTACTCATGGCAGGAAAAAAAGCTGAATGTTTTCCACCTCCGATGCCTAAGGCGGATCTTTAAAATAAGGTGGCAAGATAAGATAACCAATGAGGAAGTGCTACAAAGAGCAGGGTGCCAGGACATCCGCTCTGTTATCAGCAGCAGACGCCTTGGCTGGCTTGGCCACGTTCGCAGAATGCCAGAAGGTCGACTTCCACAGGACATCCTGTATGACGATCTAATAGAAGGCAGGAGAGCCGCTGGTCTCCCACTTTTACGTTATACGGATGTATGCAAACGCGACATAAAGCTCTTCAAAATCGACACTGGCAACTGAGAAGAGGTGGCACTGGACAGATCCTCATGAAGAGAGACCAGAAAGGAAGGGTCAAAGATTGCAGATGCCATACACAACAGAAGCAGAAAGAAGGGTGAAAATGCAACGGCGCCTGGTGATTATATATGCCCAACCTGCGATCGCAGCTGTGTATCAAGGATTGGCCTCTTTAGTCACACAAGAAGTTGCAAAGGGAAAAGATCGTCTCTCGAGACGTAAAATGCCACAGAAATGCATGACGCGTAGGACGTAATCATCTTCTTTTTTGAAGTAACGTCTGTATTATATAAGATAAGAATATAAGATAAGAATAGTAGAATAGTTAACTGTAGAACAAATTTAGGTTTCTAAGGATATTGTATAGATTTATATCTAAAACCGGGCAAATCATATTTTTGTTTAACGAAAGTACAGATGTTAAAAAGGCTATCTGTTTTTTTATGGCCAACAGAAAACGAGCAGGGAGTCTTGTGGCCAGCATAACGACACGTACCCATTGCAGTTTTGAAAATAAAAACATTTAGATTCGAATCAAGGACACAAGTTTCAAAAGCCAAGCACTCAACCGCTTTTAATTTACAAAGTGGGCATGTGTGTGGTTATAATTGCTCGTATATGTTTTTATCAGCATATGTGAGTTTATAATTATAATGGTAATGGGAAAACTAAACTTATCAGATTCTGATATGTAACATAGTGTGTAAACAAATTTTTTGTGACTTTATGATTAAAGGAATTTTATGTTAAATATAGATTTAATAAGAAATCAAAAATTCCAAATGTTACTTCTAAATTATAAATCGTCACCAAAGTTTGGTAGATTTTTTCGTCGTTTGAAAATTTACCTAATTCTACTTCCTTAACCTAATGTTAGTCAAAATCCGCCGACTCATGTCCAGAAATAAACTTAAAAAATACCCTTGTGTAAGAGATAACTAGATCCCAAACCTTAACAGCAAGTGCGGACAACTCTTTAGGACATATCAAGGCTTGGCGGCATGGTGGGAAAGGAAAGGACTGGGCTCAGATCAAAATTGTAACAACAAACGTTCACAGCTTATGTTTGGAAATGTACGAGAAAAAAAAAGTGAAACATGAGTTACAACAAGGTCTACAAAGTACTCAGATTTTTGTACGTCATTTCTTGAACTGGAAGATAAAAAAGTCTATTTGGGTAACAAAGTTTTTAAAAAAAAGTGTCAGTTATCTGCCCTTGTATGTTTGGTTTAAAAAAAAAATATTCTTTGAACCGAATCTTATTTATTTTTAGAACTCGTCAAAGATGTTCTGCAAGATGTTCCGCAAGAAAAAAACTAAAACTGATAGAAAAGTATCTACAAAACTCAAGACAGAAGCAGTAAGTCTGTATTTGTTTAAATAAACTAAAAAATGTTTTTTATTTAGGCTTTTCTTTTTATAAATTTAAGCGTAAATCTGATACCCAAGCAAAACTAAAAAAAGCAATGAGGCCAACAAAGCGCGTCCTTAGAAACAGCGCACCATTATAGTTTTAAAATAATCCATAAATAATATTAATAATAATAATAAAAGCAATCCATAAGAGCATGACACCCGCTACCCTTTCCCGTCGTCCTGCGTAAGGTTTTAACAAGGAAGTAAAATATCAAACATGTACAAACAACTTTTTTGTCATCTCATACTTTTTCTTTACTTCACGCTCAAACTTGACATGCCAGGTAGGGCTTTAATGAAAAATTAAATATTAATTGTCATTTATACAATCATCAATGAATTTGGTTTCTATTTAACGAAGCTAGACTGTCTATGGAAGTGCCTGAGAATGATAATTCCTCCGTTTCTAATATAACAATAATGATATTTATAAAGGAAATAACAATGTAGAACTAAAATTGCAATTATAAAGTACAGAAAAATCTGGTTTTACATGAATGCGATTACTTTTGAATTGAAATTTAATTCAATTATTAGAATTTAAAACTAGCAGTATTGATAGATCTATTATATCTAAACAATTTGAGTGGTGTTTGTAAAATATAGTCTATCAGTAATACATGATCATATATTTATATGTTCTTAAATCTTAACACAACCTTGATTTATACTCATTGTCAAATGACTATTGTATTCGTCCATATTGTTATAGAGATTTTAATTGTAAGCGTAAATAAATGTGTCGATTACGAGAACGAAGACTGCAGCCGATAAATCCATCCTTCTTCTATTCTAGATTAGCTTGTGTAGAGTCTAGATCTAGAATTAGATTAGACTTAATTAACCTTTACGTTTATAGATCTATAAATGTCTAGATTCAGTTTTAAATATTGTAAACATTTAAATTTAGATCTAAATTAAAATAGACTTCGATTTAAAATCTATTAAATAATAGATCAAATTTGCTTTATTTATAATAGATCTAGAGTATATCTAGATTTCTCCTATCTAATCATTACTATCTATCAATTTATAGATGATTTTTGATAATTCAGATAATATTATACTAGAACCATAATCAGTATAGGCCTATAAATAGATCTATCTAGTGTTAAGAGACTTGTATATCTTGTAAAAAGTATTCCAATCAGGCCTGCATTCAAGATATGTAGTGCAGACGATGTTATTAAGGTCATCCTTTTCTGTGGCAGTTAACGAGGGTGTCATGTGACAAGCACAACGACAAATTACAAGTGCTTCTTCCCTATAGCCAGTAAAGAATGGAATGGGTTGCCCGAATTAGCCTGAAAAACCAAAGACTTATCAGAAGTTTAGTTCAATGTTTAACATGCATGTCTAGATGGAAACTTGAAAAGCATAGAACATAATTATCTTTTTTTTTTTAAATTAACATCTATATTATTTAAATATCTTAAGCTACAACGATAAATTTAAATCTAAAAGTTAGACTCTGTTGTAGATCTATATAAACTACTATAACTAATTAGATCTTAGGTAATGTAGAAAATATATATCTACATCTAAATTTACATTAGCTTCTAGTTTAGATTTATAAACAATTTAATTTATACTAGATCTTGTCTATTGATATATCCTTCTTTAGAGTTTAGATAAAGCCTACTTAGATTTAAATAAAAGTTAATGCATTTAGATAAAATCTAAAGGATAAACAAAAAGTAGTCCTACAAGATCTATAGACTAATTCTAAAATTGTAAATATTTTTGTTTAGAAAAAAATAATTATAATCAACTATATAGGATCTAAAATGTACACTTTAAAATGTAGATATAGTTACATATTTTTTTTCTAATTCCAAAAATTCAGACAGGATGACTAGGGACGGAGCGGGCATGATTCAAACCCAAGACTATGGAGAGAACTATTATTGCATATCACACTACCGGGCTGTTTGATCTAGATAAAAAAATACCCCATTTTGTAATAAGGATACTATTATCTTTATTCAAAATAATATACATAAGAAATCCTAGACTAATGTATTTTTTTTGTATTTGTGGTTTCTTTATATTTTTGTTATTTGGCTGTTTTTTTTTCTTTTATTGCTACTTTTCATTTTTATTATTTTGTTTTCTATCTTAAGGAATTTGTCATTTACATTTAGAATCTAGATCTAGTACTCCAAAAGTAGTTTTAAAGTCAATTAAAGCTCTAAATTGAAATCTAGACTACCAAAGCCTGATGAATTATTATTTTTTTTTTACATTTTATTATCAAGCATTTCACATGTATTACATTCAATCTAAGTGCAAAAAAAAATGCAATTAATCTTAGTTGAAACAATTTATGAAAGAACAAAATATTTATTTAATTTTACTTTACAAGCAATATAGAAATTAGATTTTTCTGAAAATATTTTATTGATGTAACTTTCTTTATATAAAAAAAAAGAAAGCAACTTTATGATCATATTTTGTTCTAATTTCCAGAAAAGTACAGACCTTTGTTTTCCTCAAGACACATGTGGACTTAGTGGTATGAAATCAAAGTGAAACAATACCTAACTTTAAAACTAGTCTTATCATCATCATCATCACTCCTTTGAAATCCTCATGGAACATAGGGCCTCAACAAAAACACGCCACTCTCCACGGTCTCTTACTAGCTTTTTA
This sequence comes from Biomphalaria pfeifferi, assembly GCA_030265305.1. NCBI lineage: Eukaryota > Metazoa > Mollusca > Gastropoda > Planorbidae > Biomphalaria > Biomphalaria pfeifferi. The sequence continues at coordinate 8,479,265 of JASAOG010000003.1, forward strand.
ATAGTGTCCCAGCTCTTCCCGGTCCGCTCGGCTTCTTTATGTACACTGCGTTGTCATGTTCTTTTTGGTGTTTCTCTGCATCTTGTTCCCTGGGGGTTCTACTCTAAGGCCTGTCTAGCTCTGTTACTTGTATCTTTTTTAAGGGTGTGACCAATCCATCTCCATTTCCTTTCTAAGATCTGCACCTCTTTAATTTTTCTGTCCACTTATCTCCCACAGTTTGGTGTTTTCTTATTTATGGTATGAAATCAGAGTAAAACAATACCTAACTTTAAAATTAGTCTTATGGCTTTTTTTTATTATCAAAGTTTTCACTATAATTTAGCACAATATAAGTAGCATATCAAATTTAAGTTATTGTAATGTTAGGTCTATGGTCAGCTTCTAGAATTTTAATTTAAATATTTAGTTTTATCTCTATGTAAAAATTCAGTTTTTGAAAAATATTTTTTGTTGTTTCAGAAAACAAAATGTAAAATAACAAAACAAATAAACTGACTGACACATGCATTTAAACTAGGGGTGCACCTGATAGTACTTTTTGATTTCCGGCCAGGGCGGATATAACCGGATAGTAAAATTTGATATTCGGCCGGGGCCGGAGCCGGATACCTAAAAGTCTTGTTAATAGCTTGTGTTGCTGAACATTTTACGAAACTGTTAAATAGCATACCTATATTGGTTGGTTTTATTTTTTTCCCTTTTATATACCTTCTTGTTTTAAACTCTGTTACTGATTGATTTATTTAAACTTAACAGTATTTCTAAAAATCTGTATAGCAATGATTGTGTCTGTGTGTATATACGATGCCACCAACTGTAAAGGATGTGTGTAGAAAGGTCAATGTAAATAATGTTAGTATATATTTAACTAGTTACTAATGTAAATCTCTTATCATTAAGTGCAATCTGCCTTGTATAGTGGTCGTATGTATGTGTTCATGAATTTCAGACCAACAACCTGGTCAGATATACCTAGTGAGCCTACACATGTAGACCTAGTGTAGTGTGTATAGTTGTTTGTGTTAACCATCAAGCATTGTTTTTTTTCTTTGAGCATACGCACGAAATAGAGTTGGGTGTCAGTCAAAAAAAATAACACATTGGCAAGGTCAGTCAAGCATATAGATACATTATACCCATTCACTAGTTAGAGGTCAAGGTTGTTTTTTTTTACGCTCCAGCATATTGTTTCTTTGTTTGCTAGATCTAACTGCGGTGTTTAACTCCTGGCCTTCACTACAGTCACTAATGTCCCGCTTCTCTCAGGCCTGTAAAGAATATGGCTTGACTATTAGCACGAAGAAAACAAATGTTATTGGACCACCTACTACAGCACCACCCTCCATCCTCATCGACGATAACAAGCTGGACGCCGTAAACGAATTCTGCTATCTGGGATCCACAATTACAGATGACCTGTCCCTAGAAGAGGAGATGAAAAAACGCATAGGGAAGGCTGCCTCGACATTCGCTAGACTCAGACAAAGAGTTTGGGAAAACCATAAGCTAACCACGGTGACCAAAATGGAAGTCTACAAGGCATGCGTTATGAGTACACTGCTATATGGCAGTGAATCATGGACCACCTACGCAAAGCAAGAGAGCAAACTAAACTCATTCCATTTGAGATGTCTCCGTAGGATCTTGAATGTCACATGGAAAGAAAAAGTGTGCAATACTGAGATCCTTGCGTGATTAGGTATTCCCAGCATTTTTACAGCCCCCAGACAACGCCGTTTGCGCTGGCTTGGACATGTTCGCCGGATGGAGAACAAGCGCATCCCGAAAGTCATCCTCTATGGTCAACTCGCGACTGGCACAAGGAAAACTGGTCGCCCCCATCTCCGTTACATAGATGTAATAAGACGCGACCTCAAATCAGTGAACATCAATGCTGACAATTGGGAAGACATAGCTCTAGACCGCAACAGTTGAAGAGAGACAATGACAAAGAAAGCTATGGACAGTGAAAGTACATGGGTCTCAGCCCAGGAAGAAAAACGCACAAACCGAAAAACGGCCAGCTCCACTTCCACCGAAGCAAAAGCCAAGGGGACTTTAACTTGCGCTATCTGTGGACGGGAGTGTCTCTCCAAAATAGGGCTCCACAGCCACATAAGGAAGTGTGCTCTGAGATGAACCATAGTCGTCCTACGACTGAAGGAGGCCAATGAAGATCTAACTGCGGTATTATTATTCAATTTATTTTATGCGATTTTAAAATTTACTGTAAGGTTTTCCGTTATTTATTAAGTCAAAAGAATTAAACAATGAAATTAGCTTTCTTTCTAAAGATATTAATACAAGGCAAAAAATACACACACGCAAACATGCACATCTTTGTTTTATTTTATTGTGCAAAGAACGTACGTAAGAAACATTAAATGCAAACAACGTATGTGAGAAACATCTTACTTAATTATTACTTATTAATTATAATTATTTTATTCGTGGTTTCAGTAACTGTTACAAAAGGGAACGATAGTATGCCTATAAATGTCAGGTGTGTAAAAGTTGTCCTAGCCTGATACACGGTGGCTAAGTACGCATCTTAACTCTTAAGGAGTAAAAAAAAGTAATAACTAAGTAATAACAAGGAGTTAATTGACTGTCACAAATTATTAAGAATATTGTTATTAAATCAAGACACTTCACTGCTGGAGTAATATTCAAGTTAACACGTTAGAAAAATTATTTAACCGTAATATTCATTTACAGTGTAATATCTTTTGTTAGCACGTTGTGTTTTTTCATTCTGGCTTAAAAATGGTCAATGTCTATCAATAAATTGGGTGTCAAGGACCAAAGAAATAAAAGAAAGAGTAGCGGGGTGTTTAGCTCTTCTACAAAATAATTAATTACTGGCTCACTGGGCTATATAATCTCGCGGTTTGTGTTCTGTGTAAGTAAAGATCACTCGTTAAGGTGCGTGTGATCTTTAGGCCAGTTACTAATTGAGATTTATGTTTTAAGTAACTCGGCACACTTGAAAAGGTGTGGCCTTTAGCCCAACAACGTGATTAAGATTTTTCTCCAAATAAGCAAACTTTTGTCCGGATACCCGTGTAGATGTTTGGCTTGAAGTCCAGTCCACCCCCCCCCCCATAGTAGATTAACTACAAAGCAAACAAACATAGTTCCTTCGTGTGACCTCTAGAGAGTGCTAACGTCCATCGTATCTGACTTGGGGTCGGCTGTCAATCAATGAACTCACGTTGAGGAACTAAACAAATAATAGGGGGAGGTAGTCGTTCATCTGGAAATATACCTAGTTACCTTAGAGGTGTGGCTCTTAAAGTCCAGCCCTCCTAATAAAGATTAACTATTATATAAACAGACTCAGTTCCCTCAAAAGGTGTGACCCTCTAGAGAGTGTTAATACGCTGACATTAAACCTACGTCCATCGTATTTAACTTGTGGTCACCTGCCTATAAAAAACCCTCAATGTGATGGACTAAACAAATAAAAGGGGTGGGAGTTGTTTATCTCTACCTCTGGAGATATACCCGCACAGCTAGACAGACGTCTGGTCAGCATGACGTAATCAAGGAATGTAACATTTTAACATGTTAACTAACGTACTCAAAGGTCAAGACAAATAGAAAAAAGTGTTAGCCATTGCTGCTCTGAATGTAAAGCGCATTTATGATGTAAAGTTTCATTTCTATTTATATACGATGTTTGGTGCATATTCCTAATGGCTCTATTTCTAAGCACATTATTTTGTTTTAATATAAACATTAATACATTCTACAACAGACATTAATGGAATGAGGTCCACTTTATGCATATTAAATAGTTGTATTTTTTGCTATCCGGTTTACTATCCAGTAGTGTTATCCGACCGGAGCCGAATAAAACCTGATAGTAAAAAATGCCGGATATTCGGCAGAAGCCGGAGCGACTATCCGGTGCACCCCTAATTTAAACTATTTCAGTTTGTCAAAAGGATCAGACTGACCTAGCAAACTTATCCAGTCTAGGGGACGAGATTCAAGATACAGGTAAACTTTTGATTTGTTAATGTTAAGATAGAGAAAAGTATTTGTATAATTCTATTTTCTAATAATAATAATAAAAAATAATATATAAAATAGTTATTCGACTTTCATTCTTTCAGATTCTTATCATTTCACCAGTGACCAGTCCAAAGACCAGTCAGATGAGGTTGAAGGTCAATTAATTGGTAACTTTTGAGTTTAATTTGTAGTGTATAAACTGTAGTGATCAACACATGTATTAGACTTGATCTATTTATAGATATCTCTTGATTGACTCAATACTTTACATTGTGCTGTAAACATTGGATCAAGTTTATTTTCATTGTTCTCCAGGTGATCATGAAACTCAGGAGTCAGAAGGTGGAGAAGCTGATCTACACAAACATAGAGGTGACTGTAAGAAGAATCCAGGTCATAGACAGTTTATACCTGTTGAGACATTCAATTTGAAACATTTACCTAAACATTATCAAGACAATGATTTGTATGAATACATCAAAGTTGTAGCTGACCTCACAGTTAGAGTTGATGTTAGAATGTCAAGTCCAGACAGACCAAAAATTTGGCCAAAGACAACTAAACCATATCCATTTTCTAACATGAGTGAGAGAAGTAACTTGAGGACAGGAAGTGGAAGAGTGAGGTGTGTAAACAAGTTTCAAGATGGAGTCTTCCAAGATGGAAGTTATATACATCCTGCCTACACAAAGTGTTGGTGTAGAAAATGTGAAGTTTTAGACTTACCCAGCAATGTGTGGTGGGAGTTTTATGTGACCACAGCCGCACATGTGGTTTTTGATTACATTGAGGCCAACCACACGACATTGAGATTATTTTATGATAGAGATGACAGTCCAGTGGTCAGCGTTGATAAAATCAGTGTTAGATATGTAAACATTGAGCATGACTTCTGTAGGTTGAACTGTGTGACATGTGATAAAACTTTAGGAAATAAACTGCTGGAAATGTGCAAACATTTAAATAATGTCAGGGAGAACGTCTTTGACAAATACTTTGCCTGTAGATCTCCACACAAGTTGACCTTTCTAGTGTCACATCCTCATGGATGTTTTAAACAGGTCAGTGTTGGTACATGGAAAAACAGACTAGAGGTGGATGGTTACTCTAAGTTTACTTATACAACTTGTACATGTCCAGGAAGTAGTGGAGCACAAGTCCACTGTCTGGGGTATAGTGAATTAAGTTGGTTTCATCTTGTCCACAGTGGAAGTGTCAAGCCTGGATTAAATTGCAGTGGAGCTGGTCATGTCTCTTGAGTTATTTCCCTTGTAAATTGTCCAGCTCCACCATGAAGATGTCTTTGAGAACCCTTGACATTCTGAACATCAAACTCAAATGTCTCTTTAGTCTTGAGATATGTAAATAAATTGTGTATGTTATCTTTAAATTTACAATGTTTTGTTTCCTTTTTATCCATGTTGTTGTTTGTAATTTACATTTACAATAATTGAAACCTGTTCAAATACAAACAAAACCTGGCAGGTATAGATCTAGAACTTGCTAGCGACGATCAGGTTTTGTGGAAAAAAATTATTGGATGTAGTTCTTTTGTTGTTGTTTTTTTAATTAAAATGTAATTTAAAAGTTTGGAAGCATTTTCAATGACAAAAAAAAATAAATAGAAAAAAAAAACTCTAGAGTGTTGTTTAATATTAATTTTTTAAAGGTATTTTTTATCAAGCAGCCATGTGTTTTTTCGAGGGAGATAACTGATAAATACTAACTTTTTAAAATAAAAACTTACATTTAATTTTCTGCATCATATTTTAACAGTGTTATTAAAAATATGTCGACTAGGAGGCTGTGCTGGTAACGAAACAAATAAATAATTTGTGATAATTAGTTCATGGTATTAAAGAATCCATTAAAACAAAACAACACCCACTAATGTTGTATTGATCCTTTTGGAGATATTTCTCTATTAAAAACAACATTTACATTACTAGAAGAGTCATTGAATGACTACTGTAATGATGTATTAGTGGATCGACGCTCACGTATTTCTACACGATTTTGACAAGAACCTTTGATGCTTGACAGTACTGCAAGAAATTGGTCTATACATCAGAAGTATGTAAAAGTAAAGTTCCCTTTCAGACCTTATTTTCTATGCGGCAGATCATGTAAAGGTCATCTGTTTCTGCGGTCAGGGTTAACGAGTGTGTCAAGTGCCTAGCACAACGACCAACCGCCTTTACTTTTCTCAACAAACAATAAGTAGGCCTATCCATTAGAGCTGGGTGGACTTAGAGATGGCTTTAAGATTCCAGATTTATGATTCAAAATTCCAGGATTCGAACCTGGGAAGCAAAGAAATTTTACACTTAGCCACCGCCCCTCCATGCACCATAAGATTGACAGATAAACGTTTTATAACTAAATACATTGCACAATCATCTCAATCCCGCTAACTGTGAGAACTTACTGGATGAAAGGTTACTAGGTTACGAAGAGCATTTTTAAGTATGAATCTATTTCTTTTGTTTATTTTTTTTTGTTTCGGTTTTAAAGAGTAACGCCAACAATGTCATATAGAGAAGAAATCAAGTGTTTAGAGATGATAGAGGCTTTAAAGATTAGCGTTTAGGAATTGGTAGAATGTTTCCACTGAGAAGTTTTGGAACTTTTTTTCTTGTATACTGACATCAACGATGTACACATAGTCTCTTCTTCATTGAATTAAATGTTCTGAATTGTCAGCACTCTTGATTACCTCTTGATTACCTTTTGATCACCTCTTGATTATCTCTTGATCACCTCTTGATTACCTCTTGATTACCTTTTGATCACCTCTTGATTATCTCTTAATCACCTCTTGATTATCTCTTGATTACCTCTTGATTATCTCTTGATTTCTTCTTGATTACCTCTAGATTACCTCTTGTTTATCTCTTTCCATTGTTGGCCTTCATTTGCTCCACTTGTAATACAGTAGTTCGTGTCACCTCCGCTTTAACTTGTTCACTACTCTGCACAAGACAGGGTCCAAAAGTTTGTGCATTAATGTAATTCGGAATGTTGGTTGTGTTTGCTTAACGCCCTTACCCTCTTCCAGATAGCCTCTTCCCCTATGTATCCATATACATTTGACCAGGAAACACTGAGCATCATAAAACATGAACTAGACAATTACTACAAATAAATATTTTAAAAAATTGAGTACAATTTGCTTTAGCTATATCGATATATCTACCTATCAGGACATTTTTTAAAAATTATAGAGGTCTCTTGCTAACTATTTCTACACCTCATGTGTACGCAGGTTATGGTTTCTTCTTAAACACAGTTAAAATATTTATTCTAAATTTTATCTTATGTATTACAGAGTGGTGTAGTGAAAACAGCTGGAGGACTGGTAAGTGGGTTAAGTAGATATACAGTTTTATCAGACGTAACGTATTGCTTTATGAAAGAACTGAAAGTGCGTGTTATCACACATCAATGGTTTAGAGAAGAAAGTAAAGTTCGTAAACTATTTGAAATGTTCCGGAAGTCCTTCAGAGTTGAAGACAATTGGCTCCTAATTCAAACCTCGACGGGAATGGAAGGAACCATCGAGACGACCGAACAACAGTCCAGCGCGCATACCGCACGGCCAGGCAGCCATTCTATGGCAGATGATGAAGGTGCTTATTTAGCCAGCTTGACTCCGATGTATCCCACATTATTGCATTGACTGACAGTGGGATAAATAATAATGTATTCACATGTATTCTGTAGGAAGTGTGATAGGATATCAACAACATATTAACATTGTTTACTTTCGTGATAATTATCAAATATTCTAAGAAACTGACTCATTTAAATAACTAGAGCCAATTATAAAAAAGTAAAGTAACCCTTTTCAGACTGCGATCCATACGGCAAATGATGATGTTCTGTTTCTAAGCAACGGTTAACGAGGGTGTCATGTGGCAAGCACAACGACCTACCGCCTTTACTTTTCCCCAGCTAATGTGAGGTGCCATTAAAGCAATGTGGACTCACAGGCGCCCTAAAAATCACGAAATTTAAAATCCCAATCTTCACCAATATTCTAAGTTGGACCACTCGGTTTGTAAGCCGAGCGCCTTTACCACTCAGTCACCGCACCTCCAGGGCTATATATGACAAAAGTATGTTATCTTAACCGAAATGTAGTGTTTGTTTGATTCAACATAGCCTTATTTGTCCATAAAGCCAAAGTCCAATCGAAATCTTTTTTGACAACAAAATATTTAAAACAGACATATTTCTCAATAAGTTTCTCAATATTGTTTTTATTTTCCGTATTTGATTTCAAACAAAATTAAATTATTACCACTTATTAATTAATGAATGGTTTTATTTCCTGCTTTGTTTAGAACACCGAACAAGTGTGCAAAGTTTCACGTTGATCCAAGAACAAAAGGTTGTGGTGCATACGAAAGAAATTAAACATTTCGTTTTACCGAACAAAAGAGGTAAGCGGGTCAGCTCTCAAAGCCGGACACACATTTGAGGCGTAAATAACAAGACCTTTCAGTGGACATGTGTAGAAAAAGAAATGAAAACATAGACATCGGTGGACAATGGATAAGTCTACATCAGAATACAGGTCACGACTGGTTTAACATTCACGTGACTGCTCTCATCCATACTCTTCAGAATCGAAGCCAATACTAGTATTGGTGCTTAAATTTATAATAAATCTTGTCCATTGCATAATCAAAACTTCCTATATTCTGTACACCGAATACACCATATTGCTGAATTTTTATAGAGTTATCTACCATAAATGAAAATCTCCAGTAGTGTTCATGTTTTTAATTTCTAGATTGACTTTAACCTTACATGTTTATAAAAATGTTTTTTTTTCTTGCAGGGCAGTGCTACAGGTGCAGGGTCAGGATTAGTAAGTATTTGTTTCTTGCAGGGCAGTGCCACAGGTGCAGGGTCAGGATTAGTGAGTATTTGTTTCTTGCAGGGCAGTGCTACAGGTGCAGGGTCAGGATTAGTGAGTATTTGTTTCTTGCAGGGCAGTACTACAGGTGCAGGGTCAGGATTTGTGAGTATTTGTTTCTTGCAGGGCAGTGCTACAGGTGCAGGGTCAGGATTAGTCAGTATTTGTTTCTTTGCAGGGCAGTGCTACAGGTGCAGGGTCAGGATTAGTGAGTATCTGTTTCTTGCAGGGCAGTGCTACAGGTGCAGGGTCAGGATTAGTGAGTATTTGTTTCTTGCAGGGCAATGCTACAGGTGCAGGGTAAGAATTAGTGAGTATTTGTTTCTTGCAGGGCAGTGCTACAGGTGCAGGGTCAGGATTAGTCAGTATTTGTTTCTTGCAGGGCAGTGTTACAGGTGCAGGGTCAGGATTAGTCAGTATTTGTTTCTTGCAGGGCAGTGCTACAGGTGCAGGGTCAGGATTAGTGAGTATCTGTTTCTTGCAGGGCAGTGCTACAAGTGCAGGTTCAGGATTAGTGAGTATTTGTTTCTTGCAGGGCAGTGCTACAGGTGCAGGGTCAGGATTAGTGAGTATTTGTTTCTTGCAGGGCAGTGCTACAGGTGCAGGGTCAGGATTAGTGAGTATTTGTTTCTTGCATGGCAGTGCTACAGGTGCAGGGTCAGGATTAGTCAGTATTTGTTTCTTCCACTACACGAATCAATGGTTAGCGGTTCCTTCCCTTAAATAAGCTTTGTTTTTTAACAAGTATTCATTTTTCTTTTACTTGTTCCTATTGCTTGGTATTGTGACATTGTGTCTCTAATGAAATTATTCAGTCAAGTACAATTTCATTCCCACGTTCAAGATACCAAACAAAATAATTAATTACCAACAGTTAATTAACTAGTTGGTTAGTTGGTTTTTTTTTTAAATTGATTGTCAGGTAAAAGAAATAGTTGTGTGAAATGTCAGCTTGATCCGAGATACGGTACACGTACACAAACGTGTGAGCAGACAGACGAAGTGAATTGATATAAGCTTTGGAAATATCCTCTAAGCCAGTGATGTTCAACGTAATTCGAACTGCGGGCCATTTTAACTTTCGACATGCGTGTCGCGGGCCACATCAACAAAAAGGTAAAAAAAAAATAAAAATTAAATCAAAATTCACCTGAAACGATTTAAAACTATTTGACTACTTACATTAATTTAATGGGATATTGAAAGTATGTCATTTTCTGCGCCTCTAAAAATGGCCTTCATTTCTCTACTTCAAAGGTGAGCAACACTTTATCACCGAATTATTTTCTGATCTCTTTTTGGTCAATATTCCCATCGACCCTGCAATCTCTAGACGTAGTTTAACCAATCTTTTATACACGGCTCAAACCAAGAAGGCCTTCATATTTTTTTTTATATTGCCGCTGTATATGTTGTTGTTTCTCAAACAGTCAGACTTTCTATACAAAACAATTATGTTGACTTATGTTCCACAAAAAGCTTCATTCACTTTTTCTGGTAGACTCTACCTTCAGAGTGACATTTCAGAAACGCACACTCGTTAAACGTGATGGTGACCAATCCATCAGAGAAAAAGTGAGGGCCCTAACGAAGGTCAAGATACATTTTCAACTTTTTGGAAGGGAGGAAGATTTTCTACTTTTTGTGCCGACGTTTCGGCGGGGGGATGAAACCACGTCGCGGACCGGTTCTGGCCCGCTGGCCGTACTTTGGGCATCACTGCTCTAAGCTAAGGGATAAAGGACACTTCTCTTTTAACCTAGACCAATTTTGTTATTAAATTCAAACATCAAATATCAATATTATTAGAGTTACAGCTTCTCTTGGGACTCATTAGGCCAATCCTTTGATCTATAGACACATAGACATCTCTCGCTCTCTCACTCTCTCTCTCTCTGTATATATATATATATATATAGAGAGAGAGATACATAGATACATAGATTGCAAGATAATATCGAAATTATTCTGCACACATTATAATTAAGCCTATAATGATATAGTTTTTGTTTGTTGTTTTACAGCCAGTTGTCGGTGGACTTGTTGTAAGTTGTTTATCTTATTTATATACTTAGACTGCAATGTCCTCGCGCATTTCGGATCACAGAGCTGTTCTTAGCAGGGTCCAAAAGTTTGTGTATTAACCTTATTCGAAATGTTAGTAAAGTTTGCTTAGCGCCCCTTAGCTTCTACCATACAACCCCTTCCCCCACTTGTTCCTATAAATTTGAACCAAAAATCACTGAGTGTCACATTAACATGAAATAGTCACTAGTCAAAGGGAAACAAATGTGTAAATTTTTGTTTAAGCTACATCCATATTTCTATTTATCAGAATTATTTATTTTATTTATTTATAAGACAAAGGCTAAGACTGCTTAATTGATCCAAAAATTTGTTGTAAATATAAGGACTCTTTTCTCATATAAACACAACACAAGAGAAACATACACATTAATACAACAGACACAACATAAAGACTTCATTTAGCGACTACACACAGGAATCTTGATCCTGTTTATGTTTCCCCATTAGGGAGGGGCGTTGATCTAGTCTGACCGAGTGAGGTACAAACGGTCTTTTTGTAACGCTCTGTTCTTGTTTTGATTGACAGCAGTCGCCCATTTCGCGATGACCTGACGTAGTTCTGATGGAGCGGGTGGTAGTCGTTTTCCAAGATTTGTTTTATTTTTTTAGACACTTTTGTTCAAAAAGTTCCTTTAAATATTGCAATGTTGTGAGTGTAATTTTTAACACCACTTTTGTGGCTGTATGGGTCTTATTTCCTGCCTTTTTAAAAACATCAGTTGTGTAATTAGGTTAGAGTTTCTTTTGTCAACAGTTTTATATTATTATACATTTCATCTTATGTATTACAGAGTGGTGTAGTGAAAACTGCTGGAGGACTGGTAAGTGGACCATGTTGATTCACGCCTCATTGGTTACAAGAAGAAAGTGAAGTTCCCGTTCCCGCTTTGTTTATAAAACGTTTCACATGTTCCGGATGTTCCCTCAAAATTGAAGATTATCTCCTTCCTAGTCCAAACCTCCCACAGGACAACGGGGAACGGCAGGGAACATTGAGACACAGTCCAGCGCGCATACCGCACAACCAGGCAGTCATCTGTAGGGCAGATGATGAAGGGGCTTGTTGTGAACTCCTGGCCTATGGCTTTGACACGGACACATAACGTATGCACTAATTCAAGAAACATCAGGGATGCATTAAGAATACGATATATTTAATTAAGAAATATGAATTATTATAACTGTAGATAACGCCAACAAAAGCTGAATTCCTAAATAGACATCAAACTATAAAACTGTCTTATAGTGTACTCCTACTAGTCAATCACAAAACTCCGGTCCCTAACAACAATAACAAAGCTCAAGCGCCGTCACTCTGTCCCAACCAATGGACGATTGAAAAATAGTAACTAAAAATAAATAATTAAAGAATTTCTTAAATCTTACAACCAAGGTTCTATTAACTGCTGTTTACAATACTATATACAAACATAATCACCACACGGCTTATTTAGCCAGATGGACTTCGATGTACCCAGCATGTTTGCATTGTCTTAAAGAAGGATAAATAATAATGTATTCACATCGATTGTCTAGGGAATGTGACAGGGTCAAAGACATATTGACATTATTTATGAAATGCAAGTCATGACTGGGTCTGCTTTTATCATTAATCTTCATAATCGAAGCCATTAGTGCACACAATCATGTTATATCTTGCCCCTTGCATGGTCAATACTTCTAATATTCTGTACACCGGTGTTACGTATCTAGGCGTTGTTTTTTTTTTTCTTTCTTTGACCTGTTGCGGTCGAGAGACGAGTAGGTTGTCTGCCCCTTGTGTAATAAGTTTTTTTTTCTTTTTTTTATTCGTCAAGCCACACAGACAGTGACCGGTCCTTGACCTGTGTGTGTACCTCTGGTTGAAAGGAGGGTGTTTTTTTTTTCTGTCTCTTTGAAGAGCGTTCTAGATCTGGGTGTTGATGACTTTCTATTCTAGAAGTTACGAGATATCGACGCGCGGTAGATTATATAAGACCGCCCGCGTAACGTTGACGGACAGACATACGGAGACAGCCGTGAGACAGAATAGCGGAGACATTGCGCGACCCGTGCGTGGTATACCACTTGATCGTGTAAGTTAATATTTTGTTTTCTTTTTTTTCCAAGGCCTTGCTTGCTTGTATTTGTAATTATATTTTCAAACTCTTGTATTGTAATATTTTTACATGCCATTTTTGTAAAAGGGTTTTGGTCAACACATCAATTCTGTATTGAGTAAATGTTTATTTTTCTTTCTTGTAATTTTATATTTGATTAAACATTAAGTTGATATTTTACCTTCCGATTTCTTGTGTCATTTTTTTTTATTCATTGTAAGTCTTTGATTAAATTCAGACTTTAGATAAGTGACACAACTACCTTTTTCTATTGTCACGTTCCCCTAGGCAAGCCATTTAAAAGTAGAATTCAATTTGTAATACGTGACACCGGATACACCACATTGCTACATTTTTAGAGTTATCTACCTTACATGAAAATCTGCAGCTGTTTTCATGTTTTAATTTCTAGATTCACTTTAATATACATGTTTTAAAAACAATTTATTATCCTTACAGGGTGGTGCTACAGGGTCAGGATTAGTGAGTATTAATTTTATGTTAAATTTTATTAAAAGTATTTGTTTAACAAAATTAATTAAACATAAAAGAATCTATAAATATACAGTAGGCTCCGTAGAGCCAATACTATTCTTTACATATGTTTAATATTCAGCCCTAGGTCAAGCCTTTTTTTTTTATATTATACATTTTTATACATTTTGTAACCAGCATTCTAAATCTGAACAAAAAAGTTATAAATTAGCGTTTTTATAAAATATAAATGCAATTTAGGCCTCTGTAGCTAAATTGCTCACTTTCTCACGTGACTAAGTGGCCAATCCTTGAAACACATAACCGACAATAGGCTAGACTGTTGTAATCTCAGACACTGCAGCGCTTTCAGCCTTCTTCCTACTTCTGGTTTGTACACCTTCGAGATCTGGGAACTTTCCTTCCTGCTTGCTCTTCATGTTATCAATGACGTCTTTCTGCCAACAGTTAGTTTTAATTCTGTAGATCTTCATGTTACGCCTGGATACATCAGTGTAACGTATGCATGCACGACTTGCAGCCTTCGATATTGTATGAAACATAATGCATAGTCTTCATTAGCAAAATAAATGTCTTTTATTTCTGTTTTAATTCTTTTTTCAAAGATTAAAGCTATAATCCTTTCAAAATCATATTTTTAATTTCAGTTGAAAAGAGACCTGGCAGATAAAGTCGTGAGTACTTCAGCACGCATTACTTAATATATTCTTATAGAAGCAGTGCCTCAACTATTTAGTCCTGGGACCAAATATGTATGTGACATTTAGTTTTCTCTGTCCCTGGTGTGATGCTATTTTAGAGTTACATTATTGAGTTCATATTTCTATTTAAATTATTTTGGACAATTTGCCTGATGTTTTGTTTGTCCACAGTCTGGTATAGTGACTTTTTTGGAGGTAGCACCTCTCGAGTTCTGAGAGCGACATTAACCTGGAGGAACTCAACAGGTGACCGATTTTCAGTTATTGTAAACATATTATTTGCATAATTATAGTAATTAGTAAGTAATGAATTCGCAAAATGAAATAGTTGTATTGTTAGCACCACAGCTAACGTGCCGTCGAAATGACCGTAGTAATGGCTCAATAAAAATTTGAGCATGAGACTCGATAGTGTCCAAAATTTATTTTAATAAATATCTACCTAAGGATCTGAAAATTGTATACCGTAACTGTAATATATCCTTACGCTTGTCTAGTGCAAATAAAGGGAGGAAATAACATATATCACATTAGACAAACGTTAATCTCCATTTTTAAACGCTTTTTGTCTTTTTTTTGTATTGACGGGTAGGAATTAAGCTTGGGGAAGGGGTACTGAAGATAAAAACTGAAAAAAAAAATTACAAATAGGCGTCTCTAGGATTGAGGACCCCATTACTCTCCCCCTCATAAAGCCTTTTCTACACCCCCCTCCCCAAAAAAAGGCTAAATTCTATTTTTGATTATTCTTTTTGTGACGAGCACATTTGCCAGGGATTATATTCTCAATACTTGACATATCAATGAAATGAAGAAAGAAACACCTCTCTGTATTTTCTTCAAAACTTCTTTAATAACTTCTTCAAACTTTCACATCAAAATTAACTTCTTAATTCAATTACAACTTGACTTGATACTTCATAAATAAAACTTAAATGTTACATAAAACTTCTCTTAGTATAACTTCAACTTCAACTGCTAAAACTTTACTTAATGGATCCGCTAATAACATATAACTCATTACTGAGAGAGGACCAACTCTCTACAAAATCTACTACTATGCAAGGACCAACGCTCTACAAGATCTACTACTATGCGAGGACCCCGTCTGACTCACTTTCCCTTAATTTATACTTTCTTTGATCGTACATTCCAGAATCCTGGAACCTTCTCTGATAATTATTTTAGTAACTTTGACCTTCTAGAAGCTGACGTGTGCTATTTTTTTCCCTTAACCTCTTTCTTCGATTGGACATCTAAAATTAACTTGTTTACGCTGGACACCTGCACTGGTTGACCTCGAGGTTCTAGAAACTGGTCGAAATAGGTCACAGACTCGACTCGTGACACTTTTGTTGATGCATTATGAAACAAAGCTACTTATCAACATTTAGTTACTATTACAAAACTAATATGCGCCGATTTTTATTGTTACACACTGGAGTCATAACCATTCAATCTTTTTATTGTCTAATGGGTAATATCCGATGCGGCCCGCACCCCTCGCGCTCTCTTAGTGACGCCACAGTGAACAAAATATGAGATAAAGTCATTAGTGCGCAAGATGTGGCAAAAAATGTTGATTGCAATAATCTTGGGCTGCGTAGACACGGGAAATGCAGCATTCCTCATTAATCTTCGGACTCGAAGACAGGCCTTATTATTATTATTATTATTTATTGTACAAAAGATGTTTAATATAACATATATAACATCTAACAATATTTGTATTTCAGATGTGGACCTTGTAATGATGAAGTTATAACATGGACGTCCCATCTATAATCGTCCGAAATGAAAGAAAATGAAAATTATAGAAGAACTTGTGTAGAATATCTGACAATAGTAAATGTTCAATAAAAGTCAGATACGTTGTAGTTTGTGTGGTGGTGTTTTGTCTTAAGTTATCTTTATGAGAGTGTGGCGGAATAGATCTGATTGCTTACTAAAGAAAATCAAATCTCAATCAAACAGTGGTTCTCAACATGCACGACTATGAGACCAGGGCGCTCTATATTAGACGTCTAGGACTCGTAGGAACCTTCCCTCCATAATTAGCTTACGTCGTAACGAAGACTAACATATACTTACACATCTGAATTTAGGCACCATTTTATCAATGCTGGAATAAAAGAAATCTATACACAGAAGAGAACACACATATAAACATATAAGACACTTAAAAGGGTACTTTTACCAAAGACCCAACCTCCTCTCTTTAAAAAAAAAACATTACGTCTAGTCAAAATAGAACTTCCAGCTTTAAAACTCTTCCCTTGGCTATTTGTCCATGTATTCTAGTATCTCTTTACTCGCCCTCCCTCTCTCTTTCTCAATCCCTAAAAAAAATCCAATTAATTTTAATGTATTTTATTAGGGGAGCGTTAACATGGGAGGGCGAGGTTAGTCTGTGAGTGTTCATACGCGGGGTTAATTAAAAAAAAAACAATCACAACATAAAACACACTTTAAGAATATCATTAAAATGTATCAGAGGGTAGGGATCGCAAAATCAATGCAATTTATTTGAATACTGAAAGGTTTTCCCCTTTTTGTTTAAACGAATATTGATCAACTACCACTAATGAATCAACTTATTGGTTAATGTTTGGATTGATTCATGTATTGTCTTCGTCGATGGCTATTTGTGCACAATTTCTAATATTTTCCAGAATGGGAAATGGGAGAAAACAAAGCGTGTGTAAGTCTCCAACCAATAGAGACGGAATGAGTTAATAGAAGCTTTGTACATACCTAGAGCTTTTGGCATTAAAAATAAAGTACTACATTTTAGAACATGCAATCTATAGGGCAGACAAGGTGAAGGTCATATGTTTCTTTGGTGAGCGTTAACAAGCAGGGTGTCATGTGACCAGCACAACAACAATCACTCTTGACTTTTCTGATGTCCACATGTGACCAGCACAACAACAACCACTCTTGACTTTTCTGATGTCAACATGTGACCAGCACAACAACAACCACTCTTGACTTTTCTAATGTCAACATGTGACCAGCACAACAAACAATCACTCTTGACTTGTCTAATGTCAACATGTGACCAGCACAACAAACAATCACTCTTGACTTGTCTAATGTCAACATGTGACCAGCACAACAACAACCACTCTTGACTTTTCTGATGTCAACATGTGACCAGCACAACAACAACCACTCTTGACTTTTCTAATGTCAGCATGTGACCAGCACAACAAACAACCACTCTTGACTTGTCTAATGTCAACATGTGACCAGCACAACAAACAATCACTCTTGACTTTTCTAATGTCAACATGTGACCAGCACAACAAACAATCACTCTTGACTTGTCTAATGTCAACATGTGACCAGCACAACAAACAATCACTCTTGACTTGTCTAATGTCAACATGTGACCAGCACAACAAACAACCACTCTTGACTTTTCTGATGTCAACATGCGACCAGCACAACAACAACCACTCTTGCCTTTTCTGATGTCAATATGTGACCAGCACAACAACCACCACTCTTGACTTTTCTAATGTCAACATGTGACCAGCACAACAAACAATCACTCTTGACTTTTCTGATGTCAACATGTAACCGGCACAACAAACAACCACTCTCGACTTTTCTGATGTCAACATGTGACCATCACAACAAACAACCACTCTTGACTTTTCTGAAGTCAACATGTGACCAGCACAACGAACAACCACTCTTGACTTTTCAAACGTTAACATGTGACCAGCACAACAAATAACCACTCTTGACTTTTCAAATGTTAAGATGTGACCAGCACAACAAATAACCACTCTTGACTTTTCTAATGTCAACATGTGACAAGCACAACAAACAACCACTCTAGACTTTTCTAATGTTAGCATGTGACCAGCAAAAAAAATAACCACTCTTGACTTTTCTGATGTCAACATTGACCAGCACAACAAACAACCGATCTTGACTTTTCTGATGTCTACATGTGACAAGCAAAACAAACAACCACTATTGACTTTTCTGATGTCATGTGCAATCTTGGACGTCATCAAAATGCCAAAATATCAAAATTTTAATCTTCAAGGCGAGTAGAATTCTGAATCCAAACTTATAATGCCTCGTGAATGAACGTAAATATGAGTCTTAGGAGAAATCAGGAACTTCTAACCCAGACCTAAATGCTAAGTTACTTCGACACTTCTGACACCAAAATGTATAATCCCTTGAACCAATGAGCAGAGAGGCAAAAAGAAGAGAAGTGACAATGATCCGAGCAGAGATGTTTTGTGTCAAATGTTTTCACATATTTGTGAAGCTCCTTCAGAGTTGAAGATAATCTACTTCCTAGTCCAAACCTCACACAGATCGACAGAGGATGGCTACGGGCAGGCTATGAACCAGGGACTATCGATACGACCGAACATCATTCAAGCGCACACACCGCACGACCAGCACATCAGATAATGGCCAGGTTTTCTTACACTGAGAAATTTGCCATTAATTGCTCTAGGTCTGAATTTGAAAAAAATTAGTGGGCATTAAAAATAAATTTGGTAACAACATGTTAATCTGTTGTTTTGCGCTTTAATGGAGAAACCTGGTGTCTATCATCTCTCAATCTATAAACCATATCTCCATAATGTCCTATTCTTCCTTAACCTGTCATGTACATAACAAAGTGTTGATATCATTATGTACTAGCAAACATTGTGCTTAGAAAACTCGAATAATACATGGTCACATCTAAACGTTAAAGCTAAGATATATCGATGAACGGCAAAAAAAAAAAAAAAAAAAAAAAAAAAAAAAATAACGCTTGACCACCTAACAAAAGGGCTGAGTTCAAATCGCGACACGAGAAAAGTTGTTCATGTTAAGCGCTTAAAAGGCAGCAGGGAAACCTTCTCTCTCAATCGGCTTATAAATTAGATAAATAAATGCTGAAAACATTACAACATAATATTAGTGTACATACTTTGCTGGTTGTTTTCAATTGTAATAAGCCTATTAAATGACAAGTAATAAGCCTATCAAATGACAAGTAAAGAGCCTATCAAATGACAAGTAATGAGCCTATCAAATGACAAGTAATGAGCCTATCAAATGACAAGTAATGAGCCTATCAAATGACAAGTAATAAGCCTATCAAATGACAAGTAATGAGCCTATCAAATGACAAGTTATGAGCCTATCAAATGACAAGTTATGAGCCTATCAAATGACAAGAGACTTAAAGATGCCCACGTTGTTTTTTCTTATAATACATCTACAACCATATAAATTCGTTCAGGACATTGAACTTTAAAAAAATGATTTTTTATTTTTTAAGAGGTTCAAACTAGTAAACAGTACTTTGTAATGGATGACCTTATTTATCTAGAAGTAATCAACCAAGATATTTAAAATAAAAATAATTTTAATCGCTAGCTTTTTAACTTTCTCGAGGCATTATATTGTCCAAAAGAATTAAAAAAAAATATATTAGTGGTAAATTGTCATTGTGACCTAAACTATACGCTAAACTGTTTTTTTTTTAATGTCGATCATCCCACAAGTTATCATAAGACTTGTGGCCTAGAAATAGGCTTCAGTAATATAGTACTGTTTCTAGGCTTCTACCACTGACTTTAACGTCAAGATATTTCAGCACTCTGGTAAGCTAACCTTGGCTTTTTATATTATGAGACACTGTGAGGTGTTAAAAGAAACTTGTATTTTGAACTTAAACATTTAACAATCAGTTTTAAAAAAGATTGCGACTTACTCTCTCCCCTAAGGGCGTAAACACACTAGACGGTTTTCGCCGTGAAGCGAAAAAAAACCGGACCATTGAAACTATTAAGTAAACAATATTAGCTTTCACATTAGCCTACATCAGGGGTTATCAACCTGTTCGTCGCGATCCCCTTGGGGGTCGATTGACGATTTGCCAGGTGTCGCCTAAGACCATCGAAGATATGGATTATTGTCTACTCGTCTATTGCTCTGTGTGTGTGTGTGGGGTGGGGGTCGCGGCAGAGTGGGGGATTGTAAAAAGGGGTCGACTAGCATAAAAGGCTGAGAACCGCTTTCCTTCATCGTGACAGTTAAAGGGCAATACGGCGCATTGAAAGAAATGTTTCTTGGCCTTGAACTTTACGGTTCAAGGGCGACATGTTGGCCCACGTGACAAAATATCTTCTCTTTTTCCAGTCTATAATGCACTGCTACGAATAAGTTGGGTTTTGAGTTAATTTTACTTAGCCATACCTAGACTAATCGTTAATAGCATGCCTTAACACTGACCTGCGACGACGCAACCTGTGTACGCAGTGAATACAGATAACTCGTTTACACGTTGTACATCCTATATATAAGGCAGCCATCTTATGTTGGTGCTGATACACATGACGACAGAGATTACGGCTATTAAAAAAATGTCATACGAGTTAATGTTAGCGAAAAAAGCCTTCTCAATATTTTACCATGTTGTCAACTGCAGTATTTGAAGTTTAAACATCACTGCCTAATAAGTCAATTTGAACATAAAGAATAACACTAAAATTGTCAAATGCTGCTAGTAAGATCATAGGCACCTATTTGAGATAAACATTGCAAAGAAAGTAATACAGTATAAAAAACAACAACAACCTCTTCTTCATGATTTTTACATTTTGCTATCACAAGGAAGATATAGGACACCGATCACAACATACAGACAAAAAAAACTATTTTGTTCCTTTGACAATTAAGTTATTGAAGAAACTGTAACTTTCTGTTGTAAATTTCGCATGTAATGTTAAAGAGAAATAGGCTATGAACGTATATCTTGTGTGCTATTGTACACATTGTTTGCTCTAATCATGTATTATTTTTTGTAAAGCACAATTGTAAGACCAATTTCCTCACGGATATTAAAGATTATTATTTCCTTAGCATTGCCAACAAATATTGATTTTTACAAATGTATTTTCTGAGATACTGACAACAACTATTAATAAATATCGTATATTCTAAATATTGACAAAAACAAATATAAAGTAGTGTATGGTTAATATGTAAAGTAAGGGAAACCACTAGCATAAGTTTAATCAAGCGAAACTTTTAAAACTTCACAATAAATGAAATACGCTACAGAAAAATAAACGAAATTTAAAGGTTGCATAGTGAATATTGGGCTGCCAGAATGACTCTTTGTGAATTTCAACCGTCGTTTGGTGAACTTTAGAAATGTACTTAACTGAACATGTGGTAACAGTTTCAATTGATGTATACAAATATATGTATAGTGCATTAGGCTGTTCCTTTAATACATAATCACATTTGTGTAAGTCACCGTTACCTTACCTATCTCTTAGTCTGTTGGACCGTTGAGGCACCAAGCACGACTCGTCGACCGTCTTTCTCCATTACTCTCTGTCGTTTGACTTAGTTAGAACCTCTTTCAATGTCAGGCCACGTCCATTCTTTTATTTTGTCTTCCCATCGCTTTCTCTGTCTGCCTCATCTTCTTTTTCCTGCTACTGTTCCCTGAAGGAGAGTCTTTGCGAGCCCCGAAGATCTTGTTATATGGCAATAGATTATAAGCTTGCATTTTGTAAACATAGCAAGTGGTAATATTCGTGTTCTATGTTAATTTTTGTAAGCTCGCTATGGTTCCAGTCTGTTTCTTTGTGCATGTTGAAGATGGGGTCTCTTGGAGGAGGTATCTGCGTTACTTTTGGAGGCGATGGGGGATGGGAGCGGGTAGGGTTTGAACCCTGGACCATCGATAAATCTAAACGACAGTCCAGCGCGCAAACCGCACGACCAGGCAGCCATCGTTTCGAAACTTAAATGTAAAAAAGAGACCACAAATAAGAACACACCTTTCTGCTAGCGACATATTCTTTGACATATGAAGGAAGGAAAGGATAATCTATTCAGCCCATCCTTAATTTCATTCAACTTGTCAATAGACTAAAACTGAGGCGAAACGCTTAAGACTAGACCCAGAGGCGTCCTTAGCATTACGAGGGACTTGGGGCGAGTTTGAGGCCAAAGGTAGAATATATATAATGTACACCATTACGTTATTAGGCTCGTCCTCCTCTGTAAGCCCATATATAGTTAAATATAATTGTAACTTACGTAAGTACTGTACTAGTGGCCGTTTGGCTACGTTATCTATGTGTCATATGTGTTCTGATAGTAAAATTTTGCTTGTAAGATTAGCAAGAATATTGATTCAGATAAAAAGCAGCCACTGATATGGTTGAATTTGTAAGGGACAAAATCTCTAATATTTTAGTTTTAAAAAATTAGGTTGAGTAATCGGAGTAGGTCATTTGGTTAATGATCAAACATACTTCCTACTTTTGCAATTAAATGAAATGAAAAGTTAAAGTTTTGAGTTTTTGTAGATATAAGACGCATACAATTTATATGTAAGGCTGGAAGTAATGGGATTTAGAACCCCTGCGGCTTATTACCATTTATAAGATATTAAAAGTCTCTTGAAAGTTTAAAAAACAAAACAGCTGTTACAAATGTTCAACTTTTATCTTCGTTTTATTAACCTTGCAATTATCTTTTCCATTTAAACACATTTGACCCAATCCCATCTAAGCCCAAACATTGCAACTAGAAATGTTCTTGTAATTGTGAGTCAATGAAATGTTTGTAAGCATTGAATTAGTTTACATCTGTACTTACCTTTGTAAGAAGAATAAATAGTAGAGATACTGGTATGTACATTTTGAGAATCTGAAACAAGAATTAATATTGTATTGATTTAATTGTATAACCAATGTATAAAAAAATGAATGTTACTTCCCCAAATTGAAATGACTATTCAATGATGTAAACGAAAATTGCAAAACAAATGTGAACTTCGTCTCGATGGTCCAGGGTTCAAATCCAAGCCGCTGCTCCCCCCCCCCTCCGCCTTTAGAGGTGAAGCTTGGGCTAGGTAGAAGCTTCCATTAAGAGAGGAACAAGCAAAACATATAATACAAACAGACAACTAGAAAACAACATTGACTATGTGGGTATACATTGACAGGTCATAGATGCACACTAATAACTACACAACAGACAACTACTTATATTTCACGTGTAGCACATGGGTCAGTGATATATTTCGTTTGTGCAGTACGTCATCAACTACGCAAGAAAATTCTGAAAAGTAATTTAGATAAAGACATTAGGAAGTAATAATACAAGTTATTTAATTATATTGTTTTAAACCAATATTTAATCATTAAAAAATGTTTTAAAGCAAAACAGGCCTAAACAATTTACGTAGACATCCGTATGGACAGTATAAATAACTATATAAATATAGTATTTTAAAGATCCTGGATATGTACTTGATTTGTGTCAATAAAGCATAGAAAGGATTGCCTGAATAAGCCTGAACAATTTTGATATAGTTAAAGTCCTTAAGTCTCGTATCGACATGTGTGACTACTAAATCAGGAATACGCGTAAAACGTCTGTAGCTTGTAAGATAAGATAAGGCTCTAAATAACTAGTTTAGCTTTTGTTATGGACCAATACCTGCATTGTAAATATCTGATAGACATTGTCTCTAATCACGAAACAACGTTTAATTAAACTCTTGAAATAATAATTTTTCTCCTAATGTTAGGGTTCATGATTAGTTTATATTCATGTTGTAGGTTATATTTATGTTGTAGGCTATATTCATGTTGAAAGTTATATTCATGTTGTATGCTATATTCATGTTGTAGGTTATATTCATGTTGTAGTCTATATTCATGTAGTAGGTTATATTCATGTTGTAGGTTTTATAATGTTGTAGGTTATATTCATTTTGTAGGTTATTTTTATGTTTAGGCTATATTCATGTTGTAGGTTATAATCATGTTGTAGATTATATTCATGTTGTAGGTTATATTAATGTTGTAGGTTATATTCGTGTTTAGGTTATATTCATGTTTATGGCTATATTCATGTTGTAGGTTAAATTTATGTTGTAGGTTATATTTATGTTTAGGCTATATTCATGTTGTAGATTATATTCAATTTGTAGTTTATATTCATGTTGTAGTTTATATTCACGTTGTAGATTATATTCATGTTGTAGTTTATATTCATGTTGTAGTTTATATTCATGTTGTAGTTTATATTCATGTTGTAGATTATATTCATGTTGTAGTTTATATTCATGTTGTAGATTATATTCATGTTCTAGTATATATTCATGTTGTAGTTTATATTCATGTTGTAGATTATATTCATGTATTAGTTTATATTCCTGTTGTAGATTATATTTATGTTGTAGTTTATATTCATGTTGTAGATTATATTTATGTTGTAGATTATATTCATGTTGTAGTTTATATTCATGTTGTAGGTTATATTCATGTTGTAAGTTATATTTATTTTATAAATTATATTCATATTTAGACTATGTTCATGTTGTAGATTATATTTATGTTGTAGTTTATATTCATGTTGTAGATTATATTTATGTTGTAGTTTATATTCATGTTGTATATTATATTCATGTTGTAGGTTATATTCATGTTTATGTTATATTCATGTTCTAGATAATATTTATGTTATAGATTATATTCATGTTTAGGTTATATTCATGTTGTATGTTATATTCATGTTGTATGTTATATTAATGTTGTAGGTTATATTCATGTTGTAGGTTTTATTCATGTTGTAGGTTATATTCGTGTTGTAGGTTATATTCATGTTGTAGGTTATATTCATGTTGTAGGTTATATTCATGTTGAAGGCTATATTAATGTTGTGGGTTATATTCATGTTGTAGGTTATATTCTAGTTGTGGGTTATATTCATGCTGTAGGTTATATTCATGTTGTGATATAACTTTATAATGCCGGTTATATTCGTGTTGTAGGTTATATTCATGTTGTAGGTTATATTTATGTTGTAGGTTTTATTTATGCTGTAGGTTATATTCATGTTGTAGGTTATATTCATGTTGTAGATTATATTCATGTTGTAGTTTATATTCATGTTGTAGTTTATATTCATGTTGTAGATTATATTCATGTTCTAGTTTATATTCATGTTGTAGTTTATATTCATGTTGTAGATTATATTCATGTATTAGTTTATATTCCTGTTGTAGATTATATTTATGTTGTAGATTATATTCATGTTGTAGTTTATATTCATGTTGTAGGTTATATTCATGTTGTAGGTTATATTTATTTTATAAATTATGTTCATATTTAGACTATGTTCATGTTGTAGATTATATTTATGTTGTAGTTTATATTCATGTTGTAGATTATATTTATGTTGTAGTTTATATTCAAGTTGTAGATTATATTCATGTTGTAGGTTATATTCATGTTTATGTTATATTCATGTTCTAGATAATATTTATGTTATAGATTATATTCATATTTAGGTTATGTTCATGTTGTAGATTATATTTATGTTGTAGATTATATTCATGTTTAGGTTATATTCATGTTGTAGGCTATATTCATGTTGTAGGTTATATTCATGTTGTATGTTATATTAATGTTGTAGGTTATATTCATGTTGTAGGTTATATTCATGTTGTATGTTATATTTATGTTGTAGGTTATATTAATGTTGTAGGTTTTATTCATGTTGTAGGTTATATTCGTGTTGTAGGTTATATTCATGTTAAAGATTATTTTCATTTTGTATTTTACATTTATGTTGGAGGCTATATTAATGTTGTGGGTTATATTCATGTTGTAGGTTATATTCTAGTTGTGGGTTATATTCATGCTGTAGGTTATATTCATGTTGTGGTATAACTTTATGATGCCGGTTATATTCATGTTGTAGGTTATATTCATGTTGTAGGTTATAATCATGTTGTAGGTTTTATTTATGCTGTAGGTTATATTCATGTTGTAGGTTATATTCATGTTGTAGATTATATTCATGTTTTAGGTTATATTCATGTTGTGGTTTTATTCATGCTGTAGGTTTTTTTTTTATGTTGTGGGTTATATTCATGTTGTAGGTTATATTTATAATGTAGGTTAGCAACAGACAGCTTATAATGTCAAGGTCTCTTATGATTTATTTTTATAGTACTAAGAACTGCATTATTTTCTTTTGTTTTCACTTGCCTACTTGAGATATCTCATCATCATCATCATCATCAGCATCATCATCATCTGTCTCTTTGTATTATTTATTGTCTAGCTTGTAAATGTTGCGGAACTTTATGTAATAAACAAGCACATAAACTTAATTCTTACAATAAAATAAAATACAATACTCAGCTTGAACATCAGCTCATATTATGCATCATAAAAACAAACCCTTCATTTCATAAAAATGAAAAAAACATTTTAACTAATATGTTAAAATCATCATTTAAAAACAAAAAGTCGATAAATTATTACTCCACAACGTTTGGAAATGATCAATAAAATAGGTTTTTAATCCAAACCTTGAATTTTTCAAGTTGCTACAAAAGTCAGTTTTGACGTGTTTGAGATTAATACATGGCCTAAGCGCATTGCAACTGAACCTCAGCAAACAAAGATTTTCTCTATACCCAGTGCGCCAAACCCGCTTTGTAGTCACCTGGTACGGCGACCCCCCACTGACGCCACTGGTAATATATATAACAAGAAGATATCAATTTAAATACTAGGGGGCTTCACAGTTTGGGAAACTTTGTTTGATTAGAAAGAAATAATCGGAAATTCCCTGAATTACTTTTTAGTCTATGTCCGTGTTTCTATAAATAGAACTCAGGAAGTTGTCAGTACAAGCACAAAGATTTTAGAAAGTAAGTCATTCTATTTCAAAGTCATTCCTTTATTGTATTCTTTTATTTAGATAAGGTATCTCTTAATATTAAATAGTTACAATACTAGAATAGTGAATCGTAGAACGAATTTAGGTTTGTATGGATGTTGTATATATTTAGATCTAAAACTGGGCAAATCATTATTTTTTTAAGATAAAAAATCTAAAGTGCAGATGATTTAAAAAAGGTTATCTGTTTCTTTGGCCTACTGTTATCAAGCAGGGGGTCTTGTAGCCAGCGTAACGACCCGTACCCAATGGATTTTTCAAATTCAAAATACCAGTTTTCATTAAGATTTGAACCCAGGACCCAAGGTTATAATTGCAAGTATTTGTTTGTATCTGCATATGTGAGTTTATAATTTGATGTATAGCGCCAATGATGTGGTAAAGGAAAAACTAAAACTGTACCAAGAAACGTTCACAGCTAATGTTTGGAAATTTACGAGAAAAGAAAAGTGAAACATGAGTTACAACAAGGTCTACAAAGTACTCATAGTTTTGTACGTAATTTTTTAAAGTGGAAGATAAAAAGTCTTTTTGGGTAACAAAGGGAAACAATAATTCAGTTATCCGCGCTTGTATTTTTTGAACCGATTATATATTTTTAGAACTCGTCAATGATGTTCTGCAAGAAAAAAACTAAAACTGATAGAAAAGTATCGAAAATACTCAAAACAGAAAAAGTAAGTCTGCATTTGTTTCAATTAATTAGAAAATGTTTTCTTATTTAGGCTTCTCTTTTTATAAATTTAAGCAAAAATCTGATACCCAAGCAAGGCAAAAAGAAGCAATGACGCCAACATAGCGCGTCCTTAGAGACAACGCATCATTATAGTTTTAAAAAAATCAAAACACACACACACACCTAGCGAAGAAGCAATCCATAAGCGCACGACACCCGCTACATGATCATATATTTATATGTTTTAAAATCTTAACAAAACCTAGATTTATACTCTTTATCAAATGATTAATGTATTCGTCCATATTGTTAAATAGATTTTAATTGTAAGAGTAAATAAATGTGTCGATTACAAGTAACGAATACTGCAGCTGATAAATTCTTTCTTCTTTCTTTTTTAGATTAGCTTGTGTAGAGTCTAGATCTAGAATTAGAGTAGACTTAATTAACCTTTACGTTTATAGATCTATAACTGTCTAGATTAAGTAGTAAATATTGTAAGCATATAAATTTAGATCTATATCTAAATTAAATACACTTCGATTTAAAATCTATTCCGTAATAGATCAAATTTGCTTTAATAGATCTAGAGTAGATCTAGATTTCTCCTATCTAATCAATTTATAGATCATCTTATGATAGATATAGGCTCAGATAATATTCTACTAGATCCATAATCACTTTAGTCCTATAAATAGATCTATCTAGTGTTAAGAGACTTGTTTATCTTGTAAAAAGTTTTCCTTTAAGACCCTGCATTCAAGATATGTAGTTCAGACGATGTTATTAAGGTCATCTTTTTTTTGTGGCCTACAGTTAACTAGGGTGTCTTGTAACCAGCACAACGACCAACTACAAGTGCTCCTTCCCTAGTGCCAGTAAAGAATGGAATGGGTTGCCCGAATTAGCCTGAAAAACCAAAGACTTATCAGAAGTTTAGTTCAATGATTAACCTGCATGTCTAGATTGACACTTGAAATGCATAGAACATAATTATCTTTTTTTTTAAATTAACACATCTGTACTATTTAAAAAACTTAAGCTACAACGGTAAATTTAAATCTAAAAGTTAGACTCTGGTGTAGATCTATATAAACTACCATAACTAATTAGATCTTAGGTAATGTAGAAAATATGTATCTACATCTAAATTCACATTAACTTCTAGTCTAGATTTATAAACAATTTTATTTATACTAGATCTTGTCTATTGATATATCCATCTTTAGAGTTTAGATATAGGCCTACTTAGATTTAAATAAAAGTTAATGCATCTAGGTAAAATCTAAAAGATAAAACAAAAATAGTCCTACAAGATCTATAGACTAATTCTAAAATTGTAAATATCTTTGTTTAAAAAAATAACTAAATTTAACTAGATAGGATCTAAAGTGTACACTTTAAAATGTAGATATAGTTACATACTTTTTTCTAATTGCACAAAATTCAGACAGGACGACTAGGGACGGAGCGGGCAGGATTCAAACCCAAGACTATAGAGAGACAACTAGTATTGTATATCACACCACCAGGCTGCCAGATCTGGATAAAAAATACCCTATTTTTGTAATAAGGATACTGTTATTCTTATTCAAAATAATATACATAAGAAATCCTAGACTAATGTATTTTTTTTTTGTATTTGTGGTTTCTTTATATTTTTGTTATTTGACTGTTATTTTTCATTTTTATTTTTTTGATCTCTATTTTAAGGAATTTGTCATTTAAAATTAGAATCTAGATCTAGTACTCCAAAAGTAGTTTAAAAGTCAATTGGAGCTCTAAATTGAAATCTAGACTACCAAAGCCTGATGAATTATTTTTTTTTTTTACATTTTATTATCAAGCATTTCACATGTATTACATTCAATCTAAGTGCAAAAAAAAATGCAATTAATTTTAGTTGAAACAATTTATAAAATAACAAAATATTTCTTTAATTTTACTGTACCAGCAAAAAGATATAGAAATTTGATGTTGTAGGCTATATTCATGATGTACATTCATTGATGTAAATTTCTTTATAGAAAAAAAGCAGCTTTATATTCATATTTTGTTATAATTTCCAGAACAGTACAGACCTTTGTTTTCTTCAAAACACATGTGGACTTGATGGTATGAAATAAAAGTGAAACAATACCTAACTTTAAAACTAGTCATATCATCATCATCATCACTCCTTTGAGTTCCTAATGGAACATAGAGCCTCAAAAAAACATGCAACTCTCCATGGTCTCTTGCTAGCTTTTTAATGGTGTCTTAGCTCTCCCCGGTCCTCTCAGCTTCTTCATGTACACTGCATTGCCACGTTCTTTTTGGTGTTCCTCTGCGTTCTGTTCCCTGGGGGTTCCACTCTAAGGCCTGCCTAGCTCTATGGTATCTTTTCTGAGGGTGTGACCAATCCATCTCCACTTTCTTTCTAAAATCTGCACCTCTTTAATTTTTCTGTCCACTTATCTGCCACAGTTTGATGTTTTCTACTTAATGGTTTGAAATCAGAGTAAAACAATACCTAACTTAAAAATTAGTCTTATGCCTTTATTTTATTATCAAATTTTTCACTAGAATTTAGCACAATAATAAGTAGTATATCAAATTCAAGTTATTGTAATGTTAGATATATGGTCAGCGTCTAGAACTTTACTTTAAATATTTAGTTTTATCTCTATGTAAAAATTCAGTTTTTGAAAAATATTTTTTGTTGTTTCAGAAAAAAAAATGTAAAAAAAACAAATAAACTGACTGACATATGTATTTAAACCATTTCAGTTTGTCAAAAGAATCAGACTGACCTAGCAGACTCATCCAGTCTTGGGGATGAGAATCAAGATTCAGGCAAAGTTTTGATTTGTTAATGTTTAGATAGAGAAAGGTTTTTGTATAAGTCTATTTTCTAATAATAATAAAAGAAAAGAATATATTAAATAGTTATTTGACTTTCATCTTTTCAGATTCTTATCATTTCACTAGTGACCAGTCCAATGTCCAGTCATATGATGTTGAAGGTCCACTAATTGGTAACTTTTGAGTTTAATATTTAGTGTATAAACTGTTGAGATCAACAAATGCATTAGACTTGATCTATTTATAGATATCTCTTGATTAACTTAAAACTGTACATTGTGTTGTAAACATTTGGATAAAGTTTATTTTTTTGTTCTCCAGGTGATCATGAAACTCAGGAGTCAGAAGGTGGAGAAGCTGATCTACACAAATATCTTGTGGGCTGTAAGAAGAATCCAGGTCATAGCCAGTTTATATCTGTTGAGATATTCACCTTGAAATATTTACCTGAAGGTTTTCAAGACAATGATTTGTATGAATACATCAAAGGTACAGCTGACCTCACAGTTAGAGTTGATGTTAGAATGTCAAGTTCACACAGACCAAAGTTTTGGCCAGAGACAACTCAACCATATCCATTTTATAACATGAGTGAGAGAAGTAACTTGAGGACAGGAAGTGGAAAAGTGAGGTATGTAAACAAGCTTCAAGATGGAGTCACTCAAGAAGAAGGTTATGGACCTACTGCCTACAAAACGTGTTGGTGTAGAAAATGTGAAAGCTCAAACTCAGCCAGCAATGTGTGGTGGGAATTTTATGTTGACACAGCCACACAAGTGGTTTTTGATGAAATTGAGGCCAACCACACAACTTTGAGATTGTTTTATGATAGAGATGACAGTCCAGTGGTCAGTGTTGATAAGGTCAGTGTTCATTATGTAAACATTGAGGATGACAGGTGTGAGTTGAAATGTGTGACATGTGATGAAACTTTAGGAAATAAACTGATGGAAATGTACAAACATTTTAAAAATGTCTTGGAGAAAGTCAGGGACAAATACTCTGCATCTAGATCTCAACACAAGTTGACCTTTATAGTGTCACATCCTCATGGATGTTCTAAACAGGTCAGTGTTGGTCAATGGAAGGACAGACTAAAGGTGGGTGGTAGATCTAAGTTGACTTATACAACTTGTACATGTCCAGGAAGTAGTGGAGCACGTGTCCACTGTCTGGTGTATAAAAGCTGGACTTGGTCTGATCTTGTCCACAGTGGAAGTCTCAAGTCTGGATTAAATTGCAGTGGAGTTGGTATTGTCTAGTGAGTTGTTTCATTTGTGAGTTGTCCAGCTCCACCATGAAGATGTCTTTGAGAATCCTTGACATTCTGAACATCAAACTCAAATGTTTCTTTAGTCTTGAGTTAGCATGTTGTTTGTAATTTACAATTAGAATAATTGAAAACATGTTCAAATACAAACAAAATCTACCAAGTGTAGATCTAGAACTTGCAATCGACGATCAGGTTTGTGGAAACATTATTAGATGTAGTTCTTTTGTTGTGTTTTTTTTTTCATTTAAAATGCAATTTAAAAATTTGCAAACATTTCAAACACAAAAAGTTTTCAGTTCTAAAAGAAATGCATTTAAAAGAAAGCTAGTGTGGTGTTTGACATTATTCTTTTTAACAAGCAGCCATGTTTTCTTTTTCAAGGAAGATAACTGATAAAATACAAACGTTTAAAATAATATTACAGTTGTCTTTTCTTGTATCTACTAAAACTTACATTTAATTTCTGCATTATATTTTAACAGTGAAATTAAAAATATGTTTACGACTAGGCAATGTTGGTAACAAAACAAACAAATAAATGTGTGATAATTAGTTCATGGTATTCAAGAATCTATTAAGATCAAACAACACCCACTAAATATCAATATCCGAAAACTCATGACCAAGAATGTTGTGTTGATCCTTACAGTATTACATAATTACCTGAACGTATTTCTACATTTAAAACGACATTTACATAACTAGAAGAGTCATCGAATGACTACTGCAATGGTCTACGGGTTGATTAAAGCTCACGTATTTCGACAAGACTTGGACAAGAACCTTTGATGTTTGACTGTACTGTAAGATTTTGGTCTATACAGAAGTATGTAAAAGTAAAGTTCCCTTTCAGACCTTACGATCTATGCGACAGATCATGTAAAGGTCATCTGTTTCTGCGGTCAGGGTTAACGAGGGTGTCAAGTGCCTAGCACAACGACCAACAGCCTTTACTTTTATCAACATACAATAAGTGGGCCTATCCCTGAGAGCTGGGTGAACTTAGAGGCGGCTTTAAGATTCCAGATTTATGATTCAAAATCCCAGGATTCGAACCTGGGAAGCAAAGAAATGTATCACTTAGCTACCGCCCCTCTAACACCATAAAATTGACAGATAAACGTTTTATAACTAAATACATTGCTAAATCATCTCAATCCCACTAACTGAGAGAACTTACCGGATGAAACTAGTTTGATTACAAATATATTTAAAGCGTACAGTAGTTTCCATTTTATGACAGTAGTCAGTAGCATATCGGTTATTTGTTCAAAAATAAAACATGTATGGAAATAAGCATTTACTTCCCGAAAATGATTATATTGTCGTAGAGCAATCAGACCAGCTTAACTACCGTGTTTTTCATTTGCCTTCCAACAGCGTTGTGCTAACTTTTACTTCAGCGGAGACTTATAAACGTTTAGCGTGTTTCAGATGTTACTCCATATTTGTAAATAATTACATCTTTCAGTGGCGTAGTTAGGAATTTTAATGGCCCGGGTGATTGATCTCTTTAGATGCCCCTGCATTTTGACATTCAACATCATGAAATGAGATAAATGGAATAATAGTTTATGTAAAAACAAATATCGGACACTCATTTGGGACCCACCCTCAAGTAAGGGCATGACGAGATTATTAAAGTTGATCCACCTCCATCAACCCTAGCTACGACAATGACATCTTTTGAACCCAGGACCATCAAGACCATCGAACGACAGTCTAGAGCGCATACCACACGACGAAACAGACTACAATATTTAAAAATAATAACAGAAGTAAAGTTTAGACCTTGTGATCTACAGGGCAGATGAATTATAGGTTATCTGTTTCTGTGGCCCATGTTGACAATGGTGTAATGTGGCCAGCACAACAACCAAACGCCTTTAATTTTAGCCAGCTAATGTTATGAACCCCATTAGAGATCGGTAGACTCAGAGGCACCTTAAGATCAAGAAAGTAAAAATCACAGTTTTTTATCAGGATTCGAACCCGGGACCCCTGTTCGGAAGCCTAGCGCTTTACCACTCTACCACAATTTCGAAATTATGAATAAAAACTAGCAAAATTATTTAATACTTTAAACATGTATTACAAATGTTTTACAGATGTATTACAAATCTTAGTTTATAAAAGGACTAAAAGAGTTTTGTAAAGATACGTTTGAACCAGTTCTCTGGGCTTAGTCTTCTGTATCATCAAAAGTAAAAACAAACAAACTTGTCAATGATTGGAAAAAGATGAACAAGTAACCAAAACAAGAAAAACCTAAAAAAAAAATCTTTTTTTTTAAATCACAAAACTGAAACGAAGTGTAATGTATTAGTTTGCATCAGTCACGTAATTACATTTGTAATAGATCTAGACTTACAATAATAAATCTGTGTGATTAGAAATATTTATTTACCAATTGTTTTTGTTTAGCGAATGTTTGTGTTTTTAGCTATGACTCTATCACTTATTAAGAAAGAAAGGAATGTTTGGGTTGATTTGACCTTATTAGCTTTTAAAAGCATTGACATTTTTAAAAACGGGGAGAGGGAGAGACATGAATGCGAACTCCTGGCTCTCGCCTCCTCGGGTCGACGTGATAATCACTCTGCTAGTGAGGTACTTTAGACTAGAGAAAATGGCATGTTGTTCATTACAATTTACAAAGACGACCTGTAAAGGGCACTAATTCAGCTTATACTATCCCTTCAGTCAAGTACAATTTCTTTCTCTAGGTCGAGATACCCAACAAAATAAATTATTACCAATAGTTAGTTAACTAAATTTTAGTAGGTTTTTTTTTTATTGAACCTTGTGCTGTCTGCTAAAAAAAAGTAGTTGCGCAATATTTCAGCTGGGTGCCGCAGAAATAACATGTACACACTTTTACCACACACAAATCAGATAGAGTGAATTCAGAGAAGCTTTGTAAAAATTGAGAAAGATAAAGCCATAGACCTTGTCACTTACATCAGACGGATGTGCTCCCTGGTAACGGTCACATTCTTATATGCTTGTCAATCTTGGACACTGACTGTAAAACTAGAGAGAAGGATATTAAAGATGGAATTGAGACTCTATAGAAAGGTTCTAGCCAGTATTTGTAAGGACTGCATTAAAAACAAGGAGATTTAAAATAAATCACAATTTCAATAGGGCTCTACGATGACTTTATGTCCACTGTCAAAAATGCTAGCTAAAATTTTATGGCCATATTACAAACCCTCGAGACTCACAAAAACATCATTTCAGAGAACAGTACCATGAAAAAAGAAAAAGAGGCAGATACATAAAACATGGACTTGTCATTGAAAGAGATAATTTTCAAGGAAAATAATTAAGAGGAATGGAGAAAGACGGTCTACTGATCATGTGTGGTACCCCATCGTTTCTAGAGACACAGGGATATGTTAAGGTGAAAGTGAATTTGAGCAGACAATATAAAATCAAACTCTCTACAAACTTACACTCATATCCTTATTTGTTATTACACACTTAAAAAAAAAGACTTTTTTGGTTATAATAGAAATGTCTATTTTTCAATCCATTTACAAAATACAGTGCCTGCCTTAGGTCATCAAGGACCCTAGGCAAAGCGAATAGGACGACCCCGTTTGAAATAGAATAACAACACGTCTTCTGCACCTGTTGTCTAAAAGGGCTTTCGTATTGGCCTCAAACGTGTATCCATCGGCCTTCATTAGAGCTCTCCGGCTGTTTTTTTCAAAAGAAATATTCGGCCAGCATTTTTTTTTTGCTATGCCCATGATTAAAATAGCGCTTTATAAAGGCACTTCTGTCACGAAATTTTCCTTCAAGCTTGCCTGTAATAAGTCCACCCACCTCTAATGTGCACTTGGCAGTAGTTTGGGAAACGTAAATGAAGTTGTTCGTTATGCTGGCTGTTTGACACCCTCGTTAACCATGAGCCACAGAAACAATTGACCTTTAGATCATCTGCTATTCAGATCGTATTATTATTTTTTTTTACTATGCGTTAAACACTTATTATTTACAATTAGAGAAATTAAACAATAATTTGTTAATTCTATTATATCTTATTTTTTAAAATAATATTTTTGAGTCTGAAGAGATAAACTAAACTTTGTCACGGACGCTAAATTGAGTTTCACTGATGATAATTAAATTTTATTTTTTTACAACAATGAAATCGGAATATCTTACAATATTTGATTCTGTATTCTTAAAATTGTAAAAAAAAGTGTAATAAAGTTATTTAATTAAAAAAAAAGCTTCTCCTATACCACCGTATACTCTAAAAAGCAAGTTTTTCTTTCATAAATGAAAGTGTACTCTAAAAAGCAAGATGTATAATGAATGTTTGTTGTTTACGCCTTTGTTAAACAAAAGGTCTGTATATATTACATTTCCATAGATAAATGTTTCGTTCTAGATTCCTGCAGATGTGTTTGATTTCTGTTTGTTTTGTAAGTAGCTAGCTACATTCTTACTTTTCCTCCTGGTATCGAAAGCAGAAGACTTTGGGTCTGTATCGTCTGTAGTCAGAGATATATACACGCAGGACAATACAAACTATTGCAAGGCGTCATGGGCCTGTTTTGTTCACGCAAAAGATGTTAATATAAGCACGCTACGTCATGCGGACAAACTTTGACCTTTAAAGTAAGACAATGTTGACTCTAAGATCGTAATGTCGAAACAAGAAATAAATAGGTGAAATCCACGTTCTGAAATGATCTTTCTAAAGTCGACTCTGGTGTAAACAAATAAAAATAACTGTTTAGAAAATGAAACCGAGTTGTTTTTTTTTTAAATTAAACTTAAATAAATAATTAAATATGATCTTTGTTGTTGGTGTCAAGTCTACCTGATTATACTAATGTATGGATTAGTAGCTTATAAAGCAGTACAACAGATTTCTCGTACCTGGAAAATAAAACAATGTCAATTCCACTTGTCAGCACATAACGCCCCCCCCCCTTTTTAAACGCTTTATTTTTTTATCTAAAAGTAAGTACGTTTTTGAGCTGTGGGTTTATTCCTTTGTAACATGTTTAATAAAAATTAGACTATCAGCAGAGGCGGACTGGATGTTATGATCGACATGAGCATTTCTATACTATCTTTTCTACAAATTGTATATCATAAAATAGTGTTTTAACCTTAATTGCGGCGTGATAGGGTCACAATCTCACTTGACATTGCCTGATTTAATGTCCACGTCATGTTAAGAGTTTAAAAGACACGTGGAATTCCTGATGTAGAAAACAGGAAGTAGAATGAATAAAGTTGAGTCAGTCAAGTCAGTCAAGTCAGTCAAATACTCTTTCAGGCATCGCTTTACCAGGGCAGAGTACCAAAGGACTGGAAAGAAGCTAATGTCACCCCCCTATTTAAAAAAGGAGAAAAATCTGATCCAGGAAACTACAGACCAGTATCACTTACCAGCATCACATGTAAAATAACAGAACACATAATATGTAGCAACATCATAAACCACTTAGGCTTTAGGAAATATAGATCATGTGAAACACAACTAATAGGACTAATTGATGATTTCTCAAAAGGTTTAGATAATAGTGAACAAATAGATGCTATCTTACTAGATTTTTCCAAGGCTTTTGACAAAGTTCACCACCATAGTTTGCTTAAAAAATTAAAATATTTCGGCATTAACGGTCCACTGCATCAGTGGATTAAAGATTTTCTGATAGGGAGAGAACAAACTGTAATAATAAATGGCTCTAAATCAACACCAATAACAGTAAACTCAGGTGTACCTCAAGGAACAGTCTTGGGTCCACTTCTATTTTTAATTTACATAAATGATTTACCAAATTGCATTAGTTCAGGAACAAAAGTCAGATTATTTGCAGACGATTGCATAATATATAGAACAATAAAAACAAAACAAGACACAGATATTTTACAAAAAGAATTAGATGAATTACAGAATTGGAAATCAAATTGGAGCATGTCTTTCCACCCAGAAAAATGTCAGTTGTTAAGAGTAACAAAAAAACTAAAACAAATTAATTCCACTTATCTTATTCATGGCAAACCAGTAACACAGACTAAAAACTCAAAATACCTAGGTGTTATAATAAATGAAAAACTGGCATGGAATCCACATATTGATGAAACTATAAAAAAATCCAACAAAGCATTAGGGTTTATTAAAAGAAATTTCTATAAATCAAATAAGAACATAAAACTAAAATGTTATTTAACCTTGGTTAGGCCAATAATAGAATATGCATCCACCGTGTGGGACCCCTCAACTCAATAAAACATTAAGAAACTGGAACAAACACAAAATAGAGCAGTGAGATTCATAACAAACGAATATTCACATTTGACTAGGGTAACACCATTAGTAAAATCACTAAATTTAGAAAGCCTTCAGGACAGAAGACTCAAAAGTAAAGTAGCAATTATACATAAAACACTGAACCATAATCTTCAAATACAAAAACAAAATTTAATAAAATACTCTGAAAGACACAAAAATAAAGGCACATTCCTCGTCCCATATGCTAGGACAAATTTGTACAAACACTCCTTCTTCCCTAGTGCTATTAGAGCATGGAATGGGTTGCCTGAGCTAGCCAGAAAAACCAGTGACTTGGCAGAATTTAAGTCATTGGTTAATATGCATGACTAAATGCATGACGCGTAGGACGTAATCATCTTCTTTTTTGAAGTAACGTCTGTATTATATAAGATAAGATAAGATATTGGGTCAGATCACTGATAGAAGAATGTGCCAAGGCGAGCATCTGGCGCCCTAAGTTGCAAGCATTGTGCAGAAAGAGTCCCTTAGACCTGGCTGGCTACCCAACAAAGGGAAGAAAAAACCCTGAATCCAAACTTCCGCAGTCTTTAGGGAATATTTGGTACGAAACTCGATTAACTGTTAGTTGGGCGACATCGTTCCGACCATAGCTAATGCCCAGGCACTCACCTCATTTCTATGAGATGATCCGGAAATGTTTTCAAAAATAATGGAGACTCCCTTTGTTCGTGTCAGTGTGCTGAAGATGTTCTCTAATGACAATGAAAAAAATTTATGCCAGGTGCTTTTCTCTCTATACACAACTCAATAGATAGATAGATACATAGATAGATAGATAGATAGATAAATAGATAGATAGATAGATAGATGCCTATCTATGCATGCATGCATGCATACATACATACATACACACATACATACATGCATACATGCATACATACATACATAGATACATACATACATACATACATACACACATACATACAGACATACATACATATATACATACATACATACATACATACATACATACATACATAAAAAATATACTACCTTAATTTTTTTTAAAGTATAAAACTAGAATAAAATAGAATAAAACATAAGCATAATAAATATGGATGTTTAATAACCTTAATTATATTCTACATTGCTACAGAAAGATAAAGAATAGATTCATCATCATTTTTCCCTTGGTTTTCGTTGTAGGGATGCTGTGACAGTTCTCTTAACAAAATCTCTTCATTGTTCCAGCTGTTCTTAGATGGATATCAAGGGACTGGTCAGTTTATTCTTTTACATTGTCCAGCAAGTTTTTTTGTGTGCTACCTTCACTGTACCTTAAAGTACGACTTTTAATAGAATAAACTGCGGTTCTGATATTGTGTTTCTCTCTTGATAACATTCACTGATTATAAAGCTATGTCTCGTGATTCTAAAGGCATAATTCTAAAGCTGTTTCTTTTTTTTTTTCTAAGCTCGCTGTGTCCAAGACAATTTAACGCTCTTTCTAATATTTTCTTTAGCTATGTATAAAACATTTTAAAGCTGTGTCTAAGATATTATATAGATAAAACATTATGAAAATGTGTTTAGGACTTTCTAAAATGTGTCGAAGAATGTGTTTGTTACAATTAATGGTGGATAGTTTAAAAAATGGTGTATTTTTATGAAAAAAAAACTGCTTGCATAGTTGATTTTAGAAATTAAAATTTTCCCTTTCAGAAAAGAAAAAAAATTATCAGTTGCATCACAACTATGAATGGTCTAAAATATCATGATGTTGGATTTTCACTATCTTATCTAGTTTACGAGATCGAAACCGGAGGGATGGACGGACAGAAAGACAGAAGAACAGACAGAACCCCTTTTGGGGACGCTAACAAACAAGAATGGAAAAAAATATTTATAACTTACTATTCTTTTTCCAAATAAAAAAAATATCTTACTTATGCTACCAACTCCCCCATACACACACACACACAAACACATGCACACACACATAAACATGTATATATATATATATATATATATATATATATATATATATATATTGTTGTAACTCTAGGTTAGGCACTCACGAAAAGGCAAGCAACACAACACAGTTTAACAGGAAATAAATACGTGTGTTTATTCACTAGGGCAAACACACAACACCCTTCGGCTTCCTCAGAGTCTTACTACTAAGTATACCAGTCCTTTGCTACTTAACACAAAAGCTGGCTTCTTAGTCTCCAAACATTCAGACTCTTTACGATCCCTGATGTACTGTTATTTTCTCTCTTCTAGTGTCTTCCTGTTTACGTTCAACTGTGCGCTAGTGCGCATCTAGAGCGCTGGTGCAAGGCTGGGTTACAACATTATATACATAGGCGTAGCCAGGATTTTTTTTTTGGGATTGGGGGGGGGGGGGGTGGGGGGATTTTTTCGCAAAAAAAAAATCTATATGTATGTGTGTGTGTGTGTGTGTGAACATAATCTTTATTACATTCTGACCCTTCATTTTTTCCGAAAACGTTTATTGTGCCTTAGAATTTCTTTCTGGATTTAGTGGGAAAATTGTAGACTCCCCGCTATTGCCAGCAAGGGGTCTGAAGGAGCGCTATGAGCTCCCCCAGCGCGAGGCGGAGCCCCGCCGCCAAGCTCTATTTCTGGTATTTAAAGCCAATAAAATGCATATTCTGAGGTAACTACTGTGCATTATCCTGCTATTAAAAAGTTTTTTTTCTAAAAACCTAATGTGCTTACTGATTTAGACCCTCCCGCGCCGTTCGGCGCATTTGCCGTCAAGCTGTTTCCACAAGAATCTGTCACTGGCAATGTCTGAAGCTTTTTCCCACCTGCACCACGGACCTCCGTGAATGTGTGGCGCTTAGTTGTACTTCATAGGATTGTCATTGCATCTCTTATTATGCGTAATTCATGGAGAACATGTCCCGCAAACCTCATGCGACACTCTTACTAAGGGGTCGACTCCCAATTTGGCATAGGGTTTTTTTTAGACGTGATCTCTATAACTAACTCCTAAAAATTGTCATCTTTGTTAAGCCACATTTAGTGTTTTTCAATTTCGCAGATGACTATTTACTGCACTTTATTATTGGAGCCCCGCCACTGGTAGAAATGTGTAACCTCTCTTGAATTCATTCATTGGCCTCCTTCAGTCGTAATACGATTATGGTTCATCTCGCACACTTCCTCTTGTGGCTGTGGAACCCCATTTTGGAGAGACACTCCCGTTTACAAATATCACAGGCTAAGGTGGCTTTTGCTTCGGTGGTAGAGGAGCTTGCCATTTTTCGCATTGTCCGTTTTTCTTCCAGGGTTGAGGCCCATGTACTTTCACTGTCTATAGCTTTCTTGGTCACTCTCTCTCTCC
The DNA here is from genome assembly GCA_030265305.1 of Biomphalaria pfeifferi. Lineage (NCBI taxonomy): Eukaryota > Metazoa > Mollusca > Gastropoda > Planorbidae > Biomphalaria > Biomphalaria pfeifferi. The sequence goes on from JASAOG010000003.1 coordinate 8,520,791, forward strand.
ATCAGGTGAGGTCTAGAGCTATGTCTTCCCAATGGTCAGTATTGATGTTCACTGATTTGAGGTCACGTTTTATTACATCTATGTAACGGAGGTGAGGCGACCAGTTTTTCTTAAGCCAGTCGCGAGTTGTCCATAGAGGATGATTTTCGGGATGCGTTTGTCCACCATCCGGCGAACATGTCCAAGCCAGAGCAAGCGGCGTTGTCTGAGAACTGTAAAGATGCTGGTAATACCTGATCGCGCAAGGATCTCAGGATTGCACACTTTTTCTTTCCATGTGATTTTCAAGATCCTACGGAGGCATCGCAAATGTAATGAGTTCAGTTTTCTCTCTTGCTATGCGTATGTGGTCCATGATTCACTGCCATACAGTAGTGTACTCATAACGCATTCCTTGTAGACTTTCATTTTGGTCACTGTAGTAAGCTTCTGATTTTCTCAAACTCTTGACCTGAGTCTAGCGAAGGTCGAGGCAGCCTTCCCTATGCGTTTATTTTTACTTCTCTTCTAGAGACAGGTCATCTTGAATTGTGGATCCCGGATTGCAGAATTCATTTACGGCATCCAGCTTGTTATCGTCTATAAGGATGGAGGGTGGTGTCTTCTTCTACATCCCATTTCTACATCGGGTAGACTTTATCATATACTATTTCTTCCACTTTTCTATATCCATCTCAGAACATATTTTCACCCCAGGAATGTTCCCAATAATTAAATCTATCTCACCCTGCTCTACAACACAAGCTTCCACTGTCCCCTTAAAATACGGTGTGTCAATGTTAACTTTAGCAATCGGTAATTGTACAATATTCCCATTAAACATAACACACTTCCTAGATTTGCCTGTAGTTTCATGGTTTTCCACTAATTTCTTATTCACTCCAATAGATGTTGCTCCCTGATGGTTTTGGCTGCCTTGTTTCCTACGAATGTCTGAAAAATCTCCAATGTTTCAGTATCAGATGATAATGATAAACCTTGCTCTACTCTACCTTTCTCCCAGTCCTTTCTTTCCTGTCTGTATTCTTGATAGCGTCCGTTGTAGTTATCGCATTATCTTTCATATGTACCACGTCTATTGTGCCTGTTTTGCGTCTCCTTGTTCTGTGAAAGTTATTCTGTCTCTCATATGTTCTGTTTAAGGCAACTATTTCTTCTATATCACTGCCTCTAGATAATTTCTTCTCGGGTTGTTCTAATTTATAAGCCCTTATCAGTCTTACTATGTGTTTTATATTTTTCGGTTTCCTCTCTAACAAATTTTTTAAAAAATTCCTCCTGACACTCGTAAATCACTTTGTCTTCAGACTGTAAAAGGTTTTTTCTACCTCAGCGGATTCTATCCAGTTATTAAAATAGCTGCTCATTCTGTCCAAGAAAATCTGTGGGTCATCATTTGTTTCTATCGCACAGTTAACAAATTGTTCACTGTTTTTTCGTACGTTCGTAGTGGTCGTTCTTTCACCACGCTATAGCTGCTCTGGTTCATGCATATCTTTGATGGAACTTCTGCTATAAATAACTTTGATAATAAGAATGACCATTTGTCTTCAGGGTATTATTATTATAGCTTTTATATAGCGCTACTTTCATGCTTATAGCATGCTCAGAGCGCTTTGGTCCAATCTCATTTATGGACCGGTGGGGGGGGGAGGGGGTATCTAGGAGTTGGTTTTCCGTGCTGCGATTAGGCGCTCAGTAAACGCAGCTCTGCCAGAGTCGGGTGTCGAACCTCGAGCCCCCTTCTAGGTAGCCGAGACAAGCTAAGTAGCCTCTCGACCACGCTTCCCACTATTCCAGTTCCCAGTAATCCAGTTCCCTCATTTCAATTTCAAATTTCTTCAAAAAAATGTCCATTTTAGCTTCTTTGAATATCGCATCTTTATACATTGCCAGTTTTTTTTCCCAGTAGTTTCCCTTTTTCTTATATCGCTCTCTTTGTCTTGGTCTGATTTTAACTTTTTCTCTGCCGTCTCTGTTTCCAACGCCAACCTTTTCTCTTTTAATGGCAACTCATTTATTTTTCTTTTCCCTTTCAATATCAATCTTTTCATTTTCTATTTTCTATTTCAATGGCAATCTTTTCATTTTCTCTTGTCTCTTTCAAAAGCAATCTTTTCATTTTCTCTTTTCTCTTTCAATGGCAATCTTTTCATTTTCTCTTTCAATGGCAATCTTTTCATTTTCTCTTTTCTATTTCAATGGCAATCTTTTCATTTTCTCTCTTCTCTTTCGATGGCACATCATAGGCATATGGAATGCCCCCTCATTACTTAGATGCATTCTAGACATTCGTTTCAATAATAAATCCTCGTGCGTAGAGATTGGGCTTTCGTCAGATGTACCTGACGACCATATCGTCACGTTGCACAAAATTTACTTTTGCGATAGAATCCAAAGAGTCTCTTATGTGGAGTGTAATAGATTGTAGTGCTTATTATCTAATCGTTATTCTTCTTCTTTAATTGTTATTCCTCCATTCACAGTTCTGGATACGCCTCTGTCCAATATAGTGCTGGTGAGTTAAAAGGAGCTTCATGGATGCTTGCTACGATACTTCAGTATTAAAACACAGCGGTTACAAAGAAGAAACAATTGTATATATATATATATATATTGTAAATAAAACTGGCAATGTAAATAGTATAATGTGTAAATTACTTTTTTTTCTTACTAATTATTTACTTTCAAAAGAAAAAAAATCTGTCTAAGCTGTCTAGATCTAAAAACGTACTGGGAATTGATGCCTTAACACAGAACGGGAAAAATCTATTTCTAATAAGAAGTTTAGGTTATTGAGGATCAGTGTTAACTTCGTTAACTATCTAATGCAAATAAAAATCTCCTAAAAGTTAAGTCATTTTACAGCATGTTCAAAATCCGTTTGTTATGGTGTGCAAAACCAGATACTACATCCTGCCTGTTAGGAAACCCAACAAGAAATGTATAAGTTCAACAACTTAAAGAACAAACAACAACAAATGAAGGTACACCGATGAAAGAAGATAACACACGTCAATGACGTCATGCATGTACTTAAGAAAATAAATAAAATTTCAAGGCAGTCTAGCTGAACCATTCTTCATGCGTGTACTATATCTTATCTTTTTTTTTTCTTTTCTTATCTTATCTTATCTAAATGGTACAGACGTTACTTCAAAAATGGAAAAGCTCCAGACCTTTCTTAACAGATGCCTACGCCGGATATTAGCAATTAGGTAACCAGAAAAGATAACTTCTATCGATTTGTGGGAGAGATCTAGACAAAGGCCCATAGCCCAAGACATCACAAAACGAAAATGGAGCTGGATAGGACACACCCTGCGAAAACCAGCTACCAATGTTGCAAGGCAGGCACTTGACTGGAACCCACAAGGAAAGAGGAAAGTGGGCAGACCCAAGCAAACCTGGAAGAGGTCAGTCATCAATGAAGCTGAGGGTACTGGAATGACATGGGAGCAGATGAAGAAAGCTCAGGCAATCCATTCCATGCTGTAATAGCGCTAGAGAAGAAAGAGCATTTGTACAGATGTGTTCTAGCATATCGAATGAGGAATGTATCTTTATCTTTATCAAAGAAGCTTAATGATGCCTCCAGAGCCACATTCATTTAGTTATACAGTTTGGGTTCATTACATTATCATACTGAATATGCTTTTGTCCAGATCGAATGGGATAGACACTAACATATGTCATAAATATGAAGTTATTTATAACGTAAAACTTGTACTAATTATATCACAAATGTGATTAGACCATCATTAATAACATTAATAATAAAACTAATTGTAACATTAAGATATGTCGAAAATTGGTCAAAGGGAGATAATTGTATTCAGAGTGACTATGTGTCTACTCTCTTTCTGATAGTAATAATTAAATTATTTCCCTTTAACCTAGTCTCAACACAGCTCAATGTTACAGTAATATTTTTTTTCACTTTTATACTGCATATGGTTTTGTCCAGATCTAATACATAGACACCAACACATGTCATATGTATAAAGTTCCTTATAACGTAAAACTTATACTAATGATATTACAAATATAATTAGACCATCATTAATAATATTGATAATAAAAACAATTGTAACATTAAGATATGTTGAGAATTGGTCAAAGAGAGATAATTCAATTAAAATAATTTTATTTTTATCAGGAAGTAAGTAAATACAAAGTGACTATCTGTCCACTTTCTTGTTGATATTAATAATTGAATTATTTCCCTTTAACCCATTATTAACATAGCTCAATTTTGTATTGTTTTTTTTAAAATTTATATAACGATGTTAAAAACAAAATACTCTTAAAGCGTAACCAGAGCATCCTAGACACATCAATGAGTGTTGGATTCGGAGAGTACTAATATTTACATTACGTGGATAAATATAAAAGTGTTTCTTTGCTGTAGCGAAGAATGTAATTCGTGTAATCTCAAAGAGACTCGAGTTCCAGACATCTTGTCCACGCTATAAAAGTGGTTTGTAGCTTATTGATTTAGTCATAATATCTAGCTACTAGCAAGTCATTGCTGTCGTCACGTCAAGGAATTATTAATGCCACTGCTATGTTTTTGTATTTCTTGACTATTATCAAACATCATCGGATATGCCTTATCTACGCTAGAGAAACTTGCAGAGCTGCTTTATGTGTGTAGGTAAACAGCTGAGTGGAAACAAGCAAATAAAAAAAACAAAAAACAAAAACACTTTAAAAAAAACAACAGCTTATGTGTAATTGTATCAATTAGTTTAAATCAGTCATGTAATTAAATTTTTAATAGATATAGAATAACAATAAATATCTATGCGATCATAAATATTTTTGCCCATTATTTTTAGCACATTAAGTTTAATTTAAATTTAAATTTAATTAATTAAGGGAGTCAGATTTTGCTTTTCTGCTTCGCCTTGTTAGCTTTTAGGCTACTAATGTTGAGTTTTGATGTCCTTTTAAAAATAAAGGCATGTCATTAAATATTGAAAAAAAAAACACAAATGACATATTCCAGTAAAATTTATAAACTAGGTGGGTAATGTATTCTATGTTAGAGATAGTCATTATATTTTAGTTTTACATTGAGTTTACATGATGTCTAAAATTCTCAGTGGGTCAGATGAATGTGTTTGTGTTTGAGAGGTTCATTGAACGTAATCAGACAGATTAATTTAAGATTAATATAAGGGAGCGTTAAAATAGAAGCAGGATGTTCAGCCAAATATTATGTGAGCGTTCGATGCGCAGGAAGAATGAATTAAAAAAAAAGCTTATCTAAAGGAAAGATGTCTGCACGTACAAAAAATCCGAGAATGGGTGTACTGGACATAACGTGTACGTGTAACCAGACAGACATAGTGAATCAATCATGTTATCAGCAATACTATTAATTCCTACGTACGACTGTTATTTATAGTCTCCCCTACCGTTTACTGTCAATCAAAGGTTCAAACAACTGTATATGTATATATATATATATATATATATATATATATATATATATATATATATAAATATATATATATATATATATATATATATATATATATATATATATATATATATATATATATATATATATATATATATTACATTTCACACTTGGTTGAAGGAAACTGTACTGTTTAGATAGAATGTACATTTCATTTTTTTCGTAATTCTATCTTGATAAGCTTCCATTCTCATATTTTAAAAACATTTTTTGCAATACTTATATCCATTCACACTACCTGTTTTATCTCAATCTACAGGAGTGTAAATTAAGAAAAAAAAAGGTTAATAATGCATGGGGCACACCTTTGGGGAGTACACCAATTAATGAAAATCCGGCAGACCAAAGGATAGGTAAATATGTAGGTGAAGTTAGATATAAACCTGGTTTAACTGATTTCATACAATGATTATCTAATTGGTCAAATTTTTTTTTAAAAAGGTCAATCTATTATTCAATGCCTGAAGAAAAAAAAATGTCCACCAACCCATTCGCCACCACCTACTTTTAGTTCGATTACATTTCCTGATGAAGTAAATGTACAAGTCTAGTTCCCCTGAACAAATCTAATGATAGGGGCTGAAACAACCTACTTTTAGTTCGATTACACTTTCTGTTGAAGTAAATGTACAAGTCTAGTTCCCCGTGAAGAAATCTAATGACAGGGCCTGACACCACCTACTTTTAGTTCGATTACACTTCCTGTTGAAGTAAATGTACAAGTCTAGTTCCCCTGAACAAATCTAATGAGAGTCTTGACACCGCCTACTTTTAGTTCGATTACACTTTCTAATAAAGTAAATGTACAAGTCTAGTTCCCCTGAACAAATCTAATGAGAGGCCTGACACCGCCTACTTTTAGTTCGATTACACTTCCTGTTGTTGTAAATGTACAAGTCTAGTTCCCCTGAACAAATCTTATGATAGGGCCTGACACCACCTACTTTTAGTTCAATTACACTTCCTGTTAAAGTAAATGTCCAAGTCTAGTTCCCCTGAACAAATCTAATGAGAGTCCTGACACCGCCTACTTTTAGTTCGATTACACTTCCTAATAAAGTAAATGTACAAGTCTAGTTCCCCTGAACAAATCTAATGATAGGGGCTGAAACAACCTACTTTTAGTTCGATTACACTTTCTGTTGAAGTAAATGTACAAGTCTAGTTCCCCGTGAAGAAATCTAATGACAGGGCCTGACACCACCTACTTTTAGTTCGATTACACTTCCTGTTGAAGTAAATGTACAAGTCTAGTTCCCCTGAACAAATCTAATGAGAGTCTTGACACCGCCTACTTTTAGTTCGATTACACTTTCTAATAAAGTAAATGTACAAGTCTAGTTCCCCTGAACAAATCTAATGAGAGGCCTGACACCGCCTACTTTTAGTTCGATTAAAATTCCTGTTGAAGTAAATGTACAAGTCTAGTTCCCCTGAACAAATCTAATGAGAGGCCTGACACCGCCTACTTTTAGTTCGATTACACTTCCTGTTAAAGTAAATGTACAAGTCTAGTTCCCCTGAACAAATCTAATGATAGGGCCTGACACCACCTACTTTTAGTTCGATTACACTTCCTGTTGAAGTAAATGTACAAGTCTAGTTCCCCTGAACAAATCTAATGATAGGGCCTGACACCACCTACTTTTAGTTCGATTACACTTCCTGTTGAAGTAAATGTACAAGTCTAGTTCCCCTGAACAAATCTAATGAGAGGCCTGACATCGCCTACTTTTAGTTCGATTACACTTCCTGTTAAAGTAAATGTACAAGTCTAGTTCCCCTGAACAAATCTTATGATAGGGCCTGACACCACCTACTTTTGGTTCGATTACACTTCCTGTTGAAGTAAATGTACAAGTCTAGTTCCCCTGAACAAATCTAATGAGAGGCCTGACACCGCCTACTTTTAGTTCGATTACACTTCCTGTTGAAGTAAATGTACAAGTCTAGTTCCCCTGAACAAATCTAATGATAGGGCCTGACACATGTTTACTAATATTAATGTATCAAACTCCTGAATGAATAATATTTACACTGGAAATACTGTATCTAGTGAGATTTCATATATTATGATTACATTATTTATAAGAATATTAAAGTGTGTATTAAATAGAGCCTAGGAGTGTCTGCTTATTTTTGAAGAGTCTTGTGTGTTAACAAAGTACGATGTTTTTTTTTAAAGTATATTTTTATAGTTTTTATTCCCGTTTAACTTTGACTTTTACCTAAGTCCAATAATTTTTTTCCAAATGCCTCAAACGCCTATTTGCGCCATTGTTGCTTCACCGCAAATGGTGTACCCATAATGTTCGTGGGTCTTCGTGCCATGTATTCCACGCCACTGTTACGTACCTTTGTTTATAAATCAAGATATTATGCTATAACTAATAACTCCTGCAGGACTCACACAGATGGTACAATGATTGTGTAATGCATATCGAAAGAAAAAAATTAAGTCAATTTTTTTTTTAAATATGGTTTTATTTTTATAATCCTATACTCTATGTTTGTATGTATGTATATATATATATATTTTATTTCGAAAACGGCTCTAACGATTTTCTTTAAAATTTCAAGGTATGTGCATATTAGTGAACAAAAAATTCTCAAGTCATTGGCCACATCGGGAAAACTCGAGGTCAACCGTTATATCGGTTTCAAAATGCCTCATTATCGAAAAATTATTTTTGGCTAGAATGTTTTATGAATGAAAATTCTCCATGACGTTAACGGGAAAAACGCTGCTTACGTCACTAGGCTTATCGTAGTACACTAAAATATTTCTTTGCAAACAAGAACGAGTTTTAAATTAAACATTTGCGCACCGTCTTATTGTAGATTTATTTATTATAGGACCATGAAAGAAAAGTAATGAAATTAAATGTGACAATGTATAATTAGTTATTGTGTTTTAAGTGCTTAATAAATTGTTTACTCTTTAATTGCGTAGAGCGGATATAGATACCGTTTACTTTGTTGTTTATTTTGCTGGTGACCTCCAGCTATCTCGTTCTGAGGCCGCATGCTACCATACTGAGATTCGACTCCCATACGGGATAGTACCCTGCCCAGCGTAACTGTCGGACTTTAAGAATTCCCTCTATACAAAGGCCGCGGATACACACTTGAGACCAAAAGAAAATCGGCTGCCGAGGATAGACGCGGACGCTAAATAAAATCTTATTTGACCACCGGCGGACAATGGTTATGCTTGCCCTGAATGTGGCAAAATATGTAGGGGCTGCGTAGCCACGCGAATTTCTCTATTTCTCATTAATCCTCGGACTCGAAGATAAGCCTTATTATTATTAATATTTTGCTGCTCAATTATTGCCATGTGTTCATGCTTCGGTGTCTACTGTCCCATACCAAAACAAAGGAAATGGTCATAACATAGCATCTCAACGCCTTATTTGCTCAAAATGAACATGATATCTAGCTAGCGGTCAACAAGTTTGCGTACGCTGCAGCCTCTTTTGATTGAAGTATAAATCTCGGTAAAAAGCTTTTGGTGAGGGCTTGGTGACGAAAGGTCCAGGAGAGTTCTGAATGGAGGTATGTGTATAAGCAGGCCATATCTCTCCACGGGCTGTAGCACAACTGGAATAAATGGATGGCAAAAGCCGGTATGAACTTCTTATAGTCCAACAGTCAGGCTGGGCAGGGCACGTATCACTCCACGGGCTGTAGCACCACTGGGATGGATGGATGGATGACAAAGCCGGTATGAACTTCTTATAGTCCAACAGTCAGGCTGGTCAGGGCACGTATCCAGTACGAAGGACGAAAAAATAGTTCGGCTTAACAGAGGTGTCCCACAGAAACGTGTCTTTAGAAAACTAATGCAATGATTTAAGTCTATTAGGAAAAAATTTGCCTTTTTACTTTGTCACAATGTGCCTGTTTTACCCTATAACGTAGAGATTTGCGTCACTTGAAGATACAAATTCCATAATTTAATTTCTGAACGTAACCACCTAAGAAGTTACACTGCATTATGTCCCTTACCTCTCCCACACAACGCATCTGACTAGAACTAGTTCGAGATATAGATCTAGTAGATTTAATTTCAATACATCTATTCGACTAATACTTTCTTGGAAGCTAAAACCTGGAGGAAAGGGGGGGCTCCATCAAAAAACTTGATATCGCAATCTAACGATTTTTCCTATAGTTTCTGCATTGTAAAAAAGTAAAGTTCCCCTTTCAGCCCTTGTAGTCTATAGGGCAGATGATGTAAAGGCCATCTGTTTCTGTGGCCTACGCTTATCGAGAGTTGCCAGCACAATGACCAGCGGCCTTTTACTTTTCCCCAACTAATGTCAGGTACCCATTACTGCTGGGTAGACTATAGATCACCTCTTCACCAGGATTCGAACCTGGGAGCCCAGGCTTAGAAGCCAAGCGCTTTAACGCTCAGTCACCGCGCCTCCTAGTTTTCACATAGTTAGGAAAAAAAATCATCAGCCGGTAGCCCCAATGGAAAATCTTTTTAATTAGCATTATAATTTTTCAAATTACAGAAATAATCATGTAACTTTGGCAACAGAACTTTACAAAAATGTATCTTGTAGTTGTCTCGTATGCATTATTTCTTCAAGAGTTTAATTAAACAAAAAAATTTTATGAACATGTGTGATACATCTCTTTGTCTAAATCTATAGAGATATAATTAACTCCAGTAGATCTATTAATTTGAGAGACAGAGAGAGAGAGAGAGAGAGAGAGACAGACAGAGAGAGAGAGAGAGAGAGAGATTTTGTCATAAACTAAGTCTAGCAATCGTTCTATTTTTCCTACATATTAATGAAATAAAAACAAAACAACTCCAGTTCTATTTCTTTATTTCCAGCAGTACTAAATACAAACGGGACGTGAGTGTTATAGACGAAATTTAATATTTAGATGAAAAGTAGCCGTGGCATCAGAACTTTGAATGATCTAAAATATCATGATGTCGGATTTTCAATATCTTTTCTAGTTTAAGAGATCTAAACGTGAAGGACGGACGGACTGACAGACAGACAGTCCACACAAAACTGATAGCGTCTGTTCCCCTTTCGGGGGACGCTAAAAAGTCTATAGAGAAAAAGTTACGAAATGAACTAACAACCTAATTTCTCAGAACATTTTGTGAATTGCTGATAAGGATGTAATTGATATATGACCCACGACGACGCATGTCTTTTTTTTTTGTTTTTATAAAAAGGTCAGCTAGCAACATTTTAGTGGCTATCATTTTTTGTTCTAATACAACAGATAAGCCTATGAAGAAATGAACGTAAAATCGGATATTTTTTTTTGTAACGTTTTTCTAAAAAAAAAAAGAGATCCATTTTTTTCCCGATGAAATAAATCATTTCGGTAAATTAAAAAAAAACACATCATATCTAAGAAACGTAAGCCACTAAAAGTGGTCTATGGTGTTTACGAGAAACGTAAAACCTTTATAGTTTCTCATAATAAGATTTAGATGTAAACGTTTAATGGTATTGTGAAAATTGTATACAGAGCAAATAAGAAAAAATAGTTTCGTTGCAAATAGGCCATTTTATCCGTTCTAAATATCTCAAACATAGAACTTTTGCAACAACTATTTAAGGATGTTTTATTAAATATTCTTGAGGCCATGTTTTCAAGAGTGGTTCATTCAGAAAAGACAAGCGTGTATAACTTGGACACACACATGTGTGATACGTTTCAGAGGAAACATTAAACAGATCTCGTGATGGTCTTTGACTTCTTTAGAAACGAGAGACAAATTAAAAGCTGGTAATAACGGAAGCTTACCAACTTCACACGCCAAGTCTGTTATTGCATTATGTCTTTGGCATGCACACATGTACTGGACAGTGCTGTATGTCAAACATCTATTAATTAATTTGATTAAGACGGCAGAACAAAATCTAGATCCTGTTTAAAACTGATGAAAAACGACTAAACCTGTAAGTAAAAATAAATGAAAACTAACTGACTAAAAACAGAAAGACAAACATAATTTTTGATTGTCATTTAATTTTTGTAACGAAAAAAAAAGTGTCAATGAAGAATTCAAGTTTACCCGTAGATAGATTGCAAGCGTGGTCGAGAGGCTTGAACTTGGCTGGCCTTGACTAACAATGAAGGGGTTCGACACCCGACTCGAGCAGAGTTGTGATTACTGAGCGCCTAAAACACGGGAAACCCCACTGGCCCACAAATGAGATTAAACTAAAGCGCACTGAGCATGCTATAATTATGAAATTAGCACTATGTAAAAGCAATATATTTTTTTTAATTTAGATTTTCAGGAATGTAAAATTGGAAATAAATTGTTTAGAATTTAAGATAGTATGTTGCATTATTGATAGTAGGAATTTGAAAGTGCACTTAAGTTTTGTGAACCACAATAAGTTGATTTGCTGTTTTGATCATTGACGATTATATAGCTGTACCCTGACTTGTTTCAACTGAACAGATAAAAAAAGAGAAACTATAAGAAAGCTCTAACAAAAATTACTTTTTTTATCAATACAATAAAGAAATTTGTTTGTCAATGGACGTTATGTATTGTTCTCATGCAAGTCTTAAGTACTTTCTTTCATAGTTATTTATAAGCATGTCATCATTTAGTTATGGCATATCAAGTGATTACAGAAAGTGATTGAAATTGTTACGAACTCATTGTTGTCTTTGCTCATGACGGGTTACTTAGGGACGATTACTGCCGTATAGTAAACACTAATTAATAACAAATATATTTCTAAAAGAATCTAGAAAAGCTTTATCTCTCGCGAAATAATAATAATAAAAAGGCTTGTCTTGGAGTCAGAAGATTAACGAAGAATGCAGTTTTCCCCATGGTTTCGCAGCCCCAGCTGTGACCTATATACTTAGCCACATCCAAGACAAGCATAACCATTGTACGCCGGTGGTCAAGAAATAATAAGTTTATTATTTTTATAGTGAACACTGAGTAATACAAAAATATATGTCCTTGTCTACTATAACAACTAACTCAGACACCTGTCCATGAAACAACAGTCCAACCAACCTTGACTAGGAACAGGGCCCCACTGATTATCACACTCTCTCTCACATTGAAGGAAAACTATAACTTTCAGTTCACAAGACGTGCAGACTGTTTACATTCATAACCTGGGAACACATCAACAAAGGGGTATAACTAGCATACCAAAATATCAACAAAGTAAAATATTCACTCTAGCCATACTTGCCCCCGACAGCATTTTGTACATCGAGAGACAACCTTTCCCCTTGTCAATCGTGACTACTTCCAAGCCTCTTGGTGTGTACGTCATCCACTGTTAGGCCCGTTCTTTTAGGCTTTAGAAATCAGTTACTGCTAGATTCTCGAGGGATTAACAGAGTTTTTAGTGACGGACTAGACTGTGGCCTATTCTGTAGTAAACATTGTTTAAAGTTTCATCTTGAATCAACTTGGCCATTTGAGTCTTTGTTCCTGTTGGTACCTTTTCATTCTTGTTACGGACAGCATAATCTAAGGACTAGCGATAGTAATACATACTACAAAGTACGCACGCATCTAGTATAATTAAACATCGTTAGAAATACTTCAAGTGCATCTGATTACACATGCATCCGTTACAATATGTATATGTATATATATATATAATTCTCTTCATGGCTCAATAGTTTGGACACAAAGAAGTAAAGGAAATATCACTGTTTTAGTTCTGCAAGTCGGACTATAGTTACCCAACGAAAAAAAAAGAGGGGGTAGGGAGAACGACCCTTCACTAAATAGCAGGGCCGGACGTAACCGTTGTGACCAAGAAGTCATGGAACGATCAATCTTTCATTTATTTCTACCTCTTGTAACTTCAGCGGCGATAAAAAAAGAGGGAGTGGAGAGCAAGTAATCTACTCTGTAATCTACCCATCACTAAATAGCAGGGCCGGACTTTGAGTAGGGATAAGGATAATAGGTAAAAATTAAGATTTTGTATTAGAAAATAAATTCGTCTTTGCATTTGATTCATTCTTTATTACGTACAGAATTATTTTACGAGCCTGTAGCGAAGTTAAACATTATAGCATACAAATTATGTTTTCTACGTAGCTCAATAGCAAGAATTACCAAATGTTTTAGAGAAAAATCATACCGGGAATTTCCATTTCATACTAACAGATGCCAAGAAATAAACACCAGATAAATATATAATATAAACCTCGACTATTTGACTATCACTCAATGCGTGTGTCAAGGTTCGAAAACTTTTGTTTAGTATTCATATTCTTTTAAGCAACAGACTTCAAAATCGATTATTGCTACCTATATGAGTATAATTTATTTTGCTAGATAATGGAGAGGGCGGGTAAGGGAAATCTAAATATGTAACGAATAATGTAGAGATCAAAATGTTTTAAGTTTTAATTAGCTTTTAACCCTTAAAACGCGTGTGGTAGTTTAGCCTCTAAACATCAGAATTATGCATGCACTCATTGTAAAACAGTTCAGCACGTTAAGGGTTAAGTATTCTGTAGTACCAGTACTTACAAGTAAAGGTTTAAAAAAAACAGATACAACGTACACAATGTCTCTCGTTATAGAACACAGTGTTTATGTTGGCAGTTGTTTGGATTCATTTGTGATTATATCAAAAGTACAGTGCTCTTAGTTCTTAGGGGTATGTTTTATAAGCAACTGTTTCTATAGTACGTCTTTCACGGTGTTTTTTTTTCATTAAATGTTTTGATTTATTGTTAATTTAGACCAATTCTATTTCATTGATAAGTTCTCTTTTTCTAAGTAATTTAATACGTGAGTTCTTGTTTATTTTGGGATTTGATTCATTACTTTTTGTGTGTATAAGTGATATTCAATCAATAATTATTTTCTCATAAGTGTCTTGATTATTATATTCCACTTTTCGGGTTTTAAATAAAGATATTTTTATAAGTTTAGTCTTAAAGTTACGTCAGAAAAGTCTTCTTTGTTTAGAAAGGTGACATGGAAACAGGGTCGCCGCGAGTGTTGTGGCGCATGGGTGCAAAAAATAAAATGTTCCCTTTTTTTTCTAGAACAAAATAATAAATCTTTAAGATTGAGTTGGATACGAGTACAGTTTATAATCTAAAAATACGCATTTCCCATACAAAAAAATAATTATAAAAGAATTGTTGCTAATGATTTAGCTATTTATATAACAGCACGTCAATGCCTGGAATTGAACTATTCTTATCTAATTCAACTATCACGAGGTATACTTTAAAAAATCACTAGATCTAGATCTTGCTAATGCATACAAGCTGAGTTCCTTTCAATTAATCACTATATTTCTCTACCGTTAATCTTCGAACTGATTAATTGATTGTTTAGTTCAAATTTCAAATGTATTGTACTTTTATAGATTTAAATACAGTATTGTGTTAGAACGTTTTACGATGTCAGGCGCAACGAATTAAAAAACCAACGTAAATCTAGATTTACAATAAGGAGCTTAATAGATCAAAATAAAGATCTAGATCAGGTCTTGTTTTCTAGATTTAAATGTGACCAGGAGTATACTAGAGTTAGATATAGAGAGGACTATTATCTAGATCTAGATCACAGCAGATCTAATTATCTTTAGATTTTGGCTATTGACTTGGTTTAGTCACTCTAGTAGCTCCGGGATCTAGAAATCTAGATCTAGGTATCTGTAACTTGATCTAGATATAGTATTAACCTACTCAAAAGTGCGCAACATCTTCTGACATCTTATAAAGAGATTTATTGATCTCTTTTCTTACCGCTTATATTTGTTGATGACATTAAACGATGAAGTGCAAAACTCTTATGGTATTTTCTTATAGACACCTCTGATCAGGTCATCACCAACCTTTCTCCATGGACTGCTTCTTTCATTAGGCTAAGTTATTCTCTCATGATCATTGGTATCTTCTCTTGACAAACTTTTACATGTCTCTTCTACCATCTGTTTTATTTCATTAGTCATACCTGGCCAGAACATAGTCTGTCAAACTCTCTTTATCATTTCATCATATGAAGTGTCTACTGTGTGCATCTTTTTCTTAATTTCGAGACGCATACTGCTCTTTGTTCTTTCAATATTATACAATTGCGAATTAGAACTTATCAGCAAAATAAAAATAAGTTATTATATTTTCTAAATCTTTCTTTCTTTTAGGCCATCCATTTTTCATGATTGTTTCTCTTAATTTGTTCAACATTTCATCCGATTCTGTTTCTTTTTGTATATATCTACTAATTGATCAGGAATATTCACAGCTTGTGTCTGGCGAACATGACAAACTTCATCATGTTTCTTGTCTGTAACTGTAAAGGTGTGATAATAGGGCCTGCCACACGTTCAATGTTTTATTGTCCACTGTTTCCAGACTTTTCTCATATTGCTCTTTCGTGCTATTAATATTTTGATTCTTTTTTTATATGAGACCTAATGTCTTAGGCGCTAGGAGAAGGTGCAAGGGGGTGCAACGGTTGCATCCCCTGATGGATTCTGAGTAGCTAAAATCTAGCCATTTGTTTCGCACCATTAAATCAATTAACTTTTAAGTAGTAGCTGAACAAGTTAGTGCTTCCAATGGTTAATGAAGTAGTAGAAATAAGTAGATTAACCTCGGCGTATGGAATGGATGGCCAATCATAAATGTGGCATGTGCGCGCCTCTGAATTCTGAGTAACCACATTTAGCCCTTTTTAATATTTTATTATGAAATACAGCTTCCAGACCTATTTTTTTTTATTACGTAGATGTAGATTTAGTCAGAATCCAGGGGGGTGTGCAAGTGACCACAATGTACCCCCCTGCGGGTGCCCATGAAGTTTTGATTCAAGAGTTTAATAAATTAATGTTCAGCAAAAATGTGTGCATCGTCTTCTAAGTCTAAATCTAATGGCCTATTAATAAAATATAATAAAGTGTAGTGACTGTAAGAGTGATGCTTCCACTGGAGTGCAGTTGTTAAAAAAGGCTATTATTGTAACTAGAATAGGTAAATATGTAGTTCATGTCCGACCATGTACGATTTATTCTAGGCTTGCAATTCTTTGCACTATAAAGGATGTCACATATTCCATAGCATGTTAGTCGTGACGATTCGTTTATATTTGCACATAGCTATAGTTGTTATGAATGCCACAAGGTCGACTTTCACAAAACATTCTGTATGGTGATTTAACAGAAGGTAGGAGATCCGCTGATCGTCCAATGCTAAGGTATACTGATGTATGCAAACGCGACATAAAGCTTTTCAAAATCGACACTAGCAGCTGAGAAAAAGTGACACTGGATAGATTTACATAGAGGGCGAGCATTAAAGGAAGGGTCCCAGATTGCAAATGTCATACACAATAGTTGTAGAAAGAAGGGTAAAAGTACAAAGGATTAGCCTCTTTAGTCATTCAAGAAGTTGCAAAGGGAAAAATAGTCTCGAGTCGTAAAATGCCACTATTATTTAATACTTAATTAAGTATATATATATATATATATATATATATATATATATATATATATTGCCTATTATCATTCGATATGAAAATGTTATTTTCTTTTAACAAAAGTAAAGAGTCTTTCGGAGTTGCGGTCGTTGTCAGCGCTCAATACAACACAGTTAAACACGTCCATCAGTTTACAATAAAAGAAATACAAGAAAGTTCATCACACGTCGCCTATCGAGTTAAAACGTTGATTTGGATCTCAACGGAGCACTGGCAGCCACAAATACGAGCTGCAGCTTCATGAATTAACTGCATTTGCAGGGTATTTTAGTGATGAAACTGCAGCACTGAGTAGATGTCTTTGAGCGTTTCGTTTGCTGATTGCGATTGTATTCGACTTCATTAGTTTAGTTCTTATAATTCAGTGAGTGGCACTGCACGTGTCTAACTTCAATCTAAAGTCTAGACATGGACAAACTACTCGGCCAAGGCTGACCCATGATGGCTAGCATTCTTTTTCTTTAACTGTCCCAAGCGATAGCGTTGGTGCTAAATTTACATCTTTTGTGTGAGACACAATGAACTGAAAAATACGAAACTATTCGTGAAATAGATATAAGTCTCAACTTAGAGATATTAAAATAACGACTGCAAGTGAAACCATATAAACTGCACATGTTTAGTAAATGTCTACTCCTCGTGTGTTTTTTATTTGTCTTGTCATTGTCGCCAAATATTCATCTGGTCTTGAACCAGTTTCCATGGTGTTGCAGCCTTTCCAACTTAACATAGTGGCATCTGCAGTCACATTAATGGCATAATCAAAAACAAATTTGACCATCCTGAGGAACACGTCAGAGGTGGCATCTTTGAGGAAAAAAAATACATGTTTGGATTTTGTGACTTATTACAGAACACGGCTTTACATTACATATCTTAATTCTTAAGTATCTTCATTATGTCTCGCTTCTCGAGCAATACTAATGGTCAGTTCAACTTGTTTTTTTGTCTTCAACCTAAAACGATGTAAAAGCTGCAGTTCAAAGAAGAATATCAGAACTGTGCGATAAATGTTCATGGCCAGCTTGTCCATCGTGACGAAAAGCAATGCATTAGTAAAGTTATGGACAGTTTCTGCAGCCACAGTCAACATTTGAATTGTTTGATCGAAGGTAGGGAAGCACGCGCCTCATGGATACATTGTACAATGCGTACAGTAAATACTTTGTTCACGTGCTTAATTTTTTTTTAATTTCATTAAAAAAAATACTGTGAATTTAATTAATATCGATTAGGTACTGTATGAGGGTCGAAGAAAGGGGGGAGGGGTTCTTTCTTTAATATTATATCAAGAAAGTTGAAGATACGACTTTGAGTCATGAGTGGCAGCTTGCACCCCCCTGCCAAAAAAATCCTGCGGGCGCCCATGCCTTATGTTCTGTGTGTCTGTGCAATGAACTTATCTTCATGCAATGTGATAAAACCTAAACTTTGGCTTGTTTTCTGTCCCTATAAAGACTAATATTGATGTCCCACAACTGTAGTCCAGCACAATGTAAGATAAGGCTTTTTTGTCTGCTTTTATGTTTCTCTTTGCACCTATAGCCAATAGAAACCATTCAAGTTGTCTTTTCCATTGATGGATATTTTTCCAAATATTGTCATCTACCATACTTTACTGTGTTGGTGGTCTGAATTGACCTGCTGCCATCTTCAAATCACACATTTTACTAAAGGCGTTACTCTTTTCGTTTGTTATGAATCTCACTGCTCTATTTTGAGTCTGTGAAACACCTCTTCTGGTCTTTATTGAAGTATCTGCTATCTATTGTCGCGGATGTTAATTATAGCTGCAGTAGTACAGCAAAATTGAAATTCACAGCTTAATTCATTGGTTAGCAGATAATATATTTATTAAATGTAAAGTAATAAAAATCTGGCAAATCCAGCCATAAAGCAATGAACAATACTTCAATAATTATTTGCAACATTCAATATCTAATAAATTTCATATTGATACTTAATAACACTTCACTCAATTTAAATAGAACTCCTCAAACATATGTCCTTTCTCTCCGAGGACTAAATAGAAAAACTGACCATCTGATCATGTGACAAGATAAAAAACGAGGCTTCCCAACTACTTTTCACTTTTCACGTAAAACATGATAACTAAGAACTCATAATGAACCTTGTTTACCGTATGTCAGGGTTTAATGTGTTTTGAATTCTCTTTCTTGCACTTCTATATCTACTATCCACTATTATGTCTGAGATTTATGGTTCGTCATAAACTCTAAACTAGAATTTGGTGGTCTGTAGATACTGCCTATTATTATTAGGGATGTTGAAGTGGTGTTAATTTGAGCAAATATAGATTCTATATTTTTTTAAGTTAGGTAAGGAGATTTCTTATGGTACAAGGGTGTTTTTTTATTGCTAAAAGCACTTCTCCATGATTATCTGCCCTTTCTTTTCTAAACAAATCATAATCACTATTGAAAATTGTTGCATTAAAAATTTCTGGATGTAGTTTCTGTTCCTGCAATTATGTCTGGTTCCTCACATTGTAATACTATTTCTAAGTCTGCTGATTTGTTCCTAATATTTGAAAATTTATTAATAAGGTTTTAAGATATGTTGGTACTACTTCTTTAGCAGGTTTATTTAATGAGGATGTTGTATTGTTTTAGCACATTTAACAGGATTGGATCTGGCTAGTGGTTGGAGAGCTTGTTTTGAGATGGTGTTTCTTCCAAAAGGATTAGTGATTTATTTATTAGGACTTGAAATTTAAAGGTCATAAAATGCGCAATGTTGGGACATTATTCTACGCCGTCATTTTTGTTTCAGCTTTAAGACGAGCCAGTTTAAAAAAAAAGCTTTTCGTTGAAACTTCTGTGGATAAATATTACATCTTCCAGGGATTTTAAGCACAGGTAAGTACAACTGAAAAGAAGATGCCGAATAGTGTTGGAGCCAGGATACATCCTTGTTTTACCCTGCTCTTGATGAAAAATGGCCTAAAAGCGGAACTGTGGTTATAAAAGGTTGTCATGGCCAGAGGGTGTCAATGGGGATAAGCTCCCAATTGTCCCAGCCTCATATAAGTGTTATTAATTCACCGTAGATCAAGAAGGTGAAAGCACGAAAAAAACTACTGAAAAGAAAGAGGAAGTGATAAGTCAGTCTTTCTTCGGTACTCGGAGCGCGTATTAAAGCTGTCTTTGTTACCCACTGTGATGCAAAGGTATTTTAGTATTATATATGTACTTGTTCTGAAATACACGGGTATTATCTTCTACCCGCTGTAATGCTAAAGTAATTATATTTCGCTATATTTTTATATTGTATTGTGTTTACATAACTTGGGCGTAATTATTTGTCTAACAAGTGAGTTAAAGCTGGACGCTTATAGGAGACAGTATTTTATTGTGTATATTTTCATTAAATAAACGTTATTTTGTCTGCTGAAATCTGACTCAAGTCAGTGTATAATAGTTTGTCACGTACTAAATGGGTCGCGCAACTCAATAGTCGAAGCTCAGACACAGAAACCCAGAGGCAGAGAGAGAGAGAGCACAGCACAGAGACCCCAGACCAGTTTACATTTTGATGGCCATTGTGACTGTTACACCAATGTGTATAAAAATATACCAAAGTATAAAAATCCTTTATATTTTACAAAGTTTATATATCAGATGACTCTGACTGGTACAATTTCCGTACACGTTATTTTATTCTGACTTTCTATTCAGGGATCAACTTGAAACTCTGCACAATTATACCTATTAGGAATTGTAAAAAAAATTAACTAGTGGTAATTAATATAACTATTATATGGATATTGATAAAGGGAAATAAATCTTACAGAACTAATGTATATAATTTTAAATGTATAGTTTTTTCCCTTATATAAGATTTTTTTTAAGTTGTATATAATTCCATAGAAAATTGTGTTCCAGTCAGACAAATTGGTTATTATAAACTATTAAGGAATATTTTCAATCGTTTGATGAGATGCATTGACTTGATTGAACAGTAAAAGTATTACAATGTATTATATACTATAATTATTCAACAGGCAAAGGAAACTGGAGAGAGGAACGAAATGCTTACTTGATGAATATGTGTTTCTAGACAAATGATAACCAAAGTGAGAACAAGTCTGTACACAATGTTTCAACAGATTCTAGCTTTCATTATTATCTCGCGTTCTCTTTTACAAGGTACGTTTTTGAAGAACGGAATGCATTTTTAGCGACCTCGAATGGGGAATAACCGCTATTATTTCTGTGTTGCCTGTTTGTTTTGTAAAATGTTTGTAAAATGCTCGACATGTTTCTGATGTTCATTCAGAGCTGAAGATAAATTACGTCTTAGTCAAAACCTCCCGCAGGATGACGGGGGACAGCAGCGGGCAGGGTATGAACCATGGACCATCATCAAGTCCAAACGATAGTCCAGCGCGCATACCGCACGACCAGACTGTCCGTTTGTCCACCTCATTATATCACAGAAATTAGAAGATAATGAAAATATGAGATGGTGATATTTTAGAACTTTAAAAGTTTTGATCCTTTTCTTTTCTAAACCCAATTTAATTAATTTAATATGCTAGTAGATTTTTCATAAAAATGCACCATTTAATCAACAGTTTAATATCAATATTAAAAAAAAAACTAGGGGCTCTATATTATTATGGAAGTACAATTACATGTATATTTTAAAGAATGTTAATGTAAACTATTTTGCTATTTTCTTTAAAAAAGGGTTTAAAAAGTATGTGTAGGCCTACTACTAAATTAAATGTCGGCCGTCAGCCTAACAAAATAATAATATCGGCAAACTTTCGATGCGTACTCGTGTTTTCTTTTTGTATTGTCGTAGAGAGGGATGTGGTTGTTGATAGTTTTTAGTCCATAGCCTCTGATAGTCGTACAAAAAATACTGAAATTTGCTATTTTACCTGCCAGAATGGACTACTTTGAGGGCCGATTGTGAGTTTGTGTTTCCATAAAAATTATCTTTACAAACATTTGTCATCAGTTACTGAGTGTAAAAATAAATAATGTGGTTATTCCGCTTCCACGCCAACAATGATGATGCGCATCAGAGCACTGCTCAACACGAGAAGAAGACATGTTGATTCTACAGGAAGGTCTGTTGTAGATCCGGCTGAAGGAATTTTCAGGTTACGAGAGTCTGAACTGGCTGGGGTTAAGTGCCGCCCTGCGTGATACCATTGAACTGTTTGGAGGACTTGATTTGATTGACATTGAGAATTGTGTGGGTGGTCTGTTCTAGTATTAAGTACGACCTGTAGAACTTATGACATAACTCCCTTTGTCTTGATAGTGGAAGTCCAAGAATAACAATCTGTTTATAGCTGTCAATAAATACATCGTCTATCATTACATCCTTCCTTTCGTTGAGCGCTTGAACTAGATTTACTACAATAATAATTATTTATTTACCTCGATCAGTTGTATCTGGTCAACAAATTCAACTCTTTCCCTACAATGAAACAAAGAACTGTAAAATCAATCTTGTTGAAAAAATGGACAGAATTATTATGTACGGCAAAGTGGATCTCAACGGAAACCAACATTCACCATCAGTTGTCTACTTCGAAATCAAAAGACAAAATGAGACGACATTTCTATTTGTAAGTATCCATTGTATAGTCATCTGTTTTGATATATGATTATATTAGAAATTTGATTTTTAATGTTCTTAAGTTAAATACTATACTGTACTGTTGTTCATAGCTGAAACGTTTATTTCAGATTGGTTTCTTACAAATTCCAAAAGATTGTGACAAACATGTCGACAACTATTGCAGCTGTTTTAAAACTGATGACCTTAAAGTTGTAAAATTAGTATTAAATATAACAGCTATCACAGTGAACAGTGAGGCAGAAATAAGAGCAGAACTGGTTTACAGGGAAACATCTTTTTATAGTGAAATACGAAAACTGCCAATTGTATATGGTAAGAAGATGTATTTCTTTAAGTTAATGAACAATCTTGACGAGGTAGGTCAATGCTTTTTTTTTTGCTCTGTAATTGTCTTAGGAGTTGAGTCAAACACACTTGGAATTCTAGGCCTTTAAAAGTCCCCTTTGGTCTGCCTAAGCAACTGTCTGGAAGGAATCCAAGAAGATGCAAATTTTTTAGCTCCATTTTACTGAGGTCTCGAATAGAAACACGCAAGAGGCAAAGCCGAAGGCCGTGCACAACGGGGAAACTCTTATATTCTATCTATGCACCATATCAGCCATGCAGTTTTCAAATGGGCTTTTGGTTCAGACTAAGAAGCTTGACCCTAAAATGCACTTTCAAAAAGTTAATGGTACTTCCTACAAACAGTTTAAAAATAAAAGCAGTTTTGAGATAGTGGAATTGCATTGTACATTTCTACACGATATTTTGATTACACTTTTATATTAATTATTCGTATATTAAATGAAATATGATAATGATCACCCTTTATCAAAATCATCAACGAATAGTTTTAAAAAATGTAAATACATTTGAATATCATTTTTAAACATCAAACTTCACAAAGTGAAAAATGTCATTCATTTGTTTTCAGCTTCTGAAACAGACAGCGTTTTAGTGTTTGTCAACGCTCAAAGTATCCACACTAAACAGACTAATGTTACACTGAATGACACACGAGTTATAGTATTGTCAACTTGTCGTGAAAAGTTTGTTCTAGGCTGTGAATTAGAACTGATCAACTTGGAGACTGAAACTTTATTAAAATCTGAGAAAGAAATTGTTGTCTACAATGGCAACTTCAATGGCACAACACATTTTAAACTAAAATACAAAATTTGTAATATTCAAAGAAACATCTCATTTTCAATCACTATAGGTAAGCTATTCAATGCGTGCAGATACATAAATAGATAGACAGATAGATACACATATAGAGAGATACATAGATACATAAAAGTGATAAGTTTTTAGTGTTGTGTATTCATTATTATATATGAAAACATATGATATTAATATAAATATTTATTGATCTTTAATTAATTTAAGACTAATGAGTGTAATGGATGTTAGAAGAAAATCATAATATTTATTTTAAGTGCAAAGTCAAGTTTGTTCCAAGAATAAATAGGAAATTAGGTTGGTATTCGAGCTCGGACATTAGCCGACTGGTTAAAAGAAACTAATAGGTAAAGGTTCTGTTCTATGTATTTTTTCTAGTAATTTTCATATCATGTATTATGTCGGATGTATACTTAGTAGCTTTAAAGCTACATTGACTCTCAGTTAGAACCTTGTCAACTATAGAGTTAGTCAGTCGAACAGGTGTTAGCTTTTCAATAAGGGCATCACCACCAATTAAACATTTCTGTTGGAAGGCCATTAGAGCCAGGTGCTATTCTTTTTTGGTGATTTTATCACTGTATTGTAAGTCCAACTTCCTCAATGTTGGAGCGCGAGCGAGTTCCTTTCTCATACTTATCTTAGGAATAGTCGCCAAAGAGATATAATTGTAACATCTTTGGTAACTTCTACTTCTTCTTCTGGCCAGCTTTATTGCTGCTGAGCTGTCAGCTCTTTTTGCAGACTGTGCCAAGGAAAAAAAGTGTGCTGTTTTCTTCAGTTGTTCAGCACTGCCGTACAGGGTGTTGGTTATGTTGGGCTGAAGTGGAAGTAGGGTCTGCCTAAGGTGGATTAGAGAGGCGCCTTTTGTTACTTGAAAACAGGCAAATGTGCTATGTCCAGTGATTTAGCATATCAGTCTTGCTAGTCAGTAAAGTGCACCAATCGGATAACGTTAACGACGCCATAAGCACAGAGATGCAACTCATGGAAAGAGCATGACTTTATATACCCATGTTTTTAAATCCTATGCTAGGTGCAATTTCAATTTTTAAATAATCAAATAATTTTTAAATCAAAAAATCGTATTTTGAAATAGCAGTATACATTAGTAAATTTTAAATTCTACAGTTTCTTCTAAGTAGACTAAAATGATAAATTGAGTATGCCAAACTATTTAGCGGGTAAAACTGCCTAAATGCAACAAAAAAAGATAATTTGAATAATTCAAAAACTCGTAGATGCTGCTTTTATTTTGAAAATTGTTTGTAAGTTTCTTTTTAAACACAAATACAAAATAGATGTAATGATATTCTAATCCAGTGTTGGGAAAATATTTTTTAAATGCAAACAAAAACTTGAAACGAAAAACCTGAATTTTTGAATGAAATCTACGGCTATCATAATGTTCATTCCAGAATTTATTAATTCAAGCTGCGAGTGGTTTGTTAACATTCATGTTTTGGTTCAAGTTGGCAGCTATTTATTCGTAACAGTTCACTTCATCGTCAACCTATTGCTGAGACAGACGGTCTAGTCCAGTGATGCCCAAAATACGGCCCGCAACGTGGTTCCATCCGGCCAGCCGAAATTTTGGCACGAAATGTAGACCGTCCCCCCCTTAAAAAAAAGAAAAAGGATGACTTATGTATCTTTACCTACGTTAGGGCCCTCAATTTTTCTTTACTTGATTGGTACTATGACCTTTACCATTAGTGTGTTTATGAAATGAGAATCTACCTGAAAAATAGAACGGATCTTAACATTTTTTTGTGGAGCATGATAATAAGCCAACATATTTGATTTGTAAAGAAACTGAGAGGCTATTTAAAAAAAAAGAACAACATATAAACGTCATTATGAAACAAACATGACGATATTCTTGCTTTGAGCCGCGACTAAAAGATTGTTAAACTACGCGTACAGTTTGGAGGATTGATAGGAATATTTACCAAAAAGCGACAAGACAATGAGTCGGCAGTAAAGCTAGCTACAATATTGCTCTATTTTAAGTACAGACAGTAAGACGTTTTCAGACGCGTGAAACAAATCGCTTCAGATATCTATTCTTTAATGTAAGTACTAGATCCGCGGGTTTTTAATCAATTAGTTACAAATTCAGGTCAATGTCAGTTAATTTATTTTTTACCTTTTCGTTTATGTGGCCCGCAACACGAGTGTCAGAAATTATAACGGCTCGCTGGTCGAACTAGGTTGGCCATCACTTGGTCTCTAATCTGCTCGTGAATATAAGTTGTATCCCTTTTGTTTTTATTGTGAAAACAAAACATGCGGCGGTCCACATTAAACTTCTTGGCGGGCCGAATTCGGCCGTAATTCGCTCATTACTTTTTTTTTCAGTTATCTTGACTTATCAGTTTGTCGGTAACACATACACTGCATTCGTCGTAATTATTACAGCAATGCCTCTATTTCTTTATAGCCTTTATTTCAATGTATACTGTACAAGACTAACTAGGATTGCGATTACTATATCACAGAAAACGCAGCTAAAGATCTGGACTCAGATTGTAACACAGAAAAGGAGCTAACATTTCTTTTGTGTCAATAGCGCTGCTTTTATTACTCAACTTTTTTAGAAGGTAATTATTATTATTTTTTATTATTTTTTTTGGGGGGGGAAGGGCATTGCCTTGCAAATCTTTATTCATCGTGTGTACAAAAAATGTATAAAGTAATACTTTAAATCTAATAAAGTATATAATATTTTCTATCTGACTGTGGCATTTTATATCTCATAAGATGATGTTTTCCCTTTGCAATTTCTTGTGTGACAAAAGAAGTCAATCCTTGATACACAGCTGCGGTCAAGGTTGGGCATATGCATGCAATCACCAGGCGCAGTTGCATATGGATCCGTCCAGTGCCACTTTCAATTGTATATATACAATCTGTTTTAAATTATCATAATCTTACAGTTTATTTAGAATACTTATTAACGTCATAAAAAATGAAATATTATGATATAATATTGTTGTAACACTCTAGGCTAGGCACTCAACGTAAAGGCAGGCAACTCAACACAGTTGATCAGGAAATAAATACAGGTGTTTATTCACTAGGACAAACACATAACATCCTTCAGCTTCCTCAAGAGTCTTACTACTAAGTATACCAGTCCTTTGCTACTTAACCCGAATGTGGACCAACGACAGCCTTCCCCGCTTCGCTCCAGGTCCCTACTACAACCTTCAGGCAGCACAAAAGTTGGCCTCTTAGTTTCCCAAACATTCAGACTCTTCACAGTTCCTTGATGCACTGTTCTTCTCTCCATTCTAGTGTCTTCCTGTTTACGTTCAACAGTGCGCTAGTGCAAGGCAGGGTTACAACAATATATAATCATTGTATAGTTGTGCAAAAATTAATGATTTAATGAATATGGATAAAGATCCTACACTGTCTAAAGTGGACTTATTGAACTAATACAACCACATCAGTGAAATTCAATTTCTTTCCCTTGTTCGTGATACAAAACTAAATGATTAATAACTAATAGTTATTTAACTAATTTGTTTTTTTTATTCATTCTTCTCTAGTCAGGTATGAGAAATAAATGTGCGAAATGTCAGCTTGATACTTGTAGGCCTACACGTTATTTCTGTAACATTTAAACTTTTTACCAGACAGACAGACAGACAAGAGTGAGTTTATAAAAGTCCTGTACAAAACTTGAGTACGAACTTCAATATCAGTGGGAAAATACGTCGACTTTCCATCATGGAGGCTCAATGTTGAATTCAGACACAACAAACTTATATTTTTTAAAGTTGATTTAACTGCTTTTGAAAAGACAGCACTGAAACCTTCTCCAATATACCCCAATCCCCACACAAGTCAACAAATGTAATTGTGAGATAGCGCAGTAAGCATGCTATAAACATGTAATGTGGGAAATTAACCTGTAACAATGATAAAGCGCAGCCAGGCAAACAAGTATAGTGCTACCAGATCGAACTAAAAAATTTAAAGCACTGGGTATTGGGTAACCCAAATGGTTTATCCTTCACGAACAACAAACCTATATGGTTAAAGTGAAATATACAACACAAGTTTAAAAAAAAACAACTTTTTATACGACTTACCAACCTTTGTAAAACCGATTGACTTTGCTCTTAGAACTAATGGATGCAAAATAAAAACAAACAAACACAAAAAAAAATAAATAAAAAAATCCCCGCCACTATTCTCTCTCCCTTTCAAAAAATAATTATGATCAAGCGTATATGTAAAACAGCTCAGATGGCAGCGCTAAATGTCCTTGAAGGTCAGATTCTATATTAAGTTCTTAAACAAATAAAACCTGCATTTGGAAATAACACATTTAGATCTCGTAATTAAACAATAAATGTGGCAAACTAATTTAATTGTATTACCAGGATTCCGAAGTGCAAAGAAATGTCAAAAGCATTGGATCATGTAAGGTAAGACTTCGTAGAGTAATCATTACGTTAAATGTAAGAGTAACCTGTCCATTAAGATTTGTTTTTAAACTAGAATTTCGGATGACACAAGTTAA
This sequence comes from Biomphalaria pfeifferi, assembly GCA_030265305.1. Classification (NCBI taxonomy): domain Eukaryota; kingdom Metazoa; phylum Mollusca; class Gastropoda; family Planorbidae; genus Biomphalaria; species Biomphalaria pfeifferi. Next base: position 8,549,093 of record JASAOG010000003.1, read on the forward strand.
ACAGAACATTTAAAATAAATTACTAAAACTGTACCAAAAAAGTTCTTAGCTGAATGAAATAGGCTCTTCTGACTTGGTGGGGGCTGGATTATCAGGATATATAGGCTGCCGCCGCCACTGGGTCCACGTATTCGAGTGAATTAACTTATTTAATTTTCAGACTTGCTCTTTTATTATCTTCTAACTTAATTTGACTTAACACCTGTTTAGATCTGTTCTATTTGACAGTCATGTTATAAAAACTTCGTAATAATTTTATTTTCAATAACAATGATATTGGCTTTATTATTTTTCCTATATAGATAAAGAGTCATAAAAATATGTTTTATTTATCTTGTGTTTTTCTCTGTTAATTAGGTGGAGCTGTTCGCGTGATAATCGTCATGTAAGTATAAAAGAGGCAAACATTTAGTTAAATATTTCCAAAAATGAACATTTGTCTTTAAAGTTTTGTTTTTTCTAAATTTCGTAACACAGTCAATACCAATATACATTATGATAACATATTTTTAAATACGAAATTTACTTTTATATGACAAAATTATAAATTTCACTATAATTTAATTTCTGGATGAGTATGTTTTAACAAAAATATAAAAAAGTAAGAGAAAGTGAGATTCACTCCTTTTGTTTTTGAAATATCCTTGTATATTAATTAATATAATTTTATACGATTGAAAAGTGTAGTTAACTCTTTCTCTTCGTATTTTTTTTTCACGTTCCGATTGATATTATTCATTTTGCTCAGGTGTGTTTCACTCCTCTGTTATGATTAATCTTCAATAACATTCTTGTTTGTTATCAAAAAATATTATATCAGGTATAGAATTATAGGGGGAATGCGTGCTCTTTTTATATAATACAAATTAAAGTTTATAAAACCAAATATTAATTTTAATTTAATTGAGTCAAATCAACGTTGGTATCGTGGTTAGGAGAGAAAGAGTTAAGAGATGCAGGTGCACCCATTTAACTTATGACGTAGGATCAGATAAGAAAGCATTTTATTATTATTATATTTTCGTATGCATATTTCCTCATGGACTTGCACAGGACTCATGTGATTACATTTTTTCTTCTTCGTTCTCATTGTTATGTTGGAGCGTTCATATGACTTGACCAATACATGAGATGAACTGCGCAGTGGTTTCCAAATCAGGGAGCTCTCCATATAGTTTTCTTTCTATTGGGGTGTTTTGGGGCCAGTGCCTTCTACGGGCCTCTTGGTAAAGAGAGCAGTTTTGGAGGACACTCAACATGAGCAGATTTCACTGGTTCAAATTTTGAGCTTCCGGTACATATGTTGTCTCATTCTGTTGTGTCCGGTCCTGAGTCGAAAGATAAGACTTTGATCTTGTCAGGATAAATTATAGTAAGCATCATCTTTCTTGTGATTTGAATGAGAGCTCGTCCATTTCTCATTTATTTTATTTATAATTAGTTTCTTCATTTCTTCTGTATAGAGTATAATGTTTAATTGTGAGTTTGTTCTACCCCTCTTGGCGAATGGGTCAGCCTTCTCATTTCCTTCTAGTTGTATATGTGCTGGTATCCAATATGATTACAGTTCAGTCATTAGATTATTTCAAATCCAGGCAAAAGTCTTTGTGAGTACTTTAGACTAACATTTTTTTTATTCCTGTAAACCCACAAGGGGCCGCAATCACACCTCTCGTTTTGACTCGGTTCTGAGCAGCTCTCTTTATCTGCCCTTATGTCATTCCAGTACACCGATGTCACGTACACTGTATCTATATTTAGCAACAGTCTATATTTAGCCTGTCGGCAGAACTCGAGCTACCTCGGGGAATTTTTCTATCATGCAACAGGATCATGTTCAGAATAAATGTGATTGGTTTTGAAATATTAATTGTTGTATATTGAGCTGCATTTATTGGTTGGCCTTGCAGTGTAGAGTTGTTGGTCACGTGATTGCGCTCTAGAGCCCGGGGAAGGTTCTAGATTGTGCCAGTCTTGTATGGAACGTGTTAGAGGGAACATGTACTATAGTTTTGTATTAGAACTCAATTATATTATTGTGTAGATCAGTAATTTTTTTCAAGTACATTTAACCATTGTAATTATTTCTGAATAGCTTTTTCAAGTTCTGAATTAAAATAATTGTTTTAGACGAAGAGAAGTTTCTTTATTGAATACAATAAAATACTTAGATCGACTTAGCGATTGGCATCTTCTAGATGATCCTCTTATCAACTGGCAACATTCTGAATGATCGTATTATCAACTAGATCTAGCTATTTTTATACGATCATCTTATTAAAAGACGATTTCAAGATCCTCGGCAATCACGAACATTGTGAGTGTGATATAGATCAAGATAATTTTCAAAGTGACATCTATCATAGCATCTTCATAGATCTTGACATCTGACATCCACAATTGATGATTGTGACACCCGAGCTTCGCTAATGACTGATTTCTCCCAGTTTGCTTGGAACTGCCCACTTTTTTCTCTCCTTGAGGATTCCAAAAAAAGTGCCTGCATTGCGACTTTGGTAGTTTGTTTTTTCTGGTTTGTTCTATATAACTTCATTTTTACTTTTTAATATCTTGGACTATGCATTTTCAATGTTTTCTTTCACAAATTGAAAGTACATGTCTTTTCAGGCCACCCAATGCCAACATCTGGAGAAGGCAACTGTTAGCCAAGTTTTCTGAAATTTGTTTTCTGTGACTCTCCGAGTCGCTGAACCGTACAAAAGAGCCAAAAGAGTCAAAGACTGACTGTGCTAAAGATTCGGATCTTGTTCTGTAAAGACAGTGCTTTGGAGGGCTAGATTGCTTTAAGAGTTGTAAAGACAAAACTAGCTTAATGAATGCGATTTTAATTATCGTCTTCAGTTCCACTGTCTTTGCTATTCCTACTGCACTGATATGTTAAAAAGTGTCTAGGCAGGCTTTAGGCACAAACAAAATAGAGCCAAGGGCCTCCAATTGTGCCCAGTGCTAAAGTTGGAGTAGATTTCGTTTTAAATAAATTGCTTACATTTACTATTTCGCTATTTTTTAAAAAATATTTTATTTGTGGCCACCGAATTCGTTCGCCTGGAGTCTCCACTGATCTAACTTCCTAGTTCTTGTTGTGTTCGTTTCTTTCAAGAGTCTGATTCATTTAGCCAGAGCTTTTAGTTGTATGGGATAGAGGGGCGAATGTCTTCCAAGGGATCAACTTGGGTCAGTGGTAGTTCTTTTGTGGGCAAACGTCTTTCTTAAAGTCAATCAATAATCAATAAAAAAATATTATTCCTGTTTTTATTACATATGTATTGTTAAACTTAAAGTTGTGTAATTCTTTGCATAAAGAGCAATCATAAGACTTAATTATGAAGGTATTCCGTAATGGTTCATCATCTTCCAAAACTATGTCTATTGTACAAAGTTAATTTGTTGTGACGACCTGGTAATATAAGTTTTGGTGAGACGTAAAACATAACATAAGCATAAGGTCATACTCGCAATGGGATAAGCATTTTGATGGGCAGTTAATATGATACCTTGATCATTGGAACTACTCAGCTGTTTTGAAACTTACAATGCTAGAATATAAAATTGTTTAATAGTATTAATGGAAATAAAAACAATATATACGCCTTGGACTTCCGAATCCTGGTATTACATTTATCACCTTTTTGCAATAATAGTTTTAAGACTTTTAACTAAAATTCAGCTTATGATCTGTTAGAAAGAAATAATAAAGCATGTATTACATTCTTATTTTATCTCATCTATTACATTATCCACTTCATAAAAAAAGAAGATAATTACGTTCTACGCATTGTATGTGTCAATTGTTTCATGCATGTTAGTCAATAGTTGTTTTTTTTTTTTTACTGGCTGATTCAGGCTACCCATCCCATTCTCTAATGGCACTAGTGAAGAAAGAGCACTTGTACGAATAAAACTCCTTCTATGCTTTGTTAATATCCTAACATAGAGAAGCACACGCAAAACACATTTTTATCGTCTCTGAGTGATAAAAATAGTGATGAGTGATTCAGTCTCTGAATCAGGAATGTTAACTTATACCTCGATATAAATATTTTTTTTTATTATCTTAGAGAGAGGAGTTAAAACCATTGATAAAAAAAAGATAATATTTGAATCTATTGGAATCTATTCAAGTAAGTAGCAGTTGATATATTTATATTAAAGTTTCAATAAAAGAAAGTATTAATGCTTGTAAATATCTCAGCAGTAATCTTTATAATATAAAGTACAGCATATGGTATCTTTTATGAGGGCATTTATATTGCCTTTAAGCCCTTTTAACGATTTCCTATGTGAGTAATATTAGTGCACAAAGATATGATCAGTGTATGATTTTACCAAAGTTCATTCATTGGTTATAAGTATTAATTTGTAATGTTTGAAATGCAGTTGTAAATAATGGCAAAGCAGAAAGAATCCTCATTGACGTAAACATTTGGGTATCAAGTTATGAAAACAATAAAGTCATATATAGGTTCTGTTAGGTTGCAGAAGCGCAACTGTTTTTTTCTCTTTATGGTCTTATTAATACAGGGTTTTCTGAGTGATAGTCATTAAAATATTGAAAAATGCATTCATAAATGAATTTCATGAGACTTTTAAAGAATAAGACTAACTGTATATCATTACTATTTTATCTTATGTGTCTTTGTATTTTCTTTTTTTTTTACCTTTTATTTTATTAGATGTTGATCTTAAAACCTTACCACTTGGCTTGAAACAAACAGCGATTGAAAAACTACTGGACGTTTTATCACAGCTTTCCTGCCGTGTAACTAGTAACTGTAAAATGAGAACAAAGAAACTTGGTTGTGGACTGGTGGACAATGTTTTTATTTATTGCAATGGTATAGGCATCAACACTGTAAAGAAATTTTTTTTTCGTGTGTGTCAATGTACAAAGTGCATTATGTCTAAAACACCAAGCAACACTTGGGGTGAAATATTCTTAAAGACAACCTTAAACATTGGAAAAAGCACAAAAAGTGTATCTGTTCTGTTTAATTCTGGTAGAATAAAAGTTACGTTACATAGAATTTTGAAACATAATGCTTCTCAGAAAACTGACGTCTGTGTACTGAGGTATGTGACATGTGATCAAGCTACATTAAAGGAATTACAAGTTTTACAAGAAGAACGTTTCAGACTGGAAGAAAAAGTTCAGAAAGAATTTCACTGCTACAAAGACCTTGAAAGATTCTATGTCTCCGTTACGTACACACTGGACAGGACACACACAATACATAAGCACTGGGAGTTGGACAGATTCTATGTCTCCGTTACGTACACACTGAACAGGACACACAATACATAAGCACTGGGAGTTGGACAGATTCTATGTCTCCGTTACGTACACTGGACAGGACACACAATACATAAGCACTGGCAGTTGAACAGATTCTATGTCTCCGTTACGTACACTGGACAGGACACACAATACATAAGCACTGGGAGTTGAACAGATTCTATGTCTCCGTTACGTACACTGGACAGGACACACAATACATAAGCACTGGCAGTTGAACAGATTCTATGTCTCCGTTACGTACACTGGACAGGACACACAATACATAAGCACTGGGAGTTGGACAGATTCTATGTCTCCGTTACGTACACTGGACAGGACACACAATACATAAGCACTGGGAGTTGGACAGATTCTATGTCTCCGTTACGTACACACTGGACAGGACACACACAATACTTAAGCACTGGCAGTTGGACAGATTCTATGTCTCCGTTACGTACACACTGGACAGGTCACACAATACATAAGCACTGGGAGTTGGACAGATTCTATGTCTCCGTTACGTACACACTGGACAGGTCACACAATACTTAAGCACTGGCAGTTGGACAGATTCTATGTCTCCGTTACGTACACTGGACAGGACACACAATACATAAGCACTGGGAGTTGGACAGATTCTATGTCTCCGTTACGTACACACTGGACAGGACACACAATACATAAGCACTGGGAGTTGGACAGAGAAAACAAATAAAGATGGTGTACGCAACTACCATTATGATCCGAAATTTTCTTCTGGTAATATTGGAGCACCTGTTGTTTTAATAGGCTATAGTCATACAGATGCTGAGTACAAACACAAACGCAACCCTTACACACAGGAGGTACACTGCATTGTAAGCGCATCTGTTTTCTCTACTGTGATAGCGCAAAAAGTAAAAAAAAATTAATTATTGGTTTTAAACGGAAAAAAAATATCGACAATTATTTTGTGTCAGGATTTTGTGATTTTACCATCACAAAAGAGGTACAAGATACCGATAGCAAAGACAAACAAACATAAACACTCTTTTGTTCCCCTGGCAATCAAATCATTAAATAAGAACAATCTGATATAAACTTTGTCACATGTAAATTAGGAGTGAGTCTGGTGTTAATGTACACTTTGGTTTCTTATAGTTATAATGTTTTTTGTTTGGTGTAATGCACAAATTGTAAGACAAATTTCCATACGGACAATAAAGATTATTATTATTATTATTATTATTCAAGAAGAGACAGAACTATGTAACTGCGTGTAGGCTTTTCTCTGTTTGCTTTAATTTGTCAATTAAAAGTGTGAGATCGTTCATTAGCTCGTTAAGTCTTTATCTTTGATCTATGAAATGTATCTAATACATTTGACTTAATTTTTTTTTTGTTTTATGTAGAAAATAAAATCTTGTTATACTAACCTTTTCCAAAAAAACATAAAAATTTCGTTTGTTTTAAATTGTTAGTCTATGCAATATTAATGCATTTTGTATGTTATTGAAACAAATGTTTAAACTTGAGTAATTTTCATATTCATATATTCAAAGCAAGATTTTACAACTAAATATTAGAGTAGGGGCAGAGAAGAACTAAGATGTTCTATGAAGCACAAGGTGGCCTAATAAAAGGCGTTAAAATGGTGTAGAAAATAAACAAAATCTGTATAAACAATAACATTTAGTATTTTAATAGTCCTTCAAACATCGTAAATAATAGGATTGTTTCTTGACTTATTAATAAACAAATCACTTTATCATCTTTGGATGCTCATTTTTTTAAATTATTGATGAACGCTTTGTCAAATTCCTCTTTTGTCCACAAACGAACACACACACTATGGGCTCTTGTCTATACGCTTACAAGTGGGGAAATAAGGGGATGACATTAAATAGTTTATGATTTCTGCTCTAAATATAAAAATAAAAATTAGCATGCATTGGACATTAAGGCCCGTTTTGCCCTTCATTTCCGAATCATGGCCACCGCTTCACATATATTTCGAGGAGTCAACAGTCGACATTCCTGCATCAGGTAACAGTTTATTTCTATCAGTCACATATTTCTGGAAAAATGTCATCGACGAAATTGTTGCTCTCGAACTTCGCAAGTTGGCTGTAAGATTTGTTTTCGAACATTGGGATACATATTTTGACGCCCTGTCCGTTGTTCTTATTTACGAAAACACAGTCATACACTCTTTTCGACAATACGCAGCCGACATGAATACTTACGGAAAATAGCGGCGTATGCTACCCCGCGGGTCGACTATTATAGAATATTTTAAAGAAGAAATTGTAAATAACCTTTTTTACTCGATTGCTAAAATTGTGTGACATGATAGACTTCCAATAATGTTCTTTGCTAAATCATCGAAAACATGACGTTGTTTGTTCCTTAAACATTCTTCATCTAGTCTATTTACACTACATCTATCTTGGCAACTAGTGGAAACAAAGTGTTGGAACGATGACAAAAAAATGGAATAAAAATGCTAAAAGTAACGTTTTCTGATTACAAAAAAAAATGTATTGAGGTTTAATCATAACAGAGTTGAATGTGGAAAAAGAACAATTCTGTCAGAACGTGGAAAAATAATTACGGAAATAAAGAGTTAACTAGCAGAGCTATATTATATAGCATTGGGCGGCAGGCTGTCTCCACAAAGATATGATACTGGCAATGTCTGAATATAGTATATACAGCGTTCAATGTAAATAAAATGATGATATACTATTTTTAGAGATTACCATCATTCCGGGAAATCGTATGTTTTTAAGTACGACTTTTTAAAATGTATATATTGATCTAAGGGAAATAATTCCGCTTTCATGCTTGTACCAATAATATTATGTTTATTTTAAGAACTGTATAGAGCAAAGCGCAGGATCTACACGCCAGGGACCTGGATCTAGGTGCAGATTGACGATAAAGAAAAGTAGAAATATTACTATAGAAATCTTGGGAAGCTGTAGAGTAGGGTTGAGCTAGTAAGTTGCTTCTAAGTAGAGAATATATTTGTGTCTTATTAGTATTTGTTGGTACAAGAGGTACCATAATTTAGTGAACTAGTTTGGGTAATTAAGCATAAGAATTACCAATATGGCAACTGTTTCCTCCTATTGTAAGTTAATTCAAGAGGCCAAGACGGAACTAGAGCTGCGCGGCAAGGAACTAACCGCTTATGTCCAGCAGATAGTAGCTATGGAACAAGGAAGTATCAAAGCTATAAATAGGGAAGTGAAAGCTGAAGTGGAAAGGACTAGAAAAACACGACGCTACAACCCAATGACTTTGTATAGATACTTATTCAATGACTTCAGTCTCACAAACACACACACACACTCAAGCTCATTCATTTCAAATATAGTTCATCACTTAAGTTTTTGCTTCCGCTTACGCGTGACTAATCTAAAAAAAAAAGCGTACTTCTCATAAACACTTGTGGAGATTTGAAGACAATTCATGACATGACCTGGAAAGACAGAAAGAATAAGACGAAGAATTGTATCAGTTTCATTCTATTCACAAGTGCTCTGGAATGGAAGCTAGCTGTATAATTAATGTAGTCTTTGTTTTGGCTTTACTTCTTATAAGTCATGGTAAGTCGCCAACACAGCAGCAGCGTATACTTGCTTAATCTAGAGTGCTTCCTTTTAAAAACTTTATTGTCAGTTTAAGACACAAATAGAGATTTCAGTAGGTTTGATTTCATCGTTATTTCTTTTTGTGTGAAGTCTCAATTGTCTTTATTGTATTCAAATGTACGCGAACAAATAGTTGTTGGTACTATCGAAGGAATGTGTGGGCTATCTTGTGTGAGTTTCATTTACATCTTAACAAAAAAACGTAATTCTTTCGTGTATCTTTCAATGATAGCACTCGAGCTTTAGACCAATTTCACTCATCTGAGCTTCATTCAATTTTGGCTCGATAACAGCAATACAAAATAAAAAAAAAGAAACCACTGAGTTAATCAAATAGTTGAAATACTATCATTATGTTTTTATATAGAAAGTGTACTTGTCACAGCGTTCCTATTCTATTTCTAATTATATCTCGATAGAATCTACCTTAGGTCTCGATACGTCTCTAGGTGTCCCTGGTTCAGTTCTAGTTAACGAAATAAAACAATTAACTACTAGATCAAACACATAAACTTTAATCAGCTTTATTGCATATCACCCAAGCTGGACTCTCTGTCTGACAACAAAACACACTTCCGGTCATTCGCGCAGATTGTAAAAATAGATTATACATACAAACACACATTCATCCGTGACAGTACTAAACGACATGACTTATTTATTTAAAGAAAACATTCCAACTGACGTTAACTTGTCTATAGTTTGACATCAATGATTGTTTCTTCAACAAAAAGAAATAGACATTGAGACCAAATACAGGAAGTTCATGTAGATTGAGGATTTTAACTCTAACTTCTACAATGTTTAGAACTAAATTGAACTTCAATGTTGCCAACTTAATAAATAAAATGACGTACAAACGGAAAAGCTAACAACAAATATACAACAGTTGTTTCTATCTGGATGCAATTTGTTTCCTCTCATTGGCATTTTCAATATGAGAAAAGAGCAAACTGGAACGTCCTCGTATAACTAGGCGCTACATTTTCATGGAGTACCTCAGACAGTGGTCTCCAGGTGGAAGGAGGCTTTAGATACTACCAGTGACAGATTTTTATGGAGACATCTTGCCACCCAATGCACCGAACGGCGCGGGAGTATCTAACGCAAACCTAAGTAAGGTGCAATATCAAGTTTCAATTAATGTGTAAGAATTATTTAGCTCAACTAATCGTATTTTAAAATAGTTGTAGGTCCTACACATTAGTAAATATAAAACTCTTTAGTGTCTTCTTATTAGACTAATATGAGAAATCAAAAGATGCAGAGACATGGGGGAGGGAGGAGGCAAGAAATTGTGTACATACAGCCGCCAGAGCAATGAAACAAATTCATTCATCTCTTTACAGCTATTCTTTTGAAATACTTATATGACTTTCTTTTTCAATAGAAATATTATTTGTTCCAATGAGATGTCTTTCCTTAATTAAATGAAAGAGGAATAAAAAAAGACAAATCTGCCACTGGAGCGATGGAAAGTCTCCTCTATCATACACATTTGGTTCACGTTTTGATTGCATTTCCCCGTTTTTCATTAGGTTTTTTTTTTCTCATAAATTATCTGATGTTGAGGACACTTCTCTCCCCTTAACTAAAACTTCAAACCCATGGGAAAGACACTAAATGAGAGAAAGTCTTACAAAGGAGGACAGTAAAAAAAGAACAACAGATTAAACATTCTTAGCTTGACTTGCAATGGTCTTTAATGAAAAATACATTCATAATAATATTAGTAAGTCACAAGCTGTAGAATCATCATTCCTTGGACAAGAGCAACCACTTAGTTGATATGAAATTTCAAGAGCAGTTTTCTTCCAGGTGCAAGCACTTGTTTTCAATGGCGAAACATTTCTAACAAAAAAGAAATTGCACTGAAGCCTTGATTAACATCATAACACTTCATAACAAAACGTATTATCAGATTTAATATATATATATATATATATATATATATATATATATATATATATATATATATATATATATATATATATATATATATATATATATATGTGTGTGTGTGTGTGTGTGTGTGTGTGTGTGTGTATGTTTGTATAGTCAAGTGATTCCTTCTTAGTAGCCTGATTTGCCTTGATTACACAGTGGGTCTATTTCTTTCCCGTTTCGTACAATGAAATATGAAACATCTTGTGTATCAAGTTTTACCTAGAACAATGCAGTTCTACAAAGCATGCACACATGCACACATACATAGTTATTAAAAAAAAAAAACTTCACACTTTAAAGAACAGGCGGTCATTTAGTTATATGAAAGTGAAAAAAAGTAATACACTTACGAGAGATTAACATAATTAACAACATGCCCAAGGAAAGTAGACAAAGGAGAAATCTTTTTTTTTTCATATATAACAACTGTCAAATTTGTAAGAAAATCTTTAGAAATGTCTTCGAGAACTGTGTCAACAAATCCATTTTATTTTTCTATTTACTTTTTTTCGTTGTTTAGACCCATAAACTATTTGATGATTTTCCAGTGTTAAAACGTGCACCAATAAATACAACATTTCTATATTTGGTACACCGGACACACACAAACAAAACTAGCTTTTTAAAACAAATTGCCGCCATAGATGAAAATTTGTAATAAAAACAATACATACATTGTCACGAATATTTTTTTTTCATTCCTATAGACATTTGTTTAATTAACATTATATTTACTAAACTCTTTCTGCTAATTTTTTTTCTCGATTCCTATTCTCGTACACAAATATTTAATTAATTATTAATTATACTTAACAAAACATTATTATTTTGTTTATTGTCAAAAGAAAATAAATTATACTGATAGAGGGAAAGTTGTAAATGTGTAGTTATTATTTAAAGCATTTTCATATCTATCAGTTTCATTTATAATATTTAGATGATATATACACGTTTATTTAATTTATTTTACGAAATCATTTTAAGCATTATTTTATTTCAGGTAAATTTACTGATAGAGGAAAAACTATTATCCTACAAAAAAAGGTCTCTAAATTTATGGACATTGACATAGCATCTAGTAACATTGATACTGATAATACCATAGAAATACGTTGTAATAACATCACACTGTTCGTATGTAGAAAAGATAGTGTGTGTATCAAGAAAACTAAATCTTATATCTTTAATGTAACAAAAACCAAGGATGAAATTCTTAGAGTATATTTTGAAAATGTAGCTAGAATCAACCCCATTTACATAAATGGAACGTGGCAAGTTTGTAATGCTGGTGAATATGGAAATAGATGTGATGATACTTTAACTAGACAGGTTTTTATTTACGGTAAGTCTATTTCTTTTCCTATATTTTTTGTTATATAAAAAGAAAAATAAATATTTAAGCATTATTTCAATGTGTCTTGTATCTCTTATCCCGTTTCTTTGTCATTGATCATTCAATAATACCACTGGTATGTAAGCACATGCCCATACCAATCGGTCTATTTTGTTTTTCTTTTATAGTTACAATGTTTTATTTGGTGTTTTGTACACATTGTAAGACAAATTTTATTACGGACAATAAATATTTTTTAACAGTTCTCCCTTTAGCTTTGAACTTCCCGAACACCCACGTCATTTAATTTATAACTGTAGATTACCTATGGCTTCATATAGCTTCGTTTTCTTACACTTGCTAAGAAATAAATCATCGGTGGTTTCCTTGATGCCCTGGTCAAAAAAATATGCTGTTTTAGTTAGATGGAGTCTACCTTTACAGTATTGCCTAAAGTCACTGGCGGATCCATGGAGGGGGGCGGTAGGGGCAATCGCCCCCCCCCCCTCAACTCGGGGGGGCGGACGAATTTTAGATTATAATTCACACAATTTGTATACGAATTTATTATAATAATATATACTAACTATTTATATTTTTAATATATTTTTAGAATATTCCTCTCCCTTCTAGTATGTTGGCCAATTTGGTGAGGTCGGGAGGGGGCGATGGCATCAATCCGTCCCCCACAATAAACTTCTGAGTGGGGGGGGGGCGGTCCAATTTGTAGAAATCACAGCTTGGTAAAAGAATCAATTAAATATCTTTATCATTAAAACTTGTTATTGATATTTTAACCGATCTTTATATTATGTCGTTCCCCTGTTGACCGATAGGGGTGTGAAAATACCGCTACTGCCATTCCCAAAAGGGTTGTATCAGATGGGAGGGGCGATACATGTAATCGCCTTCCCTCTATCGGACAAACAAATACTTTTTTCTTTTTTACTTTTTTCGCCCCACCCTTATTTTTAATGTCAAATGCAAACATGTGCAGAAATTATAAAACGGAGCGAGGATTAAACGTTTTTACTCTATCGCCCCTCCCCTTTCCAGACAGAGTTTATGTAATTTCACATGAATTTATCATAATTATTTTAAGAAAGGCTTTGCGTTGGAAAAGTTAGAATTCAAACAAATTTTTTCAGTACAAGAGTCACGATTGAGATGAGTTCTAAACTAAGATAATTGTTGCCTAGTTAACTTTTCCAACCTTTACTCAATCTGATATCTTCTAGTAACATAAATTTGGGACTATAACTCACAATTTACAATTGATATTTATTGAATATTATTTATCGAATAATTTTTTCTTCGGCGAAGATCCTCAAAGCTTTAATTTAAATATGTGGGGTATCTTATCTTTTTAAGGAACAAATCGGTTTAATTTGCAATTTATTAATATTACAATAGTTTACAACACTATTTAAAAGGTTCTTTTTTAATAGAGAGATTTAGGAGAATGCGTTTCTTCAGTGAAAAATGCAAGAAAACACTTATGTCGTCGGGGCTTTGCCCCAAACTCCACTGATGAGTAATGAGCTTTAGATGTCAGGAGAATTCGTTTCTGCAGTAAAGAATGCAAGAAAACGCTTTGGAGTCAGAACGGCATTGATTAATAATGTGCTGTAGATGTCAGGAGAATACTTTTCTTCAGTGAAGAACGCAAGAAAACGATTTTGGCGGCGGGGCTTCGCCTCGAACCTCATTGGAGAAGCATACAGGGTTCCCCCAGACTCCCAAGCTTTGCAAGAGAAAGGCCTCAACATGACTGTTTTTTTTTTTTTTGGCGAAGGTTGAGAAACACTGCTTTTTTTATTCACACACACACACACACACACATATATATATATATATATATATATATATGCTGTACGCACGTTTATGCATAAGGTTAGGGTTTATTAGGGGGGGGGGGTTAGGGTTCGGAAAAAAATCGCCCCCCCCACTCCAAAGTTCTGGATCCGCTAGTGCCTAAATACATTCGTCGCGTGAAGCTGTCATAACTGACATGTAGAAATGACTGCCCTCAATACACAAAGAAGCAGAACATGATCGGTTTTTTTTTTCACTTTTGTATTGGACATGAATATAAGGGTTATAAGAAATAGATTTAAGTATCAACACATTTTAGTAGAACTGGTCTCTGAAGCGATTGAAAACATTAACAATTGCTTGGCTTGTTGAAAGAGATCACGAAATCCATATACACATCCACATCTCTTATTAAGTAGAAGCTATTTCCCTTATTTCTATATTAAAACAAAAATAAAAAATTATCAACAATTATATAACTAATTAAACTAATTAAATAACTGTATTGATCGACTCATGTCTGTCAGGTACAGAGAATAATTGTGCATAGTTTCAGTTTGATCTGTAAACGGGAAATGGGAGACAAACAGACTTCTGTGTTGATACAAGTTTTATAATAAAAATTTGATTCAAATCTTAGCTTATCGATTACAGACGTTTTTAGAGAGACAGAGAGAGAGAGAGAGAGAGAGAGAGCACTTATATCACCCCGAGTCTTTCAAAACATAAGTTCTATTTTTTTTCGTATATTTGAAATTGTATCTTTAAGTTAATAAAAAGTTGTACAATAATTTTACATTTGAATTCTGTTCAATTAAATTTATTTTATCTTCTATTAGCTCAGCTAGACTATTTCAACTGTACATATGACTTTGCCGATGTGGATCACAGCCTTAAGATTTCATGCAATGCCGTAAACCTTTTCCCACAAGCTTTATGTTCATTTGATAAAATGAAAGTATGAATTTTATAAATTTTGAAATAACCATAAGTCGTCAATAATGAAATAATATTAAAAATAAAGGTATATGATATTCCAATTTTTTTCCAACAAATCTCAGAGCCTTGATTCGCAAACATTTATGCCAATGCCATGCAAGTCATATATTCTAGATGTTTATTAATGGACACTATTAGGAATAAGATTTTAAGCAATTAAAAACATGTACAGAAAAAAAAAGTAACATTTTAGAACATTTACATTAGGGCCAAAACAGTTCAACGCTGTTAGCGTCTTTGCGGAGAGAAGAGTTATACTTTTATTAAGCCGATCCATTATTTATAAATAACTATAACGTTTGGTATGGTAAAATGTACAGACTACGACGAATTTCCTTATGGATAAAAAAGATTGACATTATTATTATTATTTATGTTTCAAGGTTTTCTCCGATATAGAGTACACACAGGCTAAAGTTCAAGGAAACCCAAGCTATTTTAACACTAAGTGTTCCGTAACACTAGACATCAACAAAGATTCTTTCCAGGTGAAAACAACAATTTATCCAAATATCACTGGAGACATCACAGACATGGCTTATGGCATTAGTGTCACATTATCTGTTAAGAACGGTACGTCAATTGCACAAAGATAGGCTGAGGCTAATACTAAAATAAACTGTATTACCCACATATTCTCTTTGCATTATATAAGCTTTTGTCTTCATTATTTATGAAATTTCGTAAACATGCATATAACATCTATTTTGTATTTAAAGTAAAAAAGATCATCCCAGGAAAGAGGAAGTGTTTTCTAGAAGGAAATAGCACATCAATACACTCTTGCATCTGTGAGGAAATTCTACTGGGGGGAGCCGCATTCAATTCAAGTGTTAATAGACACGAAATAGGATTTTATTTGTGTCCTTATTTAGGTAATTCTAATTTAACTTTATGTGTAACTGATTTAGAGACATGATTACAAAGAGAATTTGTGTCTCTAACAAATTCAGATGCGGAACTCAGGTCACCTGTTCGGTAAGCATCAATAATATCAAAAGATATAAACAACACTCACAATCCTCTTTCCTTCCATACCAAATAGAAGTGTTGTCATAATTGTTGTTTCATTTGGTATTCTAACGTTGTTAGTACTTCTATTACAGTATTAATAATGTATAGACTTTCCACTTTTATGCTTATCATTATATTATATTAGTCCTGTGTGAGCTCATTTTTATTATTCTTATGCAATGTACACACAAAGGACATATTGAGCTCGTTTGAAACAAAACTTTTTATTATAATCAGATACTAAATATGCATCTAACCCTAACCCTAACCGCGAGGAAAATATCATCCTACAAGAAAATGTCTCTAAATTTATGGACATTGACATAGCATCTAGTAACATTGATACTGAAAATACCATAGAAATACTTTGTAATAACATCGTACTGTACGTATGTAGAAAAGATAGTGTGTGTATCGAGAAAATTAAATCTAATTTCTTTAATGTAACAAAAACCAAGGATGGAATTCTTAGAGTATATTTTGAAAATGTAGCTAGAATCATCCCCATTTACATAAATGGAACGTGGCAAGTCTGTAATGCTGGTGAATATGGATATAGATGTGATGATACTTTAACTAGACAGGTTTTTATTTACGGTAAGTCTATTTCTTTTCCTATATTTTTTGTTATATAAAAAGAAAAATAAATATTTAAGCATCATTTCAATTTTTCTTGTATCTCTTATCCCGTTTCTTTGTCATTTATCATTCTATAATACCACTGGTATGTAAGCACATGCCCATACCAATCGGTCCATTTTGTTTTTCTTTTATAGTTACAATGTTTTATTTGGTGTATTGTAAAAATTGTAAGACAAATTTCATTACGGACAATAAATATTTTTATAACAGTTCTCCCTTTAACTTTGAACTTCCTGATCACCCACGTCATTTAATTTATACATGTAGATTACCTATGGCTTCATATAGCTTCGTTTTCTTACACTTTCTAAGAAATAAATCATCGTGGTTTCCTTGATGCCCTGGTCAAATAAATATGCTGCTTTAGTTACATGGAGTCTACCTTTACAGTATTGCCTAAAGTCACTGGCGGATCCATGGAGGGGGGCGGTAGGGGCAATCGCCCCCCCCTCAACTCGGGGGGGCGGACGAATTTTAGGTTAGAATTCACACAATTTGTATACGAATTTATTATAATAATATATACTAACTATTTATATTTTTAATATATTTTTAGATTATTTTGCCACCCCACTTCTAAAATGTTGGCCGATTTGGTGGGGTCAGGAGGGGGCGATGGCATCAATCCGTCCCCCACAATAAACTTCTGAGTGGGGGGGGGGGCGTTCCAATTTGTAGAAATCACAGCTTGCTAAAAGAATCAATTAAATATCTTGATGATTAAAACTTGTTATTGATATTTTAACCGATCTTTATATTATGTCGTTCCCCTGTTGACCGATTGGGGTGTGAAAATACCTCTACTGCCATTCCCACCTAAACCCTTTGAGTTGGAGGGGGCGGTCCTAATTTTATGGACAAATCATAGTTTATGAAAAAAAAAAGTTGAATTAATATATAAATTTTATATCATGTCGCTCCCCTTCTGGTATTTTGGCCGATTCGGTGGGGTAGGGGGGTATGCGATTGCCTGTACTGCCCTCCCCACTCTAGCCCTCTTAGTGTAGGGGGTCCTATTTTTATGGAGAAATCATAGTTTGTGAACACAATTAGTTGAATATCTATATAATATAAACTACGTATTGATATGTGAATCCATTGTATATTATGTCGCACCACACTCTAATCTCAAATTCTATGATTAAATAAAAAATGAAAAAGGGTTGTATCAGGTGGGAGAGGCGATACATGCAATCGCCTTCCCCCCTTCGGACAAACAAATACATTTTCTATTTTACTATTTTACCCTTATTTTTAATGCCAAATGCAATTATTAGCAGAAATTTTAAAAAGGAGAGAGGATTAATCGTTTTCACTCTATCGCCCCTCCTCTTTCCAGACAGAGTTTATGTAATTTCACAAGAATTTGAATTGGCTCCTGTCATGTATGACATGTATAGTTTTAGAACCCCTGTAATATTTGGTGACTAGTAATTACTGAACCATTCCGTGCACGTTAGCACGAGATTTTTCCTGGTCGGGGACTGACCACGAGATGGACATTTCAGTAGTTGATCTTAGACTCTTGTAGAGAGAGGAGTGTTATGGATATTTGACAAGTAGAGTTATGTACAAGTATTGAAGTTATTATAATTGATTTCTATTCAGGACTTATTTTCTTGGATGTATTTTGTGATAGCTAAAGTCGCCAATATCTTTTGTTATTTATTATTTGTGTGTAATAAAAACCATGTCTGCTATTGTGGTCAAGAGTTCAGCATTTTAGTGTTCTCAAGCACTAGCAAATCTAGTGCGCGAGTGAAAGTATTTAACTAAGAGTACAAATAATATTATATTATCTGCACGTGGTATCTACATAACACGACATTTGCTTTATCACACCTACAACAAGAACTAGGTTGTGACAGCTCCACAAATTTCGAATACAGAAGGTGATTAAATCATTCGACACCAATGGCAAACAACGATCCACAAATATTATTCCCCAACATGTCGATCTACCTGTATAAAGAAAATCACAAATATGAAATCCTCAGAGAACATATCATAATTGACGCGGTGATGGAAGCTTACAATAATAATGTGAAAACATACGTCACGGAGCACAAGCCAAGGACCATCAGCAGCCTGATAACACAACTTAAGCAGTATCAGGCCGCACACCCAAGGGAAGTGTTAGCTAGGGTGTACCCAACTGCGGCATCAGTTTTTTTGGTGAACAACGCTGCAAGAATTCGGACCCTAGCCCTCTATATAGAAGAGAAAATGCTGACAAGAGCCCACCATATACAGGAAGAAGAGACAAAGATGAAGAAATAAGCTAAACATATAGATATCCAAGAGAGAACGCAGATAACAGCCAAACATATACATATAAGAGAGACACAGCTAAAAAGCCCAAGATATAGATTTAGAAGGGGAAAAGATGAAGAAAAGAGACCAACATATAACTACAAGAAAAGAGAATATCAACGTAATCAGCAAAGAGTTCGTTTCCAATGTCCAATTTGTGGTAGAACAAACCACACAACAGAGACTTGCTCATACAGCGACGCAATAGAGATTGGAACGACAGACCAAGAGATCGAGCGTTTGGTGCCAAACACGCTAATAAAATGCAGGTATACCTATGATTTGTGGGAGAACAAATGACCAACATACTGTTCGTTAATGGTGCAACCGCAATTTTAGGTGCAAAAGAATACGGTTACACTGGCCAAGTAACTACACATCTGGTAGTACATATCAACATACACATACCGTTCTTTAGTGGTTGGCATAAGGTTTTAGTACTAGATAATAAGTCTGACAACATTGATCTTATTATTGGCTGTTTCAAAGGCTCTAAACCTTGTACAGGAGAAGAATTGAACAAGTGGAAAGAAAAATACACACAGAAATGTTCCATGGTTACTACAAGAGCTCAGATACAATCAGAAGAAGTGCTAAGTACAAACGATAAGATACAAGTTCCTTATAACAATGAAAATGAAAATACAGAAACAGAAAATAGCAATATAAGAAGCCATAATCAAGTAAACGAACCGAATGAAATCCCACACAGAAAGTCAAGACCCACTACAGATTAAAACATAAAAATTTATCAGCAAACAGAAAAATGATCCAGATCTAATAAAACTCATAGATAGTGAAGCTCCACCAAGACGAGGATTAAAAAAGATAGGCGAAGATGGTGTCTAGGTGAGAGAAATTCATCAGATAGCAGGCAAGACACAACAATTGCTAATTCCAAGGAAATATAGAGCAAGAATTTTAAAGCTTGCACATGACACCCCGTTTGCCGGACATTGAATATAATCTTGAATTAATTTTTTTGGCCTAGAACTACGCAAGAAGTCAAAGCCCATTTAAAATCTTGCCATATTTGCCAAATACATGGAGCAAAGGGAACATATATACAAGCTCCAGTACAAACAACAGACTTAAGTGAAATGCAATTTGAGAAGATAGCTGTAGATATTATTGGATCAATGCCAGTAATATCCGGAAGAGGCCATCGCTACAAATTGACAGTTGTAGACATGTTTACACGGATTCCAGAAGCAATGCCATTGAAAAGAATTTCTTCCGAAGATGTGGAAGACGCACTAACAACAATATTTTCAAGACCAGATTACCATCTTATATTACTAAACGATGAAGGCACTCAGTTCAAATCAAATGAATTCGGGCAGTTTTGCAAGACTCTGAATATTAAACGATTTGCTACTCGAGCCCACCCTCAAACAGATGTAATGTGCCAACGCCTGAATTCATCACTGAATACAATGCTGAACAAAGTAGCACATGACAACCCAACAAACTGGGACAAGCTGATCAACCCCATACTGTTCGCCTACAGAGAAGTACCACACTCAACTAGATGCTCTATGGCTCACCTGTTAGGGGACCCATGTCACTATACAGAGACTTTCTAGTTAATAGAAACATTGAATACGACGTACTGACAGGATACGATCTTGTCATCAAGACAAGGCAAAATATAATCGAAGCATACGAAACTATCCAAATGCAAGCAAATAAAGAGAAACCGGAACTATTGAGAAAGCTAAATCAGGGTCAAAAGCTGAGAACACTACAAGTTGGTGATAATGTCATGGTTCTGTTGCCTGACAGAAATAACCAGCTATTTATAAAATAGCAGGGCCCATTCCAAGTCACAAAGGTGATTTCAAAGGTTGACTACAGCATAAGTATCAGAGGCCGAAATAAAGTATTTCACATCAATATGTTGAAGCTGTACATGCCCAGACCGTTTACTCTTTCAACAAACGCTATTCAAGTCACGCATGACAGCCATAGAGTAATGATGATAGAACCAACAGTAGAAACAGATAAATTATTCAGTTATTGAAAGCTTTAAAACTGTGAAAGGTATTGACACATCACACCTCCAGTATCCTGCTATGCAAGATATTGATAAACTGCTAGCTCAATGGACGCCAATATTCACAGACTAACCGAGTATAACGACTACCATATAACACAATATTCAACTTACTGATACGAAGCCCACAGGAGCCAAACCATATCCAGTTTCTTTACACCATTAAGAGATACTAAAAAGGGAAATTGAAACGCTTTTAAAAAAGGGGAATAATTGATACATCTCCATTCTCCATAATAGTAAAACAAGGTTAGAGATGAACAAGTTCCACTTTTTGTTTGTTTGTTTAGTCTATCACATTGAGTTTGTTGATAAACAGGTCACGCGAATAAACTGGGTTTGTTTACTTAGTAGCTAATCTTATTTAGGGGCTGGATCTCTACAGGGGTAACCGGACGAAAGATTGCTAATTTGCAGAAAAATCTCAATCACGTGGCTGGACTACAGCCACACCTCTTCACAAATGCCTAGTTTCTTACTTGAATATAAATCTCAATTACTAAGCTGGACTAAAAATCACACACCTAAACGATTGACAGTTTGCCACACAGAACACAAACCGATTTCATTGCCCAGTAAGCCAGAAACTAATTATTTTGTAGAAAAAAATACAAGACTAAGATTTCTATATGGTTGACTGACCGCTAACAAATACTTGCAGAGGTATGTGAAGATATTCAATCTTGTGCTGACTGTGGTAACATAAGAAACTAATCGAGGGCATGAGAAAAGCCTTTGGACATTACAGCAGCAAGTGTGCTCCGCTCAAGTCAAAAGATATCTCAATCATCAGTGATCCTGCGCTGCAAATTTAGTGATGGGTAGAGCACTATGAAGAACTCTATGAGATTGAAAACGCCATCTCACCAAATGCTGTTTCCAACTTCCCATCACTTCCAGTTTTGACGGAATTAGACGAAACGCCCTCAAGATCCATTGACATGCTTGCACATGGGAAAGCACCCGGAGGAGATGGCATTCCTGCTGAAGTCATTCAGGCTGGAAAACATGCCCTAATCAAACCACTCCATGAACTGCTAAGCTTGTCTTATCTTATCTTATATAATACAGACGTTACTTCAAAAAAGAAGATGATTACGTCCTACGCGTCATGCATTTAGTCATGCATATTAACCAATGACTTAAATTCTGCCAAGTCACTGGTTTTTCTGGCTAGCTCAGGCAACCCTTTCCATGCTCTAATAGCACTAGGGAAGAAGGAGTATTTGTACAAATTTCTCCTAGCATATGGGACGAGGAATGTGCCTTTATATTTGTGTCTTTCAGAGTATTTTATTAAATTTTGTTTTTGTATTCGAAGATTATGGTTCAGTGTTTTATGTATAATTGCTACTTTACTTTTGAGTCTTCTGTACTGAAGGTTTTTAAAATTTAGTGATTTTACTAATGGTGTTACCCTAGTCAAATGTGAATATTCGTTTGTAATGAATCTCACTGCTCTATTTTGTGTTTGTTCCAGTTTCTTAATGTTTTCTTGAGTTGAGGGGTCCCACACGGTGGATGCATATTCTATTATTGGCCTAACCAAGGTTAAATAACATTTTATGTTTTATGTTTATGTTTTATGTTCTTATTTGATTTATAAAAATTTCTTTTAATAAACCCTAATGCTTTGTTGGATTTTTTTTATAGTTTCATCAATATGTGGATTCCATGACAGTTTTTCATTTATTACAACACCTAGGTATTTTGCGTTTTTAGTCTGTGTTACTGGTTTGCCGTGAATAAGATAAGTGGAATTAATTTGTTTTAGTTTTTTTGTTACTCTTAACAACTGACATTTTTCTGGGTGGAAAGACATGCTCCAATTTGATTCCCATTTCTGTAATTCATCTAATTCTCTTTGTAAAATATATGTGTCTTGTGTTGTTTTTTTTTCTTTATATTATGCAATCGTCTGCAAATAATCTGACTTTTGTTCCTGAACTAATGCAATTTTGTAAATAATTTATGTAAATTAAAAATAGTAGTGGACCCAAGACTGTTCCTTGAGGTACACCTGAGTTTACTGTTATTGGTGTTGATTTAGAACCATTTATTATTACAGTTTGTTCTCTCCCTATACGAAAATCTTTAATCCACTGATACAGTGGACCGTTAATGCCGAAATATTTTAATTTTTTAAGCAAACTATGGTGGTGAACTTTGTCAAAAGCCTTGGAAAAATCTAGTAAGATAGCATCTATTTGTTCACTATTATCTAAACCTTTTGAAAAATCATCAATTAGTCCTATTAGTTGTGTTTCACATGATCTATATTTCCTAAAGCAATGTTGGTATGGGGTGAGGACATTATGTTTGTCTAAGTGGTTTATGATATTGCTACATATTATGTGTTCTAGTATTTTACATGTGATGCTGGTAAGTGATACTGGTCTGTAGTTTCCTGGATCAGATTTTTCTCCTTTTTTAAATAGGGGGGTGACATTAGCTTCTTTCCAGTCCTTTGGTACTCTGCCCTGGTTAAGCGATGCCTGAAAGAGTATTTTGAACACTGGGGCTAGCTCATTGCTTAGTTCTTTGAGTAATCTAGCTGGAATACCATCAGGTCCAGACGCTTTTTTTGGTTTGGTGTTGGATACTAGTTTTTAATTCCATTTTCTTGTACTACTATATCTTCTATGTTGTCTACTTGGTTCAAATTAAGAAATATGTCTTTGTCTCCTGGGGCTGAGAATGCTGATGCAAAGTATTTGTTTAGGATGTTTGCTTTAGTTTCATTATCATTATGTATTATGTTATGTTCATCTTTTAATGGCGCTATGCCTGTTGTTTCCATTTCCATTTGTGCTGGGAACAAGGAATTGTCTGCCAGGAATTGAAAGACTCCAACATAGTGATTTAGTGATTGTACCAAATGTGTTATTCTAGTAAAATATGAATATTCGTTTCTAATGAGTCTCACTGCTCTATTTTGTGTCTGCTTCAGTTTCTTAATGAGTAGAGAGGTCCTAAACAGACGATGCCTAACCATGGTTAAATAACATTTTAGTTTTATGTTCTTATTTGATTAATAGAAATTTCTTTTAATAAACCCTAATGATTTGTTCGATTTTTTGTTAGTTTCATCAACATGGGGATTTCATGACAGTGTTTCATTTATATAACACCTAGGTATTTAGCGTTTTAAATTTGTGTTACTGATTTATCATAAATAAGATATGTGGAATTAATTTGTGTTATTTTTTTTCGTTACTCTTAATAACTGACATTTTTCTGTGTAAAAAGACATGGTCCAATTTGATTCCCATTTCTGTAATTCATCTAATTTTCTTAGTAAGTTTTCTGTATTTTGTGTTGTTTTTACTGCTCTATATATTATGCAATCGTCTTCGAATAATCAGAAAATTTTAGTCCACTTATACAATGGACCATAAATGTCAAAATATTTTAATTTTCTTTATATACCCTTACAGTACTGGTACTGTTCAGAGTCTTTGTAATTAATAATTAATTATAATAAGGCCTGTCTTTGAGTCCGAAAAATAATGAGGAATGCAGTACTTCCAGAGGCTACGCAGCCCTGGTAAATCTGTTAATCTATCTTAATATCTGGATATTACTTCTTCAATTCATTCTTTAGCTTTAATTTTGAAGACTCTACATGTTTTAGTCTGCTTCAATGTTAATACGGATAGTATTGGACCAGTTAATAGATTTTCATATGTGTTTGATTCATTCACTAATACACAACTACAATAAAAAGCTTTATCATCACTCGTTGAAACGTTGCAACTCTGGCTTCCATAAAGTTTGTATGTGCATTTCTTTTTTTCCCTTCAAATCTCTAAGTCTTAGATTACGCATTTTGAATTTGGTTATTTCTACTTCAGCTTTTTTAACACACACACACACATACACACTCCAGCCTCTTTGGTAGCCTCTTGTTTTTTTCTTACTCTTTTAACTTGTTTAGCTCGTCTTTTTTTGTTTTATACCCACCTCCTGCAAAGCCGTTCCAGTCAATCTCATTCTCTTTTCCAGTGGCTATTTTTTGTGTTCGCCTGTCTGTCATTCTTGCTTGTATCTCCTATTAGAATTCATTTTAACCAACGCAAATATAATCGCACTATCACTTGAGTCTTAGTTTCCTCTCAGCTGATTGATTTTTTCCCGTTCCACCTGAGAGCACACTTCACTACTTTACCATTTCGCTGCTAAATTTGTCATTACATTCTCGCCACATCATAAAGTTAAGCTTCTTCTATCAACGCTGTCTAAGGAGTATCCTTTTGGGTGCGTTGCTTCGACCCCATACCAGACACAGAAATCTTAAAGCTGTCCAACATGTTCAGTATCAAAAAATGTTCCGATTTCGATGGGTGGGACGTGTAGTCCGCATGCCAGACAATCGCCTTCCCAAACGACTTCTGAACGGGGAGTTGTGTGCAGGAAAGCGCTCTCAATAAAAGCGCTTTAAAGACACTCTCAAGAGCTCCTTTAAAGAATGCACTAGCCCTCGATCGCTCCTCATGACGTAAGCTGTGAGACTCAGAGTCTAGAGATTTAAAGCAACAAGTGTGGGCAGGGTGAAGGAGCGCCGATCCAACATAAAGCTAAGAGAAGAAGCCTGTCTGCAACTGTCAAAACCTATTCATACCACGTATGCGGCAGGCTTTTAAAAGCAAGGATCGGACTTTGCAGTCATATTCGAGTCCATAGGAAATGAGAAATGTGCTCAAATTCGATCAGGAAGAAGGAGCTATATATACATATAATAATAATATCGCATGGTAGTTGCAGCTCTTGGCCGAACAACATCTTTGCTGGAGTGTAACCAGTGGTGCTGTGAATCGATCCACTATATGCCATAAGGAACATTGGTATATAGGTGTCCCAGTCATCTTGACGATCATCGACGACTTTCGACAGGTGTTGTTCCAGTGTTCGGTTAAATCGTTCTACCATCCCGTCTGACTGGGGGTGAGGAGGGGTTTTGCGTGTCTTCTCGATGCCGAGTAACTGGCACATCTCTTGGAAGATCTTGGATTCGAAGTTTCGGCCCTGGTCGGAGTGTAACTCTATAGGAGCACCGAATCGGCTTATCCAATTTTCTACAAGTGTGGTAGCTATGGTGGTGGCTTCTTGGTTTGGTATCGCATACGCCTCAGGCCACTTAGTAAAATAGTCGATCGCCACTAGAACGTACTTGTTTCCTCTCTGGGACTCAGGAAACGGTCCGGCTACATCGATTGCTATTCTTTCGAAGGGATTACCGACGTTGTATTGCTACATACGTCCCTTCGTTCTCCTGTGCGGGCCCTTCGCTGCTGCACACGCGTCGCACCTTTGGCACCATTCTTCTACATCATCTCGGTAGCCGAACCAGTAGAACCGCTGGCGTACTTTTTCAAAGGTCTTGTTGACACATAAATGTGACCCACTAGAATTATTATGGATTTCTTGCAACACATCGGCAACTCTTACTTTGTAAGCGATTGCTTTCTCCATCTGAGGTTTCCCAGACCCTCTTGAGAACTCCGTTGTCAATTGTCAGTGAGTCCCATTGCGCCCAATATGCCTTGGTAGCAGCTCCTTTATCAGAAAAGTGATGCCATTCCGGTCTTTGTCCGTCTTCCTTCATAAGCAGAATGGGAGCCACATCTTCATCTTTTAACTGGTCTTCTCGGATTCTTTCGTCGTACCAATTCCCACAAGCTTGTACTCCAAGACGTTGGCAATCAATGATAACCCCCTTTTCTTCAACCTTGCTGCAGTGTTTACATTCCATTCTGCAAGGCCGTCGAGACAGCGCGTCAGCATTCTGGCGAGTTTGGCCTTTTCGGTCCTGTGTCTCGAATTCATAGGTTTGCAAACGTTCAATCCACCTGGCGACTTGTCCTTCAGGATTTTTAAATGACAACAGCCATTGAAAAGCAGCATGATCTGTCCTAAGGCTGAATTTTTTCCCATATAAGTAGTTGTGGAAATGTTGTATGGCATCCACACGCCTTGTGACACAGTAGTTTCTCTCGGCTTTGGACAATTTCCGACTAAAGTAGACTACAACTCTGTCAGTTCCATCTACCTTTTGGGATAAGACAGCGCCTATTCCAGTATTGCTCGCATCGGTGTCAAGTATGAACGTCTCGCCTGGTATCGGGTAGGCCAGAATGGGTGATGAAACAAGAGCCTTTTTAAGTCGCTCAAAGGCCTCCTGACATTCCGTTGTCCAAATAAACGGCTGCTTCGGTTCTGTCAATTGATGAAGGGAGCTACAGAGGCTAGAGAAGTTTGGTACGAAACGTCTGTAGTACGTACAGAGTCCAAGAAAGCTTAACTCCTGGATATTAGCGGGGATCGGCCATTCATTTATGGCTTCAACTTTATCCGGGTCTGTGCTGACTCCTTCATTCGACACG
The DNA here is from genome assembly GCA_030265305.1 of Biomphalaria pfeifferi. Taxonomy (NCBI): domain Eukaryota; kingdom Metazoa; phylum Mollusca; class Gastropoda; family Planorbidae; genus Biomphalaria; species Biomphalaria pfeifferi. The sequence goes on from JASAOG010000003.1 coordinate 8,576,532, forward strand.
ATGTGCCAAAGGTACTTGACGCTCCTTCTGGACAAGGAGCACTTCTTTGGATTCAATTTCATCCCAGCGTTTCTGATTCGTTCGAATACTTCCTTCAGGTTTGCGATATTTTCCTCGAAGGTTCTGCCTATGACGATAATGTCATCTAAATAGACAAGACACGTGGTCCAGTTGAGTCCTCTTAACACATGCTTCATTAGTCTTTTAAAGGTGGCTGGGGCGTTGCAGAGTCCAAAAGGCATCACGGTAAATTGCCAGAGACCATTACCAGCAGAGAAGGCCGTTTTATCCCTGTCCTCGGGGTGTAGTCCTACTTGCCAGTAGCCGCTCTTCAGGTCAAGGGTGGAAAAGATCTGCGACCCAGCAATTGTGTCCAATGTGTCGTCAATCCTAGGAAGCGGGTAGCTGTCGTTGTGTGTGGCGTCATTTAATAATCTATAGTCGACACAAAATCTCGTGGATCCATTTTTTTTCTTTACCAAGACGATGGGTAAACACCATGGACTGTTGGATGGTTCAACAACCCCTTGCTGCCTCATTCTTTCTATGATGTCCATAGCTTCTTGGTGTTTTGCTAGCGGCAGGCGTCGTGGTTGCTGTCGTATAGGCCTAGTTTTTGCTTTGTCTATTCGATGCTGGATTAGATTTGTCCGCCCAAAGTCCATTTCATCAGATGGCAATATGTCAGAAAATTCTCTGAGGAATTGTTCTGTTTGGTGTACTGTTCTCTCGACAATGTCGTTTTGACTTCTGTCAAAAATTTAGTAACCTGCGGTTCACTGGACTCGAGTCTTTCGACGGGGTTTTCACTGCTACAGTTTCTTATCATCTCAAGAGCATGGCGACCAGCGATGGTGCTACCTTTCCGAAAGTCTTTCTCTACTGTACCGAGGTTCATAATTCTTACGGGTACCATTAGGTCTTTCCCAATCGTGACTAGTGTCTTTCCTACTGCTATCCCGTTGTGGTTGGTGTCCAAGCTTTCTACCAGTGCTGTTCCTGTCGTGGGATAGCCGTCCTCAATTTTTCCCCAAACGATCATTTCGGACTTAGCAGGCAAGGTTGTATTTTCTACCAACTTAATTCCTCTGACTCGGCCATCCTCTTTATTCTCTTCACCAAGCAAGGGTACTTCAAGGTCTCCACATTGTAAAGTGCCTCCGCCGATATTTAAGGAAAGGCCATATTCCATCATGAAGTTGAGCCCTATTATGCAGTCATCTGTGACGTCAGCAATCAAGAATTCGTGTTCGAATGACTGATTCCCGATCTCGACTGTTATGTCGATCAGGCCTTTTCTGGGCATCAGTTCTCCACTGGCTGTTTTCAACGAGTAGGCTCTAACTGACGTTTTCTTGCTACTGTCCAATTTATCCGTCCGGATGACTGATCGTGAGCCACCAGTATCTAGGAGGAAGTGATAATTTTGACATCCAATTTTCCCGTTGATTTTCAGACTCTTACTCTGTCCTAGCACGGCGACCGGGATGATGGTTGGAGGGGCTCTCTGTCGTGCGCGCTTGTAGTTTTTCTTTGCATTTAATATTGGTGTTTTAGGGTATAGGAAGTAGTTTCTTTTAAGTGCGTTTTGTTGTCTAGAATATTGTGTGTGTGTGGTTACGTCATCCTTAGTTTCCGCAAGAGAGAGAGAGAGTTGCTTTTGTGAGCTGGGTAGCTGGTTCTTTGGTTCCCCTTGTAAGGGTACGTAAGTACATAGTTTTATGAAGTAAGCTGATCTTTCGGTACGGGTGTCGCTATTGGAAAAGTTCTTTCTTGTAGCGGCAGCGTTAGATCTAGGTTTTCTTTTCGTTTCAGGGTGTTAGGTTTGGGCTATGGGAAAGTGTGTCGTCTTTCTGCCCTTGGAGTTGTGTAGCAACTATCGGTGTTGAGATGTAGGGAGTTGAGCTTCTGTTGGGCGCCGAGATGAGTGTGAAGGTGTGTTACGGAAACCTGTTGGTGTGATATTAGATTAATTAGTATCAAATACTAACTTCAAGGATATTGATGTACATGCAAATATGTTTGAAACTTACAATTAAGTTTAATTAAATATTGTTCCTGTTGACAACTGTTGTTGTTCACTAAATGTTCAGTTGAAGAACGGTTATGCAATGTTTGTAGTTTACATGCTATTATCTTTAGGTTCTTGTGTCACTCTGTTCAGGCTGGGGATACGGGACGTAGAATCATATCATACCCTAGCTAATCTGAAATCCCACCCTGACAGAAATGGGGGCTCGTCCAAACAATATGTAATTGTCAACTTTGTGACCTCTGTGTCCTTGATTTGACCGTTATAACCATCATAAGATATATAAATATGTAATGTTTATGTATTAAATAAAATTAAATACATTTAAGCCGTTTGAGCGGTCTGATGATTTATGTACAGCACACGATATATTCGTTGGGCATCCCTTGTATTGTGCCTAATGTGAGTAGTTCCCATTTGTTCGGTGAACTTAGAGTGTGTAATTACTCTTTGAAACTATTGTAACTTGTTTTTGCATTTATTGTCACCAACGCCTGAATCCTCTGACTCTGAGCGGCAACGTGTGAGTGGATCGAGTGCCTGTCGACGGGATCGACCTGAATCTTTGCGGTTTGTTGGCTAGTGTACCGGAACCGTCCTGAAGTTAGAACCGTTGGTCTGTTCCAGTGGCTGTGGTTGCCTGTGGCTTTTCTCTTCTGCGGAGCCTGGAGTGAGGCGATTCCTTCCGACGCGGGATACTGAGCAGATAAGTCTTTGGCCCTGTTTTTGTCGATGCGCCCGTGATTTCAGTTCGCCCGTTATAATTAAGTAATGATATATATTCTGTTTCTCTCTATGATCTGACTTTGGGTTTTGTTAGTGATAGTTAGACTGTAATTATTAATTAAGGCTTAATAGTCTATGTAATGGAGACGAGGTTGACTCTAACCGCCCAGTTCATCAGTGACGGCCGTGCTCTCGGGTATGATGGTGAGAGGTTGGAGACGTATGTGGCAGAGCAGAAGGTTGACTACGCAAGAGCCAAGAAGGAGGAGTTTGAACGAGAGACGGCTAGGCTTGAGCGAGAAGAGAGGTTGAGAAAAGAGGCGAATGCAGAGGAAGAGAGGTTGAGAAAAGAGGCGAAGGCAGAGGAAGAGAGGTTGAGAAAAGAGGCGAAGGCTGAGGTGAAAGCCAGACTTGAGCGTGAAGAGAGGTTGAGAAAAGAGGCGAAGGCAGAGGAAGAGAGGTTGAGAAAAGAGGCGAAGGCAGAGGAAGAGAGGTTGAGAAAAGAGGCGAAGGCTGAGGAGGCCGCTAGACATGAAAGGGAGGAGAAGTCTAGGCGTGAGGAACACGAGAGGTGGAAGGAGAGAGAGGCTAGAGAGGAGCTCAAGAGAAAAGATGAACTGGAGTTGGCACGGCTTAAAGAGGCAGGTGCAGTGGCAGGTCAAGCAGTTGAGGTGCGACAAAAGAGTGTCTTGGACAGGCTAGACAAGAACTTCCAAGGCATGAAGGAAGACGATGATCTTCTGGCGTACCTGACGCACTTTGAGGCCGTGGCAGCAAGGTGTAAGATTGAGAGTAAGGAGTGGTCCCTGCTATTGTCGTACAAGTTGACGACATCGCTCAAAAACTTTATGTTGAGGGACAGTCTGTTCCTTAGCGATAAGTATGAGGATGTCAAAACGACACTTCTCCGCCACGCAGACATCAATGCGGAGACATACCGCAAAAGGTTTCACCGGGTCAAACCACGGCAGAATGACTTCCGTGGGTATGTGACTGAGCGGAGGACCGCACTTGACAACTGGTGCAAAATGGCTGAGGTAGGAAAGACAGTAGATGAGATCAAAGATCTCTTCATTAAAGACGGGATACTTGAAAATGTTTCAGTGGAGGTCTATCGACAACTTGTTCTAAACAAGCAAAATACTGTGGAGAACATGCTGGAGGTAATCGAAGGTTTTAAGGTAGCTGATTCGAATGTATCAATTAGTAAAGAAGAAACTGTGTATGTGGCAGCAGCATGTGAGCCTGTGATTAAGCAATAAGCAGAGTCCAGTGGTTAAAAGAAAGGTAATTGTTTGTTTCAGTTGTGGGGAGCAGGGTCATAAAGCAGCTGAGTGCTCTAATGAATTTGTTACCCAAAATAATGAGACTAATGTTGAGGATGTAAATCCCAATGATATTGGCAATGACCTAGACCAGCGATCTAGACATAGATGACTAGAGGGTCGTCGCGATTCGGAAGGTCGCCGTAGGTATAAGTTAATGCCGGATCGCTATACAGTTACTATTAGGAATTTGCCATTCAATGTTAACTGGCAAAGGCTTAAGGATAGGTTTAGGGAGTTTGGTTTGTTTGGTTTTGTGGAGGTATTAGAGGCAAATGGGAAGTCCATGGGTATTGGACATGTAAGGTTTAAGAACTTAGCAGACGTTGCTAAGGCGGTTAGATATTTGGACAGGTCGAAATTTGGTAGTAGAAGTATTGTGGTGGTCCCTCATCGTGTGAGCTCGAGAGGTTGACGTGATGATTAAGCTAGTAATCTGGTCGCATCGGTAAATTTTGCGGGAGTGGTTTGATAGGCTAGCACACACATGAAAGTATTGAGTTACTATTTGGTTGAGTAATTGGTAGTAGAGTAAAATGTACATGATGAAGCTCATGTAATAGAGCATATACCATCGTAATAGTACAATCTTATCCTGTTTGAATTTAGCAATTGGATCTGGGTTACGAATCTAGTTGCATTTTCTGTTGTATAGGATGAAGATACTAATGCCATGCATAATTGTACCGCGGGGGTATAATATTAGCATTTCCTGTTCAATTGTTTTTCTTTTTTTAAAGATATCTAGGGTAAAGGAATGTTTAGGGCTTTAAGTGGTCTAGAGGGTTAAAAAAATTAATACCTGAAATCTTTAATCGCTTTGGAGGTTTTGTATAGTAGGTTCGCCAGGGTACGCGGGGTTGTTTTTTTTTACCGGTCTATTGGGTCGGGGTCGGTCTGTTAAGGTGCACTGGAATCATGAGTGCGCGGAGGCTTTAAGCAGGGTGCAGGCGTATCTGTGTAGGTACCTCATTCTTCGTTTGCCTGATCCTTCATTGCCATTTGTTCTTCAGACCGATGCTTCGGACAAAGGAATCTCCGGTATACTGAGTCAGTGCGTGAATGGTGTTCTGCATCCCGTCAAGTATGTGAGTCGCAAGTTATTGCCTCGGGAGCAGAGGTAGTCCATCATCGAGAGAGAAGGTTTGGCTATCGTATTTGCCATTAGAAAACTGGACAGATACCTGCGTGGAAATACGTTTCACTTTCAGACGGACCACAAGGCCTTGGCTTACCTTCGGAGCACGAACTTTACGAACCACCGAGTTACGAGGTGGGCTCTGATGCTTCAGGACTACACCTTCGACGTGTGTCACATAAAAGGAGAGGACAATATACTTGCAGGCTTGTGCTCAAGACTGGTGTGATTCGCACAAAAAGACTATTTTATTATAGCTATTGCTTGATTTGTATGTATATATCTATGTAATATGTACTGCTTGTTTTAGTATGCATTGCAATGTTATAATAGTTGTATGATGGATGTTGTTCTTTGAGACATCATCTTTTTGAATAATTATGTCAGTTTGACTTTATGAAGGTTGTATTCTTCGGTTTCAGTTTTGGGCAATGTTTCCTAATTCCTTTTGCTGTCTATATACTTCAGTTTTCAATTTCTTTTTTTGAAGACTGGACTTGTCTTCGCAAGATCCAGTTAGGGGGAGAGGGGGGATGTCGTGCGCGCTTGTAGTTTTTCTTTGCATTTAATATTGGTGTTTTAGGGTATAGGAAGTAGTTTCTTTTAAGTGCGTTTTGTTGTCTAGAATATTGTGTGTGTGTGGTTACGTCATCCTTAGTTTCCGTAAGAGAGAGAGAGAGTTGCTTTTGTGAGCTGGGTAGCTGGTTCTTTGGTTCCCCTTGTAAGGGTACGTAAGTACATAGTTTTATGAAGTAAGCTGATCTTTCGGTACGGGTGTCGCTATTGGAAAAGTTCTTTCTTGTAGCGGCAGCGTTAGATCTAGGTTTTCTTTTCGTTTCAGGGTGTTAGGTTTGGGCTATGGGAAAGTGTGTCGTCTTTCTGCCCTTGGAGTTGTGTAGCAACTATCGGTGTTGAGGTGTAGGGAGTTGAGCTTCTGTTGGGCGCCGAGATGAGTGTGAAGGTGTGTTACGGAAACCTGTTGGTGTGATATTAGATTAATTAGTATCAAATACTAACTTCAAGGATATTGATGTACATGCAAATATGTTTGAAACTTACAATTAAGTTTAATTAAATATTGTTCCTGTTGACAACTGTTGATGTTCACTAAATGTTCAGTTGAAGAACGGTTATGCAATGTTTGTAGTTTACATGCTATTATCTTTAGGTTCTTGTGTCACTCTGTTCAGGCTGGGGATACGGGACCGTAATATCATATCATACCCTAGCTAATCTGAAATCCCACCCTGACACTCTCATTCTCTGTGTCGCCGGGTTCCGCCCCTTGAAGCTGGCGCGTGCTAGTTTCCCTGGTAGCCCCGAGACTTTGGTCGTGCATACCTTTCAGATCTGTAATGGGTTCCAGTTTGTGGAAATCTTCTAGTGCAGCTTCTTTGTATATGACCGAGTTCACCACAATTCCAGCACCGTACAGGAGCCCTAGGTTGATTTTCTGGTATCTGGTTTGTTCGTCGTTCATCTAGTGCCTCTGTCACCCTTCTCACAAGTTGTGCGAATAAATCCTCTTTGAATTTTAACTTTCGGCTTTGATGAACGCTCCCAGATGCGTCTTTAGCGGCTTCATATGAGAGAGCGTATACGAGGGCTTCACAGGCCTTTCGTGTACCACTAACTCTGGTGGCTTTCTTTAATTCGGGGTCTCGAAGCGCATCAATGAACGCGTCTGTGATAATGACTTCCAAAAAATCTTGTGCGGCTGTTGGGTAGGCTAAATGCGCGAGGCGTTCGATGTCTGTCTCTAGCTCCTGTAGTGTTTCATCGGGGCGCTGTTGTCTGGTCTTTAGTTGCACACGATATACTTCTTGCAGATGTTTATCCCCGTATCGGTGTTCCATAGCCTGGAAAAGGGCGTCGAAGTCTTGCTGGTTTGGTAGAGACTGTAGCAATTCGGAGGCGTTTCCTCTTAGGGATAACACAAGGGCTGTTGCTTTCTCCTTCTTACTATTCCATTTGTTAACTTTTGCTGCTGCGTCAATTTGCTTTTTGTATACTGACCAGGACACGGAACAATCAAATACGGGGGGGGGGGGGCTTCATTTTTCCGGAGACTTCAGTTACACATGACGTCATATCTGCTTCTGGTACATTTGTGTGCTTGCGTTAGACTGGTATCTTCATTTCGTCGAGGGCCTTCTCCACTGCGTCGACCCTCTGATTCATCTGCTCGTCAATGTTGGTGATTCTTTCCTCCACAACATGTATGCGTTTGTTCATTGTCAATAATTCCGTTTTGATTCCCGAGTAAATCGTGTCTATCTTGGAATTGGTGTTTTCTAGCCCCGAGTTCATAGCTGCCAACTGTTCCTTCTTGCTACTGGCGATCTCTTCTCGCAAATCCGGTTCGACTTCAAAAAGATATGTGTCCGGATCTATCCCTTCTTCCACAATGTCTTCTCTGAGGCGTGCTTGTAAGGTTTCTTTATTTCTGCTCGTCTTCAGATCTCGATCACAGAGCTCTTGCCTCAGTTCCTTCACAAGGAGTTGGTCTAGCGTTTTCGTAGTAGCCATTGCAGATCCCACTTCTGACACCAGTTATTACGAATCTCACTATCCAGGCTCTCTGCAAACTGCACCATACACCACCAACTTAAAGAGCTTGAAAACTCAGGGCTCCAAAGTAACGTAACACTTTAATAGTTGAATAAATAACAGCCAACACTGTACAATTGGCAGCACGTAACACAAGACTGTACAAATATCTCTCCGCCGTATCAACTCTTGCACTGGTCTCTCTGTCTCATCTCGAACTTGTACTTAGTCCTTGTAACGAACTGTAGATCGGAAAGTTGTCGCTCCCCCGTCTCTGATACCTTCGCTCTTATATAGGGTCCCTGCATGCCTTCTCGAACCGGACAGAACGCCGCTCGACGTTTCTAGGTGGTCAGATGACTACAACTCTCGTGACGCTCCTGAGCTCTGTTCCTTCCTGAACAATCATGTTGACACTCGTCTCGGCCGATCGTCGTAACTCGTCACGGTTGACCGCTTGTCTAGCGCTGGCCTGGGGCGATTTGTGTCGGCTGACTACACACACACACCACTTCCCCCATCTGTGCCACCACCAGGTTTATAACAATACGATCATTCAGAATGTTGCCAGTTGATGAGAGGATCATTTAGAAGTTATCAATCGCTAAAACGATCTAAGTATGTTACTATATTCAATGAAGAAACTTCTCTTGGTCTAAAATCAAGAGCTTTAATTTAAAACTTGGAAAAGCTATTCACAAATAATTACAATGGTTAAATGTACTTAAATAGAACATAATAAATATAATTCTGCTAAATAAATGACCTACACAATAACGTATATACGTCTGAATCCTAACACGTTCCGTACGATACTGACTAAAAATCTAGAATCTTTTGCCCGGGTATCGCGTTGTCACGTGTATAACATCCCCTCGTTGCAATGCCAACCAATAAATGCATCTCAATGTACAATAATTAATATTTTAAGCCAATCATATTTATTTCCAAACATGATCCTGCTGCGTGATAGAAAATTTCCCCTAGGTAGCTAAAATTCTGCCGACAAGCTAAATAGACTGTTGCTAAATATAGATACAGTGTACGTGACAATAGGAAATTACAGTTGTAGATAAAAATCGAACTGGGGGTGGGAGCAAAATTTATAAAAAAGAGATTAATTTATTAAATAAAAATTAAATTTTGTTGAAATAAAATAGGAGAGAGAAGCATATAGTATGTACTAATATTATTCAGGACATAGTTGTTTTTTTATTTATTTATAATTTATTTTTTTTAATTACCTCCTTCTTGAAATTGCTATTGTTTATACATTATTATGATCGTGCTTTATCATATAAAAAAAGTGTTTAATTTATGAAGTTGCTGTCTAATTGTTAGGGCAATTATTTTGATATCAATAACTAATGTCTATTTATACAAAAAAATTCTCCCATTCCCCAATAAAAAACAACATTCTAGTTGCACACATTAGAGTTGGGTAGACTTAAAGTCGACATACAATACGGAACTACATTCTTCAAAAGATGAAAACCCTAGACCCACTTCTTTTCGGAAGTCAAGCGCTCTACCACTTAACCACCTTGCCATACTGTCTTTGTCTACTGTAACGTATTTTTCTAATTTTTTTAAAAAATATAAGCAACTATGTATTCAAAGAAATAAAATTATTTTAATTTTTTTTTGTACAGCAATCTATGGAGAACCAGAATGTTTGTGGGACGATGTCAAAGTGACATGTTTTATACACAAAGTTTATCCCAATGCAATATGTAAATTCAATTTTACAAATATCGACGTAAGGTTTTATTTCATATCTATCATTATTATCAAGCTTATTCAAACTATAGTAACTATTTTATCACAATGGTCTCAGATGAGGGAACCAATTTCAAACTACAGGACCGATTTGCACAGTCCAAAGCAGCACTTCCAAAACACAAAAAAATATGGAAAGACATTAGCCCAGACCTCGACACCAAAATCAGACTTATGCGCTCCTTAAAAAAAACAAAGTTCCCCTTTCAGACCTTGTGATCTATAGCGCAGATGATGTAAAGGTCATCTGTTTCTGTGGCCTATGGTTAACAAGGGTGTCATGTGGCCAACACAACGACCAGCCGCCTTTACTTTTCCCTAACTAATGTCAGGTACCCATTCGAGCTGGGTGGACTCAGAGGCGCCCGAAGAATACGAAATTAAAAATCTCAGTCCTCACCAGGATTCGATGCGCTCCCTGGTCAAGACTAAATTTTTATTTGCCTTATTGTCTCGTATAGCAAGAGAGGAGGATCCTTGTAATGGAATTGAGATGCTACAGAAGGATCCTAGGTATCACATTTAAAGACCGCATCACAAATCAAGAGATTAGAGACAGGGTTACTGCAGCGCTTGGGCCCCATGATGACCTGTTAACTATTGTAAAAAAAAGGCAAACAAAACTTAATGGACATATTACAAGGTATTTAGGGGTCGCAAAGACCTTCCTTAGGGGAGGGAATAATGGTAATGATTACTTACATGTTTTGAATACTTATGATGCTAGTTTCTTGTATAAAGTAGTCCGAATAGTTGGTTGATAGAATCACTGTTGCGAGATAGCACGAATTTCATGATGATTACAAACATTTATTAACTCACTCTGTCTGGGAGGATTCTTTTAAATTGTTTTCCCACAACCAACTCTTGGACGAAGTTGAAACTATGCACAATTATTAATAGTAAATGGTGCTACATAAATGAACGATATAGGAGTTAAACCTTGCAGTATTGAGCGATGTGGCAGTGATATTGGTCTAAATGTCAAAGACATATTGACACTAGTTAAGGCGAGAAAACTTGAATACAACAGCAAGCTTCTAAGTAGATTTTTTTATTGAACATATCTTTCTCTTCCTTAATGTTGTCTAAGAACCTTTGTTTGGAGCTGTGGCTCAGTGGTAAAGCGCTTGGCTTCCGAACATGGGGTCCTATGTTCAAAATATCTAACTTAAGACTGGTATTTTGAATATATGTATTTTAGGACGCCTCTTGAGTATACCCTACTGTAATGGACACCTGACTTTAATTTGGAAAAGTTAAGGCAATTGGTCTTTGTGTTGGACACATGATACCCTGCTTGTTAATTATTGACCATTGAAAAAGAAGACATGAACATCATCTGCCCAAGACATCGCTTGGTCCGATGTGATATGTTGTATGGACTTAAAACAAAATTAAATGCAAAGTATATGCTCAATCGTGTTGAAAGCATTAGGTAGAAATGATGATATTTGTATCGTTCTTCCACGTTAAGGTTATAAATTTAACTTAAAAAGATTTCTTTTACCTATACGTACTTGAATATATGGTCTCTTTCTCAGGCTGGTGATTTGGAAGGAGATGTATTGTATCAACATGTAGACATTGAGAATGGAATGTATTACAACACTACGTGTACATATTGGACTAGTCCATTTAATGAAAATCATATTGCAACTGTATCAATCTACGCAAATGGTACTGGAATAAAATATGGGAAGACAACAACTTTATATTTTTTTGGTAATTTGTACACTTTTAGAGGTCACACGAGGATAAAAGACGTTATTAGATTTGCATGGTCTGTCTGTCCGGACTTCCGTCTGTCACGTTAGGCTCTATAAATCAAACTAAAAATGATCTTGCTAAAATTATATTTCCTATAGAATGATATAGTTGAGCTTGCACAACATAAGGTGCCAGTGCTCCTCTTAGCCTCTGAAAAGAAACTTTTTAGTTTTTAAACTGAACTATGCAAACACATATTTTAAATATATATATATCATGGGCGTAGCCCGGGGGGAGGGTGTTCTTGGGGTTCAACCCCCCCACACCGAAATGATATGCCCCACCACATAGGGGGGATCGGAATTTAGTGACTGATTTTTTGCTTTCATTTTGTTTATTTTAGGTGAGATTTTAATACTAAGCTATCACTTGCCCCAGCACAGCAAAGGAGGTTTTGAGTTTAATACCCCCTACCAGGGATTTTTGAGTTTAAAACCCCTGTCAAGGGGGTTTGAGTTTAAAACCCCCTATCAGGGGGTTTCGAGTTTAAAACCCCCTACCAGGGAGTTTGAGTTTAAAACCTCCCTACCATAGGTTTTTGCATTTAAATTCCCCTCTTCTATAAAACAAAACAAAATAAATGCAAACGACAATACCCCAAATTTCACGAGCGCAGTTAAGGAAGATTTTGACTTTTAAACTCTCTCCAAAATTTATGATAAAACCCCCTCTTCATTATGAAAAAAAGAAAATTACTCACTCAAAATTCTAAGAGCGTAGTAAAAATAGACTAAAACACATTTGTGACGTCACATAGAAACCCGGTGAAAGTCTGACTGTTTTGGATGCGCAGGAAAATTACGTCGGAAAAACATCAAATACTAAGTTATTCTTGCAAGAAAAAAAAAGAATTATATATTCATTATCTGTAAATCAAAACACATATTATATAAAAAATTGTCAAAACCATCGGAGTTTTCCTTTAACCCGAGCACGTCTATTTTTTAGGAATTGAAATACAATTTTAGTTTTTACATTTGCTACTTCCAAGGTTTTAATATGCGATAATAATTGAAACATGCTGGGGATGGCCTGTACAATCGTTAATTTTGTAGTATAAGAAACACAAATCTTCTTATACAAATTTAAAAAAAAAGTAATTTTAAAGAGAAGATACTACCTATATCTATGTGTTAATTTAGACTTACATTAGAGATTAAACAAGGCAATCCCTTTATTTTACACGGCAGGTTCAGCAATATGTTCGATACCTTTAGTTAAATAGGGCTATGGAGAGAGAAAAACTTACGCGAATGTATCCTAGCTATATCGTATCCTAATAAGAGGTGGCTGAATGGTTAAGCGTTTCACTTCCTAAGCAAATTCAAGGATCAAATCCTGGTGAATTTCGAAATCCTTAAGGTGCCTCTGAGTCCACTCAGTCCACGCGACATTAGTGCAAAAAGTAAAGGTGGTTGATCATTGTGCTGGCCACATGACACCCTCGTTAACTGTATTCGACTACAAATACTCCTTCTTCCCTAGTGCTATTAGAACATGGAATGGGTTGCCTGAGCTAGCCAGGAAAACCAGTGACATGGCAGAATTTAAGTCATTGGTTAATACGCATGAATAAATGCATGACGCGTAAGACGTAATCATCTTCTTTTTTTCAATTAACGTCTGTATCATATGAGATAAGATATGATATAGATCGCAAGGTGTTTAGTGGGGACTTAAGGGAAAAAAACTTATATTAACGCAGAATGTCTGTCTTTCTGTCTGACAAAAGTGCGTACACTTTATTTCTCCCACACCATTTTTATGAAACATTGCATAATTATTCATAGTAGTAGATATTACACGAATCAATACAAGAAATTGACTAATTAGCTATTAGCAATTTAATTACTTATTATACATTATTAGGTTTAATAATATAAGGGAGATCAATCCGTAGATATTCAGGACATGCTAAATATGAAGGTTTCGTCCCCTAAGATAATTGTGCCCGTCATTTCTCCCACACACATTCTCGTATCAAGGTGAAACATTTAGCTATTATTCCATTTACCCAACAAAACAGGAATCAATTTTAAAATAAACCAATTAGTCAATTACTTGTAATTAATTATCTTGATTCCTATCGATTAAGTAAAATGATTTCTAGATAATTAAGATATTTGTAAGTATGAAGTTTATTTCTCTTATAATAAGCTCTGTTTCTTTAAAAAAGAATGTCTGATATTTTGCTTCTATTTGTGACTTTTTTATTATTTAATTATGTTTTCTTTTTGTATTTTTAAAGTATGGTTCAGAGTTTTAAGCATTACTGCTACATCACTTTGTAATCTTCTTTCCTGACGCGTAGCAAAAGTTAGTGATTTAACAGCTATTCTTAATATATTTATATTTTTCAGCTATCCATGGTGAACCAGAGTGTTTGTTGGAAGAATTTACTATCACATGTTTTACTGAGAAAGTGTATCCCAAAGCAATGTGCCATTTTAATATAACATATATTGGGGTAAGTTCTATTTTATATTAATTATGACCATAGGGTCGTAGTGCTGGCCACAAGACACCCTTGTTAACATTAGACCAGATAAACAGATGAATTTTACATCATCTGCCCTATAGATCAAAGGGTCTTAAAGGGGATCTGTCGTTTACTTTAGTTAGTGTGCCTAAAACTGTTGTAAGCTGGTTTTTTTTGCCTCTATGTGCCTTGATTAAAGTTCTTCAAATTACTTTTGTTTTCCTAGTACACAGGCTAATCAAGTGTTTATCAAACTTTAACCGGTGGCGCCCTATAAATGAAAATCAAATTTAGCTGTCGGAGCCTATTAACGTTTCCTGAACATAGATACTCGCCAAGCGTTTTCCTTCATTCTGAGCTTTACAGTTTGTTTGTTTTTTATTTTATTTTTTTCTTGTAGTAAAAAGAGCGCGTCAAAGTGATATTGAATTGTTTTTGTTTCCCAAATGTAAAGAGCTCTCACTGTTCTATTTCTAGTGAAAGTAACACGTTGGTCAAATTAAGTCATATATAGAAAACTTAGAAAACTTTATGATGTAGGGATCATTCACAGTGCTTGTAGCATTCGTACGTATATAACGAGCGTAAACGCATAAGATCATTTTAGTGTTAGGCGGCTATTCGAGTCTGGGCGGTCCTAAGCAATAACCAACAATCAGGGACCTGCTGTTTGCTGATGACTGTGCCCTAAATGCCTTCTTAAAAATCGATCTGCAGAGCATCGTCAATGACTTTTTAATAACATGTTCAGACTTCGGCTAGACACAAAATGAATGAAGTCCTGCTCCTAGTTAAACGCACTTGAAACCGAGCATTAAGATAAATATACAGGAAATAAATACTGTGGACAGATTTGAAAGCACACTTGCCCAAAATAAAAACATCAATAATGCTGCCAATACATTTGAATATTATTTCAGCCAGGTCATATTTATGAATATATTACATATCAACATGTGAGACCACCAAATGGAACATATTACAAAACATCCTGCACATACTGGAGTATACCAGCCAAGGAAAAACGTTCTGTCACTGTGACTATCTACCCAAACGTTACTGGCAACATAACTGACATGCAAGTTGGGAAAACGAAAACTTTAGTCTTATTTGGTAATTTTCATTATGCATTTTTATTAAGAATCATTATCATTAACCAGAAACAAAGAGAGATAACCTGTTCTTTTAGATTAATGAACACATTTTTGTATTTTATTAATCTCCCCTTCTACTTTCACAACACACGCTTTAGTTGTAGTTATGTGTGATATAAACTAAAGAAACCTGTAAACATAGATCCTATTAGTGTTTAGAAAATATTATGGTCACAAAAATTCCCAACACCCCAGTTAAAAAAGCAAAAACTCCATCACCAAGCTTCGTTTCAGTTAAAGTTATTTTTCATTCGGATATTATTGACGTCGCTATGTTGCTGCATTTTTTGTTGACAACGTACGAAGATGTTCATGTACACAATGAACAGTTATTTTAAAGGTAAAGAGAATATATACATTTTGCTATATACATATTTTATTTTTTGTTACTCTTGAAAAGCTTTTATGTAACTCATTTTTTTATAGCATGCTTAGTTTGCTTTGACGACCTCCATTTTATTGCTTTGTCTGGGAGGTGGTATCTGTGAAAAGATTTGAAGCAGGAAGAGTGGCCAGGTTGAAAGAGCGTCAAAAAACAAAAAGCTCAGAGAATTAGCAGATCTATCTGGAACTGACCAAACCCACCCATGCCACGTATGCGGTCGGCTTTTGAAAGCGATGATTGGACTTTACAGTCAAATTAGAGTCCAATAAAAATAAGAAATATGCTCATCTTGGATCACAAAAAAGGAGTTATATATATATATATATATGTGTGTGAAAATGTTTTCCATGCTGATTTTAACTTTGTGTTAGGGTCTCACCAAATACAACTGTGCGCTTGTCGGGTTTCGAGCTTCAGTCCTCTTGAGAATTAGCCAAGCGGTGGGCTCCCGGCCACACAACTATTTATGTTTGTTAGGGAGCGTGTGTTTGTGTGCGTTTCTATGGTGACGGTTATAGGAAGTTAACTATTGTTTGGTGGCTTTGCAATGTGAATGATGCAAGATATGCTGCATTGTTCTGAGCTATCTTGGGTAGGCGAGATGACTAAAATGTGAATATTTTTGTATTGATTTCTATATTTTTTTAAATACCATTCTATATTTTTACTAAAGTCTATTACATTTATTTTATCTCAATTGGAGTTGGTCTACATTGTAATACAAGTTTTATTGTACTTTGTTCATAAAAAGTTACTCAAGTTATTTTAATTGTCATTGCAATTTATCCATTGGTATACATACGGGTGGTGATACCCCTGCCCACGGAACGCAATGGTACATTATAAGAATATGTACGTAATTGATTCTAGAATTAAATGATCAAAGTATGGTATGGAAATACGTTTAATATATAATATATGTAATTTATATATTTATATGTATATATATATATATTGTACGTGAAACAGATAAACATTGATATGAAATGAAATGAATACAAGTTCCTTGTGTGACTCACAAGCACAGGAAATCCTGACATAGCAAGATGACATGTATCTATCACTTTTTGTTTACTTTGCAAAACATTTCCGGTCGGCTTATGTGCCTGCCTACACATTGCTATATTGATATATTCATACGAAATTGTATTTACAAGATAAGAGAAAGCCTTGCAAAGCAGTCAAGCAGATACAAACAAAAGTCTAACTCGTGCGTATTAAATTGTTATTCAAACCTCAGTTCTTTCTTCTTATTTATCTTTTTTATATTTCTTTGTTTTCGAATTTGAGCCAACAGAGTTATTTCTTTATCGGGATCATTACAACACATCTGTCATCCAGAGTTCAGAGAGCTTTGCAATGCACTAATGCACATTTGTCTGTTTTAAAGCCAATCGAATCACATCATTGTTCATATTTGCTTATAATTGTATCTGAATTCTGAGGATTGCTGCAACATGGTTCTTTCGTATACAGGATGATTGCATACCAAAGGCTATCGTGTTTTTTTTCGAAAATAAAACAGGAAGGCGTACTAAAGTTTCCATATTGCTTTCACCCTAACATAGAGAAAAGTAGCTAGTAGATACTTATTGGAAACAAAAGTTAGAAACACACATTTCAGACTTAACGAATGGCTGCGTGAAATACTGTAAACAATTTTAGCTTTCTTTTTCTGTATACTTATACCAACTCACTCTATCTTGTTTATGTTTACCCCGAATGACCATTTTTTCCCAAGTGAAAAACATTTTGAGTTGTGTTCGTGCTTGGAGGGAAACTGACCTGAGGGCTGTATTAAAATGTGAAGGAAAGAGCTAGGAGTTTGGATTTCTTGACTGAGGATTGAGGATTGTTTTCTATTGTGTTAGTGAATTGGGATATGGTTTGATTTGGAGATTGTGACATTATTTCTTTTTATTGGGGATATTAATTGATCAAAGTTGAATTTTGCTTTTTCAATCAGAGAGATATCAGCGATCCTGAGAGCACGGTGAGTTAAATTCTTTAGTTCAGTCCTACGTCGTAAAAATATTTTGAATAATATAATAGTAAAGGTTAAACCAAGGTTTTCCCTGCTTCCTGCATATTGAAATTATTTTGTGGTACAACGGAGGAGCGTAGATAAAAAATAATTCTTCGGTTGTAAAAATTTGCACAAATTTTTTTATGTCTTTAAAAAAAAAAAGCCAGAAACATTTTAATACGCATTCCAATAAAGCTTGCAATATTTAAGATCTAAAACAGTTATAAAGAAAATCTTTTAATTTAAGAGATGATTTATGTGATCAAGAAAACATAGATATGAAACTTGAACTTGTTCAAAAAAGTAATTAACTAATTAGTCTTTCCGAAACTCAAGCATATTTTAGATCCACTCAGCACAACAAATAGTGCGTACATTAAACATACCAAAATGTTAAAAAATATGTTGTCGCTTAAATATGTAAAATTCTCTTTTTAAAATCACAAACTTTAAAATCCTAGTCTTCACCGGAATTTTAACTTGAGGCATATTTGGAATGTAATTTAGAGGAAGTATTGGTTGAAATGAAGAGGAATATGGCCTACTTGTTATACATTTAGATGTTAGTCGCTTCACAAAAGAAGTAACCACTTTTGATTATGTCATCGCAATTACGCTCAATGGTATATGTGCTAATTTGAAATGTGTAAAATTCACACTTTGAACATCTAACCATTTTTCATAATAATTGGTTTAATCGATTTCATTGAATGTGGGCGATAAATTTGATTTTGTTTTCTAATGTTAAAATCCTGTACAGATAATTTTAGCATGTATTTTGCAAGATATCTTTTGTTTATAATAGTTGATTAGATATAGATAAATTCTAATATATTACTATGGTTTAAATAGTATTGCATAACATTTTAAGATGATTGTCATCCTTCAAAATTTAAAAAGTGTTTCCAGTTTAAAATAAACCACATTTAATCGTTTATAAATCTCTTTTAGATATAGATATATAGGTTAATATTGATTTTTTTTTTTCAAGAATAATTGGATATAGCACAGTATGGTTGTTCAGGCTTTAAACTAATATTCGTACGTGCTTCTATTGCTTACTGTTCATTCAGGTAAGTGCATTAAATATTACATTAATTTGTTAGTAAGTATAACGTGATATAAAATGAACGTTACTGTTTAAAATTCGTCTGTAAAAATCTTAGTTACAGGTTTATATCGGCTACTTTGTGAGCACGTATTAAGGTATGAAATGAATCTGCGTATACAATTTTATGCAAATTCCTTTGGAGTTTCCTGAAGTTTCCTTTGAGCTTATAAGTTAGTCACTGGTATTTTGCGTTTCATCTTCAACGGTATCCCCAGTTAGCTAAATATTTTGTCGCTAAATCTCATATCACGTAATCCTCTGTTAAAAAAATCTCATTCATTTTTAATCTATGATCACTAAATACCTAATTACTTAATCATGGTAATCTTTTTTTGAAAAAAATTGGAATTAGAAAAACATATTATATATGAATCCATAAGGTTGTCATTGCAAGAAGTGGTAATGGATATAAGCATAAAATAATAAATGCTTCCTAGAGGCATGCGTCTTAAACAGCCTCTGGCGACCAGTCAAACTTCTGGCCTTCACGCTTGACTTTAAAAAAAACAGGTAAAGGGCCTAAGGCGAGTAATTTGCGTCTAAATCAGTAAGCTTAAATGATTTATTTATCATTTTTAATATAATTTTTGATTAAAAACTTGGTGTAGCGCAGAAGCATTATTCTATGCTAGAATCAAAGAAAAGAATGATAAGTTTTTAAGCTGTGCTTTTCTCACCTTTCATTTAATGAATGCGAAATCTAGAGGGCTGGCCAAAAAACTGCGTGGTTGGATCGAGAGTTTTTTATTGGAGAATTGCAAAAAGTATTCAATATTATTGTAATGCAGGCTAAAGTTTATTGTTGCGGAAGATGTGTTTTTATTAAAAGTAGTGTGTGTGTGTGTGTGTGAGGCGTTCAAATACATGGAAAAGAAAAAGGCTCCAACTGATGGGCCTAAAAAGTGTTTGTGCATATTCTGTATAAAGGGGTTTCAATCTTAGTGCTGACTGATAGGCCTTCCCATTCTTTGATGACTTCAAAAGCCTTTCAATGAATAAATTGTATCCAAGGCCAAGGACATAGAGGAATGGAGAAAGACAGTTGTCAGAACTTGCGTGGTGCCCCAATAGACTAAAGTACAGTTGAATGCAGTGACGTAGCTAGAGTGGTGGTAGAAACAGGAAGAATTTGAAAATTCCTACGGGCCCCCCGATTAATTTTTTTTACATTAAAAAATAAATATTACGAAAAATTATATTACCCCAAAAGGTCAAGCCACCCGGGCCCCCAAACGATGGAAAAGGCGATGGTGAAGGCGAACCATAGCGCAGCAGTAATCGATAATATATTAAATGATTTTCTTTTATCTAAAATCTAATTGACTGCTTATCACAAAGAGAACATAATTCCCTTTTGTTTGCTCATGGAATAATTTACAGCCTTGTTCAAATATGTACATCATTGACTAACTGGATTTCTCTTATATCTGGATTAGTCCCTTTATTTATTACATTATACTTAAATTAGTTGAGATGAAATAAGAAAACAAAAATGAATATAAAATAATCTTTATTATTTATTTAGATTTTTTTTCAGATCTATTACTTTTACGTTGTCCACCAGTCCAAGACAAATCGCTTTGATATCAATAGAGACTTCTATAGAAATTGAACAATTACAATTTTTTGTTTACATAGACAATGAAGAATTCCTGGTATGTAATGTTAAAGGATGTTTAAGTTTAAACCAGTTATGCAATACACATGTCTCGTATAAAACTAAATCATCGCTAGACATCTATATCTTAACAACTGATCTATCCACAAACTTAAGCTGGAGAACTAAACAATAATCGGTTATTGGAGAGTGGAAGGTTTCAGCACTAAGTGGATCATATAAGATTTGTGACTTTAAAGTATACGGTGAGTATAAAAGTAAAATAAATTTAGTTAAATTAAGTTTGTAATTTATTCCATTATCATAAGTTGTTCTTAAAGTTACCATAATTACCTATTAGGATTACACACCGGCTACGCCCGTTGATTTCCTCCTAGGCTATATAATGTTTATTTGACAAGAGCCCCTCCTTTTTTAAAATTGATTTTCCAGTAAGTAAGTTAGCATTTTAAGGATACCAGTACCTTAATTTTTTTGTATATATTTTAATTTTGTAAAACAAATATCTGAGACATTTGAAAATGTTTTCTAGATGTTTATTTTATTTATTTATTATTATTCTTATTATTTTCTACTTTTATTTTGTGAGTCAATGAAAATTCTTGATTCGGAAAGAGCGTAAAGATAAAATAAATTGTTGTGGCCACTCTCGATACCTGTACTATAGGTCAATATGAACATGTTAATCATCTTCGACTCACATAATATAAGCCAACGCTATGGCTCATAACTCATAATTTAGTTCATATATGGTCAATGTGTTACTGTGACAGAAATGACTAAATGTTTTAATCCATGAAGAAACATAATAAGTATTAACTTGTAGAATACGGTAATACTGCTAATTTGCATAAGCGTTACAAAAATTATAATGTTTTTAGAGCAAGTCCTTAAGGGGGGACCACAAAATACATATTTCTCTCAGACTATTCCCACTTTGATCACTTATATATCTTATAGACTACCATAGGACGAAAGTTTGCCCTTAACCCTTAAGGCGTGTGTGTTAGTTTAGCCTCCAAACATCAGAATTGTATTTCCATTTTGTATGCATTAATCGTAAAACAGCTCAGCACTATAAGGGTTAAGAACTAATGGAAATAGAACATACATAAATATATTGCTATAACGATGTTTCCGCGCCGACACTGATGGTGCGCAGCACACCGTTCAACACAATGAATAGACGACAAATTGATTCTAAAGGAAGGGCTATTTTAATTAGATCCGTCTTAAGTGATCTGCGGGTTATGAGAGTTTAAACTGTCTACGACTAAGAGCCATCCTTTGTGCTACCAGTGAACTGTATAGGCCCTGAAGCACTGGCAGATCCACGGGGGAGGCGGTAGGGGCGATCGAAGGTTGGGGGGCGGACAAATTTTAGTAAAGAAATCACACACTTTGTATACAAATGTATTGGTTATGTTTAAATATATACTACTTATTTATATTTCATCCTATTTTTAGATTATTCTGCCCCCCCCCCATCAGTATGTTGACAATTGGTGGGATGGGGAGTTGGCGATGGCATCAATGTGTGATTTCTTTACTAAAATGTGTCCGCCCCCCACCCTTCCATCGCTCCTACCACCATAAACTTTCGAGGTAAGGATAGCGGTCCAATTTAATTGTAGAAATCACAACTTTTTAACGGAATCAATTTAATGCCTATATAATTAAAACTTGTAATTTATATTTTAACCGATCTGTATATTATTTCGTTCCCCTGTTAGCCGATTGGGTGGGGTGGGCGCGAATACATACACTGCCCTTCAGACCTAAACCCTTTGAGTGGAGGGGGGCGATGGTACTTTTAATTACAAATCATAGTTTGTTAACAAAATTAGTCGAATATATATATATATATATATATATATATATATATATATATAAGCTACCTATTGATCTGTGAACCCATTGTATATTATGTCGCACCACACTCTTATCTCAAATGTTATCCTTAGTAAATATAAAATGAAAAAGGGTTGTACCAGGTGGGTGGGACGATACATACAATTGCCTTCTGCCCATCGGACAAACCAATACTTTTTTATGTTTGCATTTTTGTTAAGAAATTACAAAATAAAAAAATGTAACTAATATAATGTGTATATGCTATAAATTAAATTCTTTTATCGAATCACCCCACACCCTATTTTTTTAATGTCAAATGCAATCATTAGCAGAAATTATCAAAAGGAGCAAGGATTAATTATTTTCACTCTCCCGCCCCCTTTTCCAGATTAAAAACATGACGTGTTAAATCAGAAATGTCAAATTTAGCGGCAGAGTTTATGTAAATGCACACAAATTTATCTTAGTTAATTTAAGAAAGAATCACTCTCCAATTACATCCACTTACTTAAGCCAATTCTGTCATCATCTTCTGATTTGACCCTAGTGTCTTCTACTTTCCCCATTGCCCTAGTCACAACATTCCCATTTTAAAATGCCTTAGCCTGACCCACGTTCCCAATAATAATATCTGCTATCGGGTCCTTGAACATGGCCGCCACAAAAACTTCTTTTAAAAATGGAGTATCAATGTCTATCCAAGCAGGTGGATACTGAAAGGTTTGTCCGTCTATTAATTTTAAAGTGAAAAACCCATCTATCTTCTGACTTTCTTCTATTAAACTTTCTCGGACCCCAATTATGGCTCGCTCCAGTATCCCTTAGAACAGAAGCCCTTTGATCTCCTAAAAAATCCCTCAACTATTTTCAATCCTTCAATTGATCTATCTTTATAATCTAAAAAAATCAATGTATCAGTGTGACATGCAAACAATCCCACTTGTTGCCCCATTTCTGGTAATGCTCTTAGTCATTGCTGTGTTGGACCTCTTTTCTCATTTAGCTTTACCAGACACCATCGAGCAATGTGTCCGCCCTTTCCACATCTATAGCATATTCCTTGTGTCCCCTGTGTTTATATTATTCGGGCGACGACTGTTAGATTGACCAGAGGCACCAAATGCTTCATATATTTTCCTAGTTCTTTTTTTTTTCCATCCTTTACTCATACTAATACTTTTTTGTTGTATTAAAAAAAAATTGCGACAATTACTCACAATTTATACGTAAATCCTAAAAATGCAAAACATTTAGTGTAGAATCTAATTGGTTCAGTTAATTTCCTCCCACTTCCAAATATTTTTTTTAACTTTGAATTATAGTTCTGTAACAAAACAAAGTTACAAACATGCCTATTGAACGCAATGTATCACTTACAAATGAGCTTTTTTTTTACATATTATTTTTCGAATAAATGTTTTTTCGGCGGCGATCCTCAAAGTTTTAATCTAAATATGTTGGGTATCTTATCTTTTCAAGAACAAATCGATTGTGTTTACTATGTAGTAAATGCCTGTAAATTCATATTAGAATAATACATTATTCAAGAGAACCTTTTTTTGAATAGGATGAATAATGAGCTGTACATTTCAGGAAAATTCATTTTTTCAGTGAAGAATGCTAGAAAACGATTTTTGCGTCGGGGCTTCGACCCGATCTCCACTGGGAGCGCTTACAGCGTTCCCCAAGACTCCCTAGCTGTCAAGAGAAAGGCCTCAACATGACTGTTTTTTTTTATAATATTTTTTCGGGGGCGAGCCTCAAAGCTTTAATCTATATATGTGGGGTATCTTATTTTTTCAAGGAACAAATCGGTTATATTTGCAATGTATTAAGGGCCTATAAATTCATATTAGAATATTTTTTTTACATGGAACATTATTCAAAAGATTCTTTTTTGAATAGGTTAAATAGCGAGGTGTAAATGTCAGGAAAAGAAAAAATAACGCTTTTGGCGTCGGGGCATCGCCCCGGACCCTACTGGGTGAGCTTACAGCGCTCCACCAGACCCCCTAGCTGTCAAAAGAAATGCCTCAATATGACTGTTGTTTTATTATAATATATATCTATATAATATATATGCTGTACGAACGTTTATACTTAGGGTTAGGGTTTACTGGGCGTTAGGGTTAGGTTTTTGAAAAAAATCGCCCCCCCCCCCCACTCCAAAGTTCTGGATCCGCTAGTGACTTGAAGCTACACTGGGAAGTGTGTTAGTGGTCTGTACTAGTACTTATATAGAAGTGGTATTGTAAAGTTAAAGACTAAACTATTTTGAATTCGATAACTGAAATCCATGTCTCAGTGTATTTTGTACTTTATAATAGTAAATAAATACATCTTCTACAATTAACCCACTTAATTGAGTGCTTGCCTTAGATTTTCTACAATATATATGCTAGCCTGACATTACCTGCTTCTTGCGGCTAATCTAGTGGATTGGATTTAGATGTATGTTGAACTAATGATCCTTTCAAGTTTTCTCTTTCACTTCGAAAAAAAAAATTAGTTTTGGGAAAATGGGTTTACTCGAAGCCGATACATTCATATCAATTAAAAACGAAAGATGTGATAGATGAATAGGATAGAACGTACAATTAAAACGGATTTACCCGATTTGTTAAATGAATTGTATTATAAGTAAGTCAGGACGTTCTGAATTCGCAGATTTAAGGAACAAACGTATGTAAAAATGCTTCTGAAACACAAATTTGAAGGTTAATGTGATTAAATAATGAAATCAATAGACATTTTGTATTTTTATGTGTCAAAGTCAAAAATATATATATGTGCAAAGTGTAGTTCTTAAAGTTACATCTAGATCTAAATCCGTCGATCTTTTCTCAAATCAGGATTGTAAACGAAGCCTAGATCTATATAATATTATAGTTTTAATTGAGATGTTTATTATTTTTTTTTTAGGGTCTTAAATTTATTTTAGGGCTACAATACACACACTACGGTCCAGGTTAGTACCCAACGAACATTTCTGTCAAGTTTTATAAAGATTGGTCAAGCAGTTTTATTTCTATTCCTAACATACATACATACATACATACATACATATATAAAGTGGGGAGGACCTGATATACGGGTCGCTCAACTTGACCAAGCACCGGTCAGCAAAGGATCAAGTTGACCTCTGCCCCGGTAGCGGGAATTTGAATTTCTTTTCATGCTGGCGTCCTGCATTGAAACTCACTGGGCCGCGTCCATTCCAATACCACCTTGTTTGATCCTGCAGTATTCTTCCTTAAGATCATTGTTTTGGTCAAGGCTGCAGGTAAACACATTTTTACTGTTTCTTGTATATCATATATTCTTGTTTATTTTCTATATAGCATATTGCTACCCAGGTTTTGTCCTCATTCTCGGACTACCTTTGTTATGTATTCTATAATTCTTGACAACCAGTTGTAGATACTGGTTTTTAAGAAACATTATATAGATTTGTTCTATTTAATTGTTATAGTTTTTGTAAGAAAAGGAAACAGTGAAGCTCTTCAATGTATGTCAGTTTTATGTAGAACTAGTGGATTTATTTTTTGTAAATTACTTTGTCATTTCCCCAGATGAAAAAAATATATATGTATGTATGTATGTGTGTGTGTACATAATTAATCTTTATTGCATTCTGACCCTTCATTCTTTCGGAAGACGTTTATTGTGTCCTAGAACAGGTTCTTTTTGGAGTTAGCATTGTATTAATGAAGCCCAGCCAATGGTACAAATGTGTAACATCTCTTGACTACGCTCTTGAAATTAGATGACTGTAGTTTGCTTTAGATTTTATATCGAAAAGGGAAGTTTTATCGTCGGAATCCTTTGTTGGAATGGGGGGAGGTAAAAACTAAAAAAAAATCTTTGGTTACTGTAGTTTGCCTTAGAATAATATTGAAGAGAGAGGCTTTCAATCTCAAAAGTCTCTGTAGGGAATTTTGTTTCAAATTCCCCGATGGCTTGGCTACGCTATATATAATTTTTTAGTGTGCAATTGTCTTGTTGTTTTTTTATGTTGAAGAGGTATTTTTCAGCAATAAACCTATCTGAAAAGGTGTGGGGAGGGTATACTCAAATTTCTCTTTGCCTACGCTCATATAATTTTAAGTGTGTAATTTGCTTTTTTATATATTGAATTGGTATTTTTTTGCTTCCAATTCGATGAAGTGGGATTTAATCTAAAAAACCCTTTGGGTTACAATCATAGCATTTTGAGTGCGTATTTTGTTTATATTGAAGAAGTATTTTTAAGCATCAAACCCCGCTGGAAGGGCGTTTAAACTAAAAAACCGTTGGCTACTCTCATAGATTTTTGTGTGTGTCATGTTTATACTAAAGAGGTTTTAAACACACACAAAAAACTCCACTCTATATGTAAGAAAATAATATTATTATAAATATAATAAATATTGGTTCATTTTAGGCACTTCAATTGAATGCGCATTATATATTTATCTGCCTTAAAAAGCCTTCTCAGGTGATATAGTTTGACTACATACCAGATTTTGAGATCATATGGCTCTCGCTGACGAAGAGACTTAATGCCACAGCAAAAAGAGACCCCAACTATGCTAGGTTGGATATGAAGTCCATCTATATGAAAATCGCCTTCCAAAAAACTTTTACTTACAGAATATGTGAGCTGGAAAGCACTTTTAAAGGCGTCAACATATAAAGACCTCACAAGAGGTCTCTCAAAGATTGCGACATTGACATCTACAACAAGTAAAACGCTAACTCTTGCTCCCTCCTAGTGGCTGTAGCCTTAACTGTCAATGTTCTGAGGTACAAGTCAACAAGATTAGCTATCAATAGATTACGGCAGATCACATACAAAGTTGAGAACAATCAAAGTAAAAAACAACTGCAACACACCAAACCTATTAATGCATTTTATGTAGTCGGCTTTTTAAAGGCAAAGATAAGACTCCCATCTATGAGTTGAAACGAAATAAGAATGTGCTCATCTTCCACAGCAAATAGAAAATGTTTGTGTTCTATTCTATGACTATATTAGCTACCAAATAACAATTTTATTAATCTTCATTTTTCTTGGCAATTTTTTTTTTACAATGATACATTACATATCACAAAAGGTCTTACCAACAGCACAAAAATATAATTTCATACTTTCATTTACAGTTTCACATATCTATTACATGATAAATAGAAAGAAAATTAGATCAACAGATTGATAGATCTAAATTAATCCTTTACACATTTAGAAAGTTACTGAAATAAAATCCTTTTATCACTATGTGTGTAACTTAGGTCTATATGCGATTTTGTTCTTGGAAAACCATATACATTGCCTCTAACTTTAAAAAAAAGAATAATATAATGAACTAGTATACACTTCCATACTTCGATAAGTACAGTCAAATAATAAATCTGTGTTACCAGAAACCAATTTAAAAAATATCTGTTTATTTTTTTTTAATAATTTTTTTGTGAGAATACTGGAAATAAAATGTGTACATACAACTTAAGGACGTTGAAAAGTACCAAACTACATTTCAATACAAAAAAAAAATAACCCAATAAAAACGATGATGTAGCAAGCACGGCACGTGAGATTCTTTACACCCATCACACACAGTGAATGCTCATAGTAGATCTTGAAAACCAAAAAAAAAAAAAAAAATAAACAATACACTTAATGGAGACATCATCATTCTCTTGGATCTGGAACATTATTTACAATTGTGATACGGCACTGATCAGAGATTGGAATGGAAGTGATAATATTGCAACATTCTTAAGACATGCCAACTACAATTAACAGTATCACAACAAAGCAAATACAATTTACAGTCATTACTATTATAAATTAATATTAATTCTAAAAATTAAATAAAACAATTTGTGAAACGTTGGATCAATATTTATAACCATTCCATAACGTTTTAATTTAAAAAAAAACTAATAAAAAAGATATTTGAAATATAAAATACAGAAGCTTGTTAAAATATAACAATATAGATCTTATCCAAAACTATAGATTATCACAGATTATTTCACCGAGAAATAATACATCGGAAAAAATGTATCCTTCTCTCTCTCTTTTTCTCCACTTTTTTAGCATGTTAATATTGAATTTAAAAGAAAGTATTTTAGTAGATTATAGCAAAATAGTATCATTGAAAAACAAATACATCACAGAGTACTTCAGTAACCTTGGGTTTTCAACCGAGTATAGTAAATAAGAGCAGTTTCGCCGGGCTTAATATCTAAGCAAGACGAGTAGGCCAGGTGCTGGACTTAGTTGTCAGAGGCTATTTGAGACGCATGCCATTAGGAGTATTTTATAGACAATAGGAGCTTAACCCCATTGACACCCCTGGCCATGACAACCTTTGAAACCAATATAAGAGGGGGGAGGGGAAACCACGTGACTTCGTGTGTTTTTAAAAAATCTGAACTAATTAAAAAAAAAGGTCGATTTTTATTCTGAGTCCATGTTCTAAGGCGGTACGTGGATTAGAGTAAACAATGTTTTCCGTGCTGCTTTTAGTCCTTTAGGTGCTCAGTAAAGATAACTCTGCCCGAGTCGGGTGTCGAGCCTCTAACCCTTTTCATAGTTAGTCAAGATAAGCCAAGTTCAAGCCTATTTATCCTATCGACCGCGCTTACCTTAGTTTGTGATGATTCCATGATTAATATCGTATATTATATTTGTGTAAGTATTTCTCGTGTCACAGTGTGTAAAGTTAGCCGGATGGTTCGTGTGTGTGAGATGGGTAAACTTTAATGCAACCACGAGTCAGTTCAGTTTTTAAATAAGGCTTTGAAAGTTGAAGAGTGAGAAAAGTAGAGAGACAATTGATCAAAAGACTTGTATGCTTTTAAGTACCTTACACCTTGTATAAATAATCGTTTTTCTTGTGGGTGTCTACATACACCTAAGTTAAAGCTAAAATGTGTGTATAATTCATTAAAAAAGTTACATTTAGTTTTTGAGTACAATAAATTTGTGAGGTGGTTAAAACTAGAGCAGATGTCATAGTTGTATATTGTTTGTTTAAATTTAGAGAGGCGACCTATAGACGGTACTATTTCAGCTTATACCGCCAAAAAAATTACCAATAGTTAATTAACTAATTGGTTACTTTTTTTTATATTGATTCTTGTGTTGTAAAGTAAAAGAAAGAATTGTGAAAAATTTCAGTTTCATTGGGTAGTGGAGAAATAACGTTTACAAACTTTCTACCAGACAGACAGAAAGACAGACAAAGTGAGTTGATATAAGCTTTGTAAAAATAGTTTTAGTTTTACTAGTTGTTTGAAGTGTCATGCGCCGCTGAGACAATTCAATTAAATTCAATTAGTTAAATAAATATTAATATCGTTTGGTTGAATAATCCCTATCGAAACCGTAGAAATGCGCTCTGCCCTACACTAATACAGATGTATCTCCTAGTAAACAAACTCAGTGTCAACATGATTATATGAAGTCCAAACTAGCTGACTTAATGTGGTCACCTGTCTATCAATGAACTCAATGTGAAGGACTAAACAAATAAAAGGGGTTGGCAGTTATTCATCTCAAACTCTGGAGATATACCCGGACAGCTAGACAGACATCTGGTCACTTGACGTAGTTGAGGTGTATAACACTCAAAGAAAAAGACAACCAAAGTTGCTATGTACGTTATGGTATGTATAATGTTCAGTTTCATTTCTATTTATAAGACTCCATGTCTTTGACTGTTTGTGCTTATTTATACATTTGAAGTCCATTATTTTGTTTCAAATAAAAACGTTAAAACATTCCATAGCAGACACCAATAGAAGGACGCCCACTACATATACATTTATAGCTATGTAGGTAGCCTACTACGGGGTACTTTTACTATCCGGCCAACCATAGGCGAATCCAAGATTTTAGTTCGGGGGAGGTTTTGTTTTGTTTCTTTTACCCCAACAATATTATTAAATTCCCTTCATTCTTTCTGAAGACGTTTACTATACCATTGAATGGGTTCTTCTTAAAAGTAGTGGAAAAACTATAAGCACCCCGCCCATGCCAGTCAGGGAATCTGGGTAGCGCTTAGAGCATTATTTCCGGTATTGAAAATATTAAAAAATGCATTCTGAGATATCAAGTATCCTGCTATTAAAACAATTTAGTTCGAAAACCAAACCTGCTATTCACTTAACTTTATCAAGAGAGGCCAGCAAATGACAGAGATTGGCTATGCTCTTGGACTTTGCTCACTGTTTTTTGCTTTAGATTTTATATCGAAAAGGGAAGTTTTAACGTGAGAACCATCTGTTGGTTTTAAACTAAAGAAACTCTTTTTTTGGTCCTTTTTTAAAAAAACAAGATCAAAACAAACTTATCTATGCCCGTAGGATTTGGTGACTAGTTTGTTTTAGAATAATATTGTAGAGAGAGGATTTAACCTTAAAAATCTCTGTTACGGGGGTTTCAAACTCAAAACTATATGGAAGGGGTTTGAAACTTAAAGCCCTCTGAAGAAGGAATAAATTCAACATCCTCCTGGCTACGATCTTAGAATTTTAGTGACTTTAGTTAGCTTCAATTTTATAGTGAAGAGAAGGGTATCTTTAAAAAAAAAGGAGGAGGTTTTAAACTCAAAATCATCCTTGGCTACAGTCATGGAATTTGATGACTGTCGTTTGCATTATTTTTTGTTTTATGTGATGAGGTTTTAAGTTAATTTTGGACTTATTTTGTATTCTATATATTCACTTAATTACGAATAACGATATCTCCAATGACTTTGTATGATTGAACTTTAATTTCGGTATATGTGAGGTGAGTGGTTAACTGACTTATGTAATAGTAAGTTTAAGGCTGGGGAGTGGGGTAAAATACAAGTTATAAGACAGATGGATTTATATAAGCTTTTTACGTCTAAGTATCCCGGGACACTGATACATTGTTTAAAATATTCACACACAAAAATTGGGCTACGCAAGCACATGATAAGAGTCGCTTTATAAGTTCAATAATACGATATTGGTTACATGAATATTATATTTAAACTATACTTTTTATATAGATGAAACTAATATATAAAAAAAGAAAGAAAGAAAAAACTTACAAACCTTTTATAAAAGTACAATGAACATACTTTTCATTGAAGCCGCACAAACTAAATGTAAAATTGACTTCTGAAGGAGATTCAACACTTAGATCAATTAAATTATAACTTCCTTCCTTATTGTCTGTCCACAGTGTTGTTTTATTCTTATTGGTTATAAGCAGTTGAGGACGAACCTTCTGTGTAAAGGGGACGTTATATAAGATTTTGATTGTGGGGTCAGTTACACTTCTTAAGCAGAACTTTTTATCCACATTTATGTCGTTGATTTTGAGAACACTGGAAACGTTTGTAAAATCTAGAAGATAAATATAAAATTAATGCATTACATATTTGTAAAAAGTATAAAGTACAAAAAATAAATTGGTGTTTGAAGTATCAACTTGATCGGAGAATGCGTGAGGGAGAAATAGCTTCAACAAACATTTAAAGGGAATAAAACCCAACAAATATATCTGTTAAAACTGAAGTATTAGTTTCCCTTGTTGTTATTAAACATAATAATGAACTTACTTACTTAGACTTAGGTCCTCCCGCGCCGTTCGGCGCATTGGGCGGCAAGCTGTCTCCATAAAGATCTGTCACTGGCAATGTCTGAAGCCTCCTCCCACCTGGTGTCCACTGTTTTGAGGTCCTCCATGAAGGTGTGTCGCCAAGTAATACGAGGGCGTCCCTGTTTGCGCTTTCCTTTTTTTGGCTTCCATGTTATCGCAACTCTTGGTGTGCGTAATTCATTTTGACGTAGAACATGTCCCGCAAACCTCATGCCACGCTCAGTCACAACCTCACCAAGTGTTCGACTTCCAGTTCGGCATAGGATTTCCTTGTTTGAGACCCGATAATGAACTAACAGTAATTAATTATCTAATAAGTTGCTATTTTTCTATTATTGATTTATGTTTTGTCTATGCTAAGTAAATATTTTAATAAATATATTATCATTCTTTTTGTGTATTTCTGTCATTCTATAACAATAACATAAAAAGGACACAAACAAACCACGATGTATCAAACACAGCCAACGCTGTGACTTTGAATTTAAAAAAACTTCTATTTTATTTCTTTTTTTTTTAATAAAACAATGTTTATACGAAGTGTATTTGTATCAATTAGTTTGTATCCGTCATGTAATTAAATTTCTAGTAGATCTAGATCAACAACAATAAATCCGTACGATTAGAAAAATGTTTACCAATTGTTTAATTAGAGTCCTATCTCATGCTTATAGCTATTTCTTTACGCGATAATCTTATCACTTATATCTGAAACATATGGAGAAATGAAGGGAGGTAGAGAGAAGAGGATATATGTGTGAATTTTACCGCAATCAATTTTTAAAAGCATTTAAGGAAAAAATAAATAAAAAGAAAGACCTGCTTTCGAATTCATGGCTCAAGCATCATCAAGCCTATTTACTAACCACTTTGCTAGTGAAGTGCTTATTAAAAAATAGTGTGTAGTTATCGTTTGTTTGTTTCAACCTATTTTGTAGCGGCGACCGATAAATGGGACTAATTTAGCTTGTACCAAGTCAAGTACAATTTCTTTCCCTTGTACAATACCCAGACAAAAAAAATAACAATAGTTAACTATTTAAATGTTTTTTGTTGTTGTTGTTGTTTAAATTGATCCTTGTGTTGTCAGGTATAAGAAATAATTTTATGCAATTTCATCTTGATCCTAGATTGGGCGTGTTCACCTTTTTTACCACAGACAGAATAAGCTGATATAAATTTTGTAATAGAGTTGTTGCTCTCGCACTCTAAGACATTCATCGACAAGTTACGTAACACGTGTTTTAAGTTTTATCTAATATTGGATGCTTTGAAACGGAGATAAATGTCAATGTACGATCTAATGTTAAAAAAATGTTTTTCACTTTATACTAAATTTATATATATTAATGTTATTATAATTGTAAGTTAATTCAGATATTTTGTTTTGTTTTGTTTTGTTTACATGATTTTTTGGTGGTTAGTTGAAAAAAAAAATACCTTCCCTACAAGGCCGACAATAAATTGTGGCCCAGAGCGAAGTCAATTTGGCGCCCCCCCAAAAAATGTAAAATATAATTTAAAAAAAAAACGGCGAAAAACTAAAATTGCCCATTAAAACGAAATTATCATCGGGATTAAGACTTTTCTTACATTGTAAGGTTCAGAAAATCATTTTGTCATTAGACCTATTGTCAGCTATCACCAAGAGTCAAATACAGATAAATCCTATTCATTTTTCTGTTAACCATCGATATATGTAGTCACATAGAAATAATTACTACTACGATATAAAGGAATTGCACTGTCCACAACGCATGGCTTTCGGTAGTGCCTGGTATGCTATCTGAGGTGTCCTTAAGTGGCATCGTCGGTTCTGGGTTCGAACACTGCCCACTGCCATCACCCGTCATTCTTCGGGAGGTTCGGTCTAGGATCTAATTACCTTGAAATGTAAAGAAGCATCCGAAAAATGTAAAACAGAAACAAACCGAGTTACATACCTACATTCAGAGCTATCTATATATGTGTATGATGCCTGGTGTATGTATATACGGAGAGTATTTAGGTGAGGAGATGTTGCATGAATTTAGCATGACCCTATGTAGAGTAGATCTACATATGCTCCTACAAAACTTCAGACCAACGAAATGAGTCAGCGCACGCGCTGTTTGATACATCGATGTCTGTTTGTATCGCTTTGCTGATAACACAGTTTCACCTATTTTCGTAACATTGGGAAGCCTGATGGCATTACTGAAGATCTTTCGACGTTCAGGTAGCAACATGACAGCTCTTACTTTTGTGTCACTGTCTTGGTGTCTTAATGTTAAGTTGAAGACAAGGGATGCTTTCCCTTGATCCGTCCCCATACAGTAGCAGGCATCAGTTTGTTTACTTGGACACCCCGACATCACGAAACGAATGAGACAATACTGTAAAATAAACAACCACACTGAATTAAGTGAAGTGTTTAGTAATAACAAATTAGCTATGAATATTTAAATTTATCAGAAGGTTTCGCAAAATTCATATTTGAAAAAAAAATTTAAGACTAAATGGACATCTTTTTTTAAAAAAATGAGATTAAATTTTGCTTATATAATATTTAATTACTATGAGATGAAAGTGATAGCATGTCTAGCATGTCTGAATGTATGCGATGTTTTAGGAAACCCTTTAAGCAATATTGTTTGTTTTGAAAAAAAAATTAGACTTATCCTTAACAAAATAAAGAATAAAATGTCGCTTAGAATTTCTATTGACATCGCTTAAAATGAGCATTATTTGACAATAAATTTAATCAAAAACATTATTTACATTTATTAAAAGTACTCGAAAGTCCTAATGCTAACCTTCGACCTTATTTTAAGAGAGGTTTTGAGCTATACGTTAAACCTTAATATCCTTTAAATAAATTAATCTGTCTATAGTGTTATAAGCACTTTAACATTACATTTCTGTTAAATACACGGATTGCATTATTTATTTTCACGTAGATTTTTGTTCTGTAAATAGCTCACATCCTAATCCCCTGTATGATATAACTCTTCCTTTGCAGACACCCTTATGAAACTGTAAACCATATCCTCTTGGAATGCCCCTTTCTAATCCACCTTAAGCAGACCCTACTACCACTACAGCCCAACATAACCAACACCCTGTACGGCAGTGCCAAACAACTAAAGAAAACAACACACCAGATTTCCTTGGCACAGTCTGCAAAGTAGTTTACAGTTCAGCAGCAATAAAGTTGGCTAGGAGAAGAAAAATGTTGTTTTCTCATCGCCTTATCTGCCTGCCTCTTTTTTATATATAGATGATGGCTTTAAAATATTTTTTATAACCATGCTCCCGCGCCGACAATGATGGTGCGACCATCAACATGAATAATAAACGACATATTGATTCCAGAAGAAGGACTGTTTTAGATCCGGCTGAATTGATCTGCAAGTTATGTGAGTGTGAGCTGTCTTGGACTAAGTGCCGTCCTGCGTGCTACCAGTGAATAGTATGGAGGTCTTGGATCAACACTGGAAAGTTTGTTGGTGGTCTGTACTAATGTTTAGGTAGAAAAGGACTTGTATAACTTAAGATAAGACTCCATGTGACTTGATATCTGAAGTCCATGTATCACTGTGTATTTAATAACTAAATAAATACATCGTTTTTAATTACCTCCTTTGGTTTATTGCTTGCCTTAGATTTACAACAATTGGTGTCTAAAAGAAAAAATGAGAAATCTGAGAATGCTAGACGAAGTGATTACTCAAGACAACATCATTATTTATGCATACGAATATTTAATTTTAGTAAAACTTACGAATAGTAGACCAAACGTGAAGTAGTAATACTACGCACATACAAACTTACAAATTCGAAAGTATAACCTATTAGAATACTAAGACAGACAAAAAAAATAAATAAAAAGAAACATTTCTTATTCTACATGTTAGGACTAATTCATATAAGTGCTCTTTCTTCCCTAGTGATATAATTTGATGGTCCGTGATGCTCGAAGTCAGAAAAATTAATAAGTTTTAAGTCTCAAATTAACATACACAACTAGGTTAACACAAAGTTGTTAGGCGCAATTATATTCTCTTGTGAGTGAATGTCTGTAATAAAAAAAAAATGGTTTGAGTAATTAGATCCCGACTGCACAATGGGGGAGCTAGCCTTTTTCAGTTTCATTCGATGTGTTTTGATCATCAATACTTCGCGATCCATCAGTTGTCATTAACAGTGGAAAGATGTGATAGCAGGATGTTAATGTTCCGGAAATGTCAACTTACGAAAGATTCAAGTTTGATTATGATGCTTACAAAGAAAAAGATACTCTTATATAATTTACTCACATAGTTTGGTGTTTGAGAATCTTCGCTAACAAATTCAAATCCGACAGCACTGAGTCCTTGTTTTGTTGTGTTTACTTGCCCTTTGATCACAAACTGGTCTAAACCATCAACAAGGCCAATGTGACACTTTGGTTCATTTTTTTCCGAATAATTGTCAAACAGAAGTATACACTCTTCTAGAAGAATAGATACCACAATCATTGTATTGATACTATTACATTTACAGTGTATCGATATGAATAGATGTTAAACGTCTCATTCTAGTATCGATTTTGTAATGTAAGATGTAGTATCATTTTTCTTAGAGCAAAAGTGGATTAGAATCGATACTTGGATTGCGTATTTCATTATATGCATATGTTTGTTAATGGAATGTATGCATTCAATGTATGTGCCACAAAAACGTCTTAAAGTAGCCAGATTTTTGACACGTTGTTAATCTTCATATTTAGTTCAAAAATTCCTTTATAGCTATTTCTAAATTAGAGAAAGTTATAATTAAACTCAACTACTCAATAATGGTAATCAATATATATATATATATGGGGGCGTGGGGCGCCGTGGGGCGCCTCTGTTACGTCGACAATCGTTAAGCTCAGCAAAAAAATATAATGGGATTTTATTTAGCTTTACGAAATGGGTCATCTGAGAAACTTGTAAATGCAAATGTTTCTCTAAATTTGTGTAGTAGCTTCTTCCTATTCCTCAAAAAAAAAGGTTGTCGGACCTTCTTCCCTATTTTTAATTATCAAGCTATAAGGTAAGGAGGAGAGCCGTGTCCTATTAAGAGATTTAGAAATTGATTTTCCTGGCTCTTATAATGCACTATTTTTCCTATAAAATGTTATACAGAGCAAAATAAAAAAAAAGCCTGGAATAAGTCACTTCTAAATTGTGAGATAAATCGAGTCAGTGTAGAAATGTTTATTGTGCCACAAAACGTTCGTGGGCTTTATATTTCCAAAACTTTGTTATTTCCGTTCTAATGTAAAGAAGAAAAAACAAACTATCCAATATTGTTTCAGAATTCTGGCGAAAATAGTTTGAAGACAGTATAGACAAATAAATAATAGCTTTTATATAGCGCTACTTTCATGCTTATAGCATGCCAGAACGCTTTGGTC
Organism: Biomphalaria pfeifferi; assembly: GCA_030265305.1. Lineage (NCBI taxonomy): Eukaryota > Metazoa > Mollusca > Gastropoda > Planorbidae > Biomphalaria > Biomphalaria pfeifferi. The sequence continues at coordinate 8,613,526 of JASAOG010000003.1, forward strand.
CATATCATTTGTGGACCAGTTGGGCGGAAGATGTATCTGGGAGAAGGTTTTCCGTGCTGCCTTTAAACGCTTAGTAAACACAACTCTGCTCGATTCGGATACCAAACCTCGAGCCCCCTTCATAGGTAGCCAAGCTAAGCCAAGTTCAAGCGTAGTTGGCCTATTGACCACCCTTCCCACATATATAGAGTTCCTTCTTCGTGGTCAAAGATGAGCCCAATCTCATTTCATATAAACTCGGAGATGGCTATGGAGCCGGGCGGACTGGCTATATGGGCATTTGGTCAAATGCCCGGTGGGCCGGTATCCAAATGGGTCGGTAGGACCACAGTTAGCATATTCTTATTTTACAAGATAAGGGCCGCATGGATGCCACTATTAAACTGTTATATATATAATAGTATTCCTTTTTCAGGGGAATGGACCTCTGAACGAAGTATTGTTTTTAAAAATCTTTTACAGACTCTACTAAGGCCTACTAATTTAATAATGTAATAACCTACATCCATGATCGATTGAGCTTCATCCTTTTAGGGGCTATACACTTTGCGATTAAAAAGCAACATAAAGTCTTTATTCCTTATAAGGACTTAGTGTTCACTGTAAGCAAGCTATGGAGTCCAATCTTCGTTTTGAAAAGCCGGCCACTTACAAGGCACGTGTTAGTTGGCGCTATTGCAATGTTGTCTGCTTTTACTCTCTCTCTCTCTCTCTCTCTCTCTTTCTTCTTTACTGATGGCTGTCTTAATTGCGCGTAGCTTGAGACACTAACACTCAAGACTCAACACCATGAAGAATGATGAAAGGCTAGTATTTCCCATTCCATGAGTGTCCATCTTTAAATCTCTTGTCTCGACTCTAATAGAAGTTGTTTTTTCCGGCTCACAATAGCTCATATAGGTCGATGAACATACTTATTTATGTATCTTATCTTATCTTATATAATATAGACGTTACTTTAAAAAAGAAGATGATTACGTCCTACGCGTCATGCATTCACTCATGCATATTAACCAATGACTTAAATTCTGCCAAGTCAATGGTTTTCCTGGCTAGCTCAGGCAACCCATTCCATGCTCTAATAGCACTAGGGAAGGAGTATTTGTACAAATTCTTCCTAGCATATGGGACGAGGAATGTGCCTTTATCTTTGTGTCTTTCAGAGTATTTTATTAAATTTTGTTTTTGTATTTGAAGATTATGGTTCAGTATTTTATGTATAATTGCTACTTTACTTTTGAGTCTTCTGTCCTGAAGGCTTTCTAAATTTAGTGATTTTACTATAGGTGTTACTCTAGTCAAATATGAATATTCATTTGTTATGAATCTCACTGCTCTATTTTGTGTCTATTCCAGTTTCTTAATATTTTCTTGAGTTGAGGGGTCCCAAACGAAGGATGCATATTCTATTATTGGCCTAACCAAGGTTAAATAACATTTTAATTTTATGTTCTTATTTGATTTATAGAAATTTCTTTTAATAAACCCTAATGCTTTGTTTGATTTTTTTATAGTTTCATCAATATGTGGATTCCATGACAGTTTTTCATTTATTATAACACCTAGGTATTTTGCGTTTTTAGTCTGTGTTACTGGTTTGTTATGAATAAAATAAGTGGAATTAATTTGTTTTAGTTTTTTTGTTACACTTAACAACTGACATTTTTCTGAGTGGAAAGACATGCTCCAATTTGATTCTTATTTCTGTAATTCATCTAAATCTTTTTGTAAAATATCTATGTTTTGTGTTGTTTTATTGTTCTATATATTATGCAATAGTATATGTATTAATGCAATTGAAATAATTATTTAGCACTTAACATTAGTTTAAATAAGTAAGAATTATTTTTGATATAAGACAATAAACCATACAAGACCATTAGAAGACAAGATGATAGATTGTACTTTCTTTGACATTATTGACAATAGCAGTTGCCTTTGAACAACAACTAATTGCTTAGACCTTATGTACTTGTCAGAGAATGGAATGAAATGTTTCAAAGGAAACTCTGCTGCAAAACGACTTTAATTTTTACACTTTTTAGCATGTACTATGCTGGGCAATAGTAAGATCCAAAAGATATACGACAAGATCTACGTTATCTATTGATACTTGTTGAAAGTTGTGTTTTAACATTTTGACATTATTGTATCTTCTTTAATTCTAGCATTATTTGCAGCATCTACTTGTAGTACTTTCATTCTTTTCATTTTGTTCTGGGTGTGCTCGTTAGTGTGAAAGATACTTGCTGTTTCTTCTAAAGTCAAATCTACATCTCGTATTCAATTTAAACATATGCCACGTACATCTCTGATAAACTTATGACGACGGTTCTCAAAATCGAATTTTTGTTGTTAATTTTTTTTCCCACTCAGTAAATCTACCTATACATCAATCTATCTATACATCAATCTATCTATACATCAATCTATCTATACATCAATCTATCTATACATCAATCTATCTATACATCAATCTATCTATACATCAATCTATCTATACATCAATCTATCTATACATCAATCTATCTATACATCAATCTATCTATACATCAATCTATCTATACATCAATCTATCTATACATCAATCTATCTATACATCAATCTATCTATACATCAATCTATCTATACATCAATCTATCTATACATCAATCTATCTATACATCAATCTATCTATACATCAATCTATCTATACATCAATAAATCTATTGTTTAACTTTTTGTATTTAAAAAAATGTGATTCTCAGATTACTGTTGGTAAGGTTTTAAGGAAGATCGAATAATTATGTTATTCAAACAGGTCTTCATCCATACTAAATCTGACAATGAATTATTGATCAAAATTCACCTCGCCAATTAAGATATTATAACCTATCGAGATCTAAAATCAAATTAATTATCTTAAGGCACTAAAGGTATAGATGTTATCGCTCATTACGCTAGCATCTGCCACTTCTAATACTAGGTTCTGTACTCCACAACAATACAATCATGTCGACTGCCAAAGCGCAAGAATGAACTAAAAGAGACTTTAGTTCTAGTAAGAGTCGACATAAAAAGCTGTCTTTTTAATTTCTCATATCTCTGGACTGGAAGGTTTCAACAAATATCTACAACAAATGATGACCTGATATAAACATAGTATCCCAGCATTTGAAACGAAATCTTCCCTAAATAATAAAATGTGTCCTATCCCTCTGTTATAAAAGAGTTAAAGGTATTTGCATTGTCAGATGTTGTCTTCTCGTCGCTTTTTCTGTCTGCCTCTTCTTCTAAGATGTGTATAATACCATAAGTACATATAAAATCTTATCAAGATTGTCTCTTGTTAGTGTTTAGTCTTAGATTTCTTAGATGTATTTGTAACAATTTATAATTGTTGGTTGTCTTTTTTATTTCGTATATTTACAGATGATGGTGCTCAACAAGGTCCATTACATGTGTCACTAATATACATGTGTTATGTTTAGTGTTTACTGATAATGGTTGGCTCTAATTGGCATAGTGAATAGTTATGATTTTGTTCTTCTATGACAGTGATGATGAATTTTTCATTGAAATTCATTCTCCTTATTTGGATTTTGCTTTTATCAATTTCTTATCTTTGTGGTAAGTTAAAATTTTAAGAAAAATAATTATTTAGATTTTAAAAGAAAAAAAAATATTTTCTTTTTAAATTTTACTACTAAAAAATATGAACTGTTATTAAATAATCGAAAAAAACTAATGTAAGAAAGACTAAAGAATATTTCTTTGTTTCCTATACACATATTCACTTGCACACAGGTATCATTACATAAAATAATAGAAAAAATGAGTTTAGGTATAGAAGAAAAACACATTTATTCCAGCATGTCTTAAGTTTTCTAAAAAGTAAACTTAGTTGCTGCTGGATCTGGTAGAATATAGCAAAGGATTCGATTTTTAAGATTTAGAATGTGTTTAGCGCTCAATTAATATTTTAATTCTAATTGCCACTGCATATTTTTCAAAATTTGGTACAGAAAAAACCGTTGTCCTAAGGCGGTCTGTTTTTCTTTTCGTCTTCTGTGCTTGTCTTCATTAGAGGCTTACCTTTGGGTCTCAAATGTGTGCCAGAGGGCATTTGCTAGAGCTCTTCAACTGTCTCTTTCAGAGGCCATCTGCAGCCAGCTAATTTCCTCTTGGCTAGTGAAGGCAAATTTGCGATTGAGTTGATCTGTATAGAGTTTACGGGGGTAGGATGGACTGGTGCACCTCTGTTAAGCAGTCCTCCTTTAAGCTCACCAAAGAAGATCAACTTTGGAATACAGTCATCCCACGTGATAAGTGTCCAACCTAGCCAAGTTGTCAAATGGCAATTAGTGCTTCTATAATGTCCATAAATTCCTCCAACAGAATAAGATCATACGTAATATAATAATGCTATCAAAAGCCCATCATGAGCAAGGCACCTTTGGAAGTGTTTGCGGAGCATTAGATGCCTTCAAAAGAGCTTTCTCTACTTACAGCATACAAATGAGTGGCGAGAACCACCACTTTATAATCATTAATTTCTCTCGCTAGTTGAAGAGACCTATTCCCCTAAACTTTCAGTTTGACGCGAGCAAGGGTACTGTTGACTTTAAGCAGGCGGTTGTCTATTTCTATGGAAAGTAACGCAAACGTTGGACACTCTGCTGCCCAGATAATTACAGCTCTCAATATCCTTCACGTTGATTAGTGAAGTAGGGTTCCGTTTGTGAACTTCCGGTTTTCTTTTTGGTTGATGAACGACCGGATGAGGCAGCAGTCTCAGAAAACTCATGGACGGCTAGTTGAAACTATTGCTCGCTGTGTGTATAATTTGTATAACATATATGGAAAAGATTTTAAAAAGCAATTACGGTAAGATCCCCCCTCTCCAATTTTTCCAACTGGTCCAGATAAGTCATAGGATCATATCGTATAGAGAAACGTTAAAACTTAACAAACACATTTAGTAAAAATATTTGTAATCGCACAGATTTTGTTGTTATTCTACACATAAATAAAATTGTATTACATGACTGATTAAAAAATAATTGATGCATTTACACTTCTTAAAACCTTTTTTTTTGTGTATAAGTTTATTTTCTTTTTTTGTGTTTTAAATAGATGGGTTGTTAAGATTCGTACTGTTTATGGAATAGGAAAATAAACAATATAATGCATTAAATCAAATTAACGGGATTTGCCGGAGGATCAAGCTTATAATATAAGTATAATCTTTTCAATAAGAAATGTACTAGTGTTGCTGAAGATCCCCACAGACAAGGCACTTTTTAAGTCCGAGGTGACATTTAAGCTTATCTAAGGTTATCATGTCTTGCGCCTAAAAAAGATAATTAAATGGACGACTATGTAGATGAAACGCGGGCCATATCGTCCATAAAAGAAAACTGATCGTGTCGCTTTATTGAATACATTATTGCTTATTCTCGGATGTAAATAAATGTCCAGATACTCGAACAGATGGGTTTATCCATATGATGTATGTCACAACGTTATTTAGATGGCTGTTGGGTGACATTGTGTTTATATTATAATGACATATATAGACATTCTCAGGATGCATTTTTGCTTGTTCATACCTTTCTCTTAAATAAGGCAATAATTCAGGATGTCAGAGATGGACTGACGTCTCCGTTGCTGCGGAAAGCCTGGGCGGTAAATTTGCAAGTGCTGACCTGCCCACACGTCAGCACACGCCTTTCTTCCATACTGACCGGGTCCAAAGGGATGGCGAGCCATCACAATTTGGGGACAGGTGGCTGCAGGAGTTTGCCAGAGAGCAGTAATCTTACTACTGTCCCCCCGCCTACGGGGCTCCAGGACCGTAATTTCTGTTAGTGTTTACTCCCTTAGCCTTAGACCTTACAGGGACACACACACACAAGGCAGTGCGGCTATTGACCTATAGCTAGGGGTTTGGTTTGTGGGCAACAGGGCGTGTCCGCACGCCGACGGGCCATGCCTGCCTCACATCTTGGGGCCAAACCTCCTCCAAGACCCTTGCAGTTTAGCAACAGAAGCAGAAAGAAGGGCGAAAATACAACGGCATCAGGTGATTATATATGCCCAACCTGCGATCGCAGCTGTGTATCAAAGAATGGCCTCTTTAGTCACACAAGAAGTTGCAAAGGGAAAATATCGTTACTCGAGACGTAAAATGCCACAGAACTCTAGATGTAGGCCTAGCAGACACAAATAATATGTTTAATACATACACTACTAACACAGGAAATATGATACACAATCCAAGAATAATCAGTAATAATGGTATATATATATACTTGATAAGTAGGCAACGACTTATACACTGGTACATATGTAGCTTATATTATATAGATATTCAGCTATCAACTGGTACATATGTAGCTTATATTATATAGATATTCAGCTATCAACTGGTACATATGTAGCTTCTATTATATAGATATTCAGCCATTAACTGGTACATATGTAGCTTATATTATATAGATATTCAGCTATTAACTGGTACATATGTAGCTTATATTATATAGATATTCAGCTATTAACTGGTACATATGTAGCTTCTATTATATAGATATTCAGACATTAACTGGTACATATGTAGCTTATATTATATAGATATTCAGACATTAACTGGTACATATGTAGCTTATATTATATAGATATTCAGCTTTTAACTGGTACATATGTAGCTTATATTATATAGATATTCAGCTATTAACTGGTACATATGTAGCTTATATTATATAGATATTCAGCTATTAACTGGTACATATGTAGCTTATATTATATAGATATTCAGCTATTAACTAGTACATATGTAGCTTATATTATATAGATATTCAGCTATTAACTGGTACATATGTAGCTTATATTATATAGATATTCAGCTATTAACTGGTACATATGTAGCTTATATTATATACATATTCAGCTATTAACTGGTACATATGTAGCTTATATTATATACATATTCAGCTATTAACTGGTACATATTATGTAGCTTATATTATATAGATATTCAGCTATTAACTGGTACATATTATGTAGCTTATATTATATAGATATTCAGCCATTAACTGGTACATATGTAGCTTATATTATATAGATATTCAGCTATTAACTGGTACATATGTAGCTTATATTATATAGATATTCAGCTATTAACTGGTACATATGTAGCTTATATTAAACACATATCCAGCTATTAACTGGTACGAATCTCAACTTCTTTAAAAGAGCTCTATAGTGACTGCTACATCAACCTTCTAATAAAGCTACCTCTAATGACTACCCCTTACTGACAGCTATTAAAGGTAAAAGTGTTCACCTTTAGAAACCATGAGTTATGAGCTACACGCATAATATCAAAATAGGATATCTACTGTATATATCTACACTAGGGCCTCAATTTTAATGTGGTGATTACTCATTTATATGTGGGGGAAAATGAATGGCCTATGACGTCCCGATATAAAAAAAAAACAGGTAAAGCTGAAAATTTGACCTGTGAACCAAGATTATTGTTAGCGTGCAAACCACACGACCAGGCAGCCATCCTGTAAATAATTGAAAGAGAATGACAGAGATGAATAGAGAAAGACGGTCAACAGTTCATCGTTGTGCGCTAATGGCCTTTCGGTCTGTAGTCCAGTATGCCCTTGCCTAAAATCGGGCCCTGTGTAGAAGTCAAATAAATGTAAAATAATTTGCTTGTACCGATGCGAACATTAAACAGCATTATCTGATTAACATATAACCACATTTTATTCATAACTAATACTTTAAATTGCCAATCTGATATAATAATTTGAATGCTTTCTTGTGCATTATGCATTTTTGAATTTAACAAAGAAACAAGGTTACAAAGACAGTTTGTATAGAAACACAAATTGAAAATGGTCCACCCTGGCAGGTAAAAAGGCAGGTTTCAATATTTTCAGAAAGAACATCAGAATGAAATTCTATCAAAGACAAATGATAAAGAAGAATGGAGAAAGAAGGTAGACTGATCTTGTGTTGTCTACAGATAAGTGCATAGCAGTTGTATAGCGATAATATGAAAAACAACTTATTAATTGTTGTTTTAAATTATGTCAAACTTATATACATACTAAATAGATTTTTTTCTTTAAAAACCGTAAATATTTTTTGTGTTAAATGTAGTAGTTACTTATTTCCTTTCGCAATAAAAATTTTAAAAAATCTAAAACCGTTTACATTAATGTGTTAAAAATAAAATAAATAGTCATTCTTTTCCTAAGCGCCCCCGTAATTGTTACTATTAAAAGTGAATAGTTGTAAAAGTTGTTTGTTTTTATGAAAAAAAAAAACGGCTTGTGAAAGTGTTTAAAAAAAATTAGATTCTTTGCTTTCAGAAAATTAAAAAAAAGTAGCCGTTGCATAAAAAATTTGTATGTCTAAAATATTTTGATATCGGATTTTCACTATCTTTTCTAGTTAACGAGATCTAAACGGGATGGATGGACGGTTGGACGGAAAGACATTCCAAACAAAACTAATAGCGTAGTTTCCCTTTCGGGGATAGCTAATAAAGTACACAATTAGAGAATGTTGTCAGTCATTGGTTGGCTATAAGGATCAATTATGTTATCCAGGCAATTTCTAAAAGATATGTGATTCATGTACTTGACTTTTCGAGTGATTGGTTAAGCATAGTTTAGATCTGAATTTCCGGCCATCTTACTAATGCTGAAGGATTTAAAGTTATTTTTTTCTTCCGATACCTATGTTGTTATTGTTTCTTCAGTGAATCTTTCAATAGCTTATAAAGTAAAGCTTTATTACTTGACAAAATCACGTTCTAGGTACTTCGATGACTTGACGTTAAGTGCTTTTTTTTTCACAAGCGTTTTCTAGATATGGTATTTATAAAGACTCTTATAATGTTAAGACAAATTTAATAACGTACATTGGGGACTGAGAGCCCATTATAATTTATTATAAAAGATTTGCTTGAGAATCAATACAATTTTTTTCGTAGCTGTTCTGCTATTTTTCGGGCATTTGTTCGTAGACAAGTAGAAGAAACATTCATCAGATATCTTCTTTATAATAGCTCATATCTATCGTCTATATTCGTATTTAGTTGGGCATAAGCTTGCTTAAGTTACAACTAAAATGTCATTTTGTAAAATCGAGAATGCTGAAATTAGTGATAGTCGCAACATATTATAAGCTAAGATTACTCTAATAGACTAGTTGACTCATTCGAAGTGTGTGTTGAAAAGACTAAGGCTAAAACACTGCAATCATCCTTGATCCTTGCAATTGAAGACATTGCCATTATTTTTATCAGTTCTACAGAAAAGAGTGATTGTCATTATTTAAACCATTTGAACAATGGAGCATTTGTTCGCACCTAAAAGTGTGTATATATGGATATTTTGTCATCACTCCAATATTGTTGTGCTAAGTGAGACATTGTTAATTTAAAAAAAATCATTGTTTGAAACCAATAATGAATTCTTTTAACTTTTTAAACCGGTGTTTCTCAAACATTTAGCAATGACATCCCCCCCATAAATATATATATTTGATTCCCAGAGGAGAGCCCATGTAAAGTCCTGACACTAAAGATGTAAAGAACATTTAAATAGACCCATGTGGACAACTGCCTTGTATGCAACATATGTGAGACAATTACGTAGGTTGCAACTGAATTCAAGTAGTTATGTACCATCAATAAATGTATATATTGTTTAGGCAAAGTAGGGATTGGACAAATCAATTTCTAATTTTCTTGAAATTATCATGTCGTCTTAGAGAATGCCGATTTATTTTTCACTATACTGGTTATTATTGTTATTATAAACAAGTATGAGCATCTTTTAGTTACGTTATATTGATCACTTTTACACACAAAGTATAAAATAAATGACGATGTAATCACGAGCACGAGGCCTCAAGACAATTTATTCTAAGACACTATGAACCTAGAATGTTTTATACGTATCTATATTAGTTCAACAAGTTAGGCAAAGTAAAAAAAAAGTACTAATAAAAAGTCTGATATATCTCTCATTTATCTATCTATCTATCTATCTATCTATCAATTTATCAATTATCTATCTATCTATCTATCTATCTATCAATTTATCAATTATCTATCTATCTATCTATCTATCTATCTATCAATTTATCAATTATCTATCTATCTATCTATCTATCTATCTATCTATCTATCTATCTATCAATTTATCAATTATCTATCTATCTATCTATCTATCTATCTATCTATCTATCTATCTATCAATTTATCAATTATCTATCTATCTATCTATCTATCTATCTATCTATCTATCTATCTATTTATCTATCTATCTATCTATCTATCAATTTATCAATTATCTATCTATCCATCAATTATATATATTTCTATATATCTATCTATCTAACTATCTATCTGTTTACCTATCTATCTATCCATTCATCTATCTATCTGTATATCTATCTATCTATCTATCTATTTATCTATCTATCTTTCTTCAAACATATACCAAACTATTTCCGATCGGCGAACACTACTACTAATAAGCTCATCTCTGCACATTGTAACCAACATAGTCCCACAACATCGGACGTTAGTCTCTAATGTTTAATTAGAATAAAAGTTCTAAATATATGTTCATGTATTTATTTCATTGCCAACAAGACCCCACCTCAGCTTCAGCGAAAAAATATTTTCTCTAGACCCAGTAAGTCAAACCCGCTTTGTAGTCAGGTGGTGCGTCCACCCCCCACTCCCAGCGAGGCCACTTGTAATATTTGTTATTTAAAAGACAAGAAGATATTAATTTAAATACTAGGGGGCGCTTCACAGTTGGGTAAACTTTGTTTAATTATAAAGAAATAATTGGAAATTCATTAAATAACTTTTTAGTTTCTATAAATAGAAATCAAGAAGTTGTCAGTAAAAACGCAGAGATTTTATAAAGTAAGTCATTCTATTTTAATACAAAATAGTAGAATAGTGAACCGTAGAACAAATTTAGGTTTTGTTGTATAAATTTAGATCTAAATTGGGCACATCATTTTTTACGATAACAAAATCTAAAGTGCAGATGATGTTAAAAAGGCCATCTTTTTTTTGGCCAACAGTTAACAAGCAGGGAGTCTTGTGGCCAGCATAACGACCCTTACCCATCGGAGTTTTTAAAATTCAAAATTCCAGTCTTCATTGAGGTTCGAACCCAGGACCCAAGGTTCGAAAGTCAAGCACTTATCCGCTTTTGATTTAAACGTTGGGCATGCATGTGTGTGGTTATAATTGCACGTATATGATTGTATCTACTTGTGTGAGTTTATAATTCGATGCATAGCGCCAATCATGTGAAATATGGAAAACTAAAGTTATCAGATAGTGATATTTAACATAGTGTCTACAAATATTTTTTGTAACAAGATCACTTCCGGGGCGCTGCACAGCAGGCGACCTGATTATACTGGACTCTTTTTCTATTTTTTTTCTGTTAATATTTCATGTAATTTGTTACTACTCTAATGTATCAATGGATGTTCACTGGGTCTTTTGGATTCTAATGTTGTTATGGATTTTAATTTGTGTGGAAACGTGTATTTCAGTGGAGTTTTGTGGTAAGACGCTTGACAGTATGGACTATACACCCGCCATCTTGGAACCTAATACCGAGCCTAAGCCCAAGGCTCTAACCGAACAAATCCCTAGCAAAAAACGTAAGAAGAGAGGACGTAGAGGAGGAATACGAGTTAAGTGTAGAAGAAGAGGACAAAGAGGCTTTCTTCCACCCATCGTAACAGGCAATGTTAGGTCTTTACAAAATAAGATGGAAGAATTAACAGGTTGCTGTAAACATCTGTATCAATTTAGAGAGTGTTCCTTAATGTGTTTCACTGAAACCTGGCTCAATGACACGATACCCGACTCTTCTGTTGATCTCGATACATTTTACGTTTACAGAGCAGACAGAACAATTAATAGTGGGAAGTCAAAAGGAGGAGGACTCGCAATCTATATAAACAAGGAATACTGCAACGCCAATAATGTGAACATCAAGAATAAAATTTGTGACCCTAACATTGAACTTATGTGTGTCACACTTAGGCCTCACTACTTGCCTAGAGAATTCACTCAGGTGTGTGTTGTTGTTGTGTACATACCACCGACGGCTGACACAGCGACTGCGTCGGAAATAATTTTTGATGTGCTTCACAATGTACAATCAAAACACACGGACTCTGTTTGTATCGTAACTGGAGATTTCAACAACCTAAATATTGACAACACACGGCCAAACTATTGCCAGTATGTCTCCCTCCCCACAAGGCAGGGTAGAACGCTTGACAAATGCTACGTAAACATTAAGCAGGCTTACAAATGTAAAAGTTTGTTCCCACTTGGAGAATCTGACCATGTATTAGTCCATCTTATACCAAATTACAAACCTAATCTTAAAACTACAAAGAGAGTTATAAAAACGGTCAAGATGTGGTCTGAAGAGGTTGTAGAAAAACTACGAGGATGCATTGAGAAAACTAACTGGGAAATCTTTATTGAAAACTGTCCAGACATAAACGAACTAACAGAAACTGTTAACTCATATCTATCATTCTGCGAGGAGTAAACAATTCCAACAAAAACAATACAAGTCTATGGAAACAATAAGCCCTGGATGACCAAAAAAATCAAACACCTTATTACTGAAAAGAAAACAAAGTATAAGGCTAGCAACGAAGAGTTTATAAATGCTAAACATAAACTGAGAAAAGCAATAATTGAAGGGAAAAAAACATACAAAGAAAAAATTGAGAATTTCTTTGCAAAGAACAACTCAAAACAATGCTGGGAGGGATTAAAGAAAATAACAGGCTGCGCCTCAAAACGAGAACAAATTTCAGTGGCTGATGATGAGAAATTCGCCAACGAACTAAATTGTTTTTATTCTCGTTTTGACAAAGAAGATTTTGTTGATCTACACAAAGAACTTTTCAACACTCTGTCCAAAGGAAAACAAGAGCCCTATGTCAATTTTGTAACTGAGGATGAAGTGACCTTGTTATTTAAAAGAGCAGACGTAACAAAAGCTTCTGGACCAGACAAAATTAGTGGCAAGCTGATTAGGCTGTGTGCGGAGCAAATCTCTTCTATCTTCTGTCATATCTTTAACCAGTCATTGCAAACGTGCATAATTCCACACATCTGGAAAACTTCATACCAGTGCCTAAGAAACCAAAAATAGATTGCTTAAATGATTTCCGCCCAGTAGCACTAACACCTATTGTTATGAAATGCTTTGAAAAATATATGCTAAAACAACTTGTAGCAAAAGTCAACAACAGCCTAGACCCTCACCAATTTGCATACAAAGCAGCTAGAGGAACTGAGGATGCCATTCTATTGCTTTTGGACCAGCTTTATAAGCATCTCGATATACCCAAAACATACGCACGAGTCCTCTTCGTAGATTTCTCCTCGGCTTTCAATACCATACAGCCACATCTAATGATAAACAAACTGAGTAACTTAAATGTAAGCCCTTACTTACAAGCTTGGGTTCTAAACTTTTTAACCCAACGGCCCCAGTATGTTAAAGTCAACAACACCAAATCGTCAACTCGAGTTCTATGTACTGGTGCTCCACAAGGTTGTGTACTTTCTCCTGTACTATACACTCTTTACACTAATGACATAAGAAGCATCTATGACTCAGTTAAACTCATTAAATTCGCTGATGATACTGCCATAGTCGGTCTTATTTCAGGAGACGAAACTCAGTATCGAAGCTCGATAGAAGAGTTTACAAACTGGTGCACCGACAACTTTCTAGAACTGAATGTAACAAAAACTAAAGAACTTAGATTTTAGAAAGAAAAAATATACTATACGTGAACTGCAAATAAACACTACATCTATAGAGCAAGTAAAGGCATATAAATATCTAGGTGTTATCATCAACAACAAGCTTTCATGGGAAGACCACCTTGGAACTCTGGCAAAGAAGGCAGCCCAGCGACTCTTTTTTCTATACAAACTCAATAGCTTTAAATTAAGCAAGAAGATCCTTGAAACATTTTACCGCGCGACTATGCAGAGTCTGCTAACATACGGAATAACTTGTTGGCAAGGCAACGCCTCATCTAAACTGTTGCGACGTCTAGAAAAAATCATTAAAAAAGCATCTAAAATTACACTTACATCATTGCCACATTTAAAGGAGCTTTTTGAACAAAAGTGCCTAAGAAAAATCGAAAAAATCTTGGAAGACAACGGCCACCCGCTCCATCAGAACTACGACAGGTCGTCGCGAAGTGGGCGACTGCTATCAATCAAAACAAGAATAGAGCGGTACAAAAACTCGTTCGTACCTCACTCGGTCAGACTCTATCACCGCCACTCATTGATCAGGGAACATGAAATGCACCAAGATACCTGTCTGTAGTCGCTGAATGAACTCTTTATGTTGTCTGTTGTATTTGTGTGTATTTTTCTGTTGTGTTGTTTTTATATGAGAAAAGAGTCCTTGTAATCACAACAAATTTCCGTAAGGATCAATAAAGCAGTCTTAGTCTTAGTCTTAATATTTTTTTTGTTAAATTTACATTTAATAAGAAATCAGAAATTCCAAATATTTCTCCTCAGTTATAAATAGACACCAAAGTTTTGCACATTCTTTCGTCGTTTGCAAATTTACTTAATTCTACTTCCTTGGCGTAATGTTAGTCAAATTCCGCAGACACATGTCCAGAAATAAACATTAAAAATACTATCGAGTGAGAAACAACTAGATCACAAACCTCGACAGCAAGTGCGGACAACTCTATAGGACATATCAAGGCTTGTCAGGATGGTAGAAAGGAAAAGGCTGGGCAAAGATTAGATCAAAACTGTAACAACAAACGTTCACAGCTAATATTTGGAAATGAACAAGAAAGAAAAGGTGGCACACGAGTTACAACAAGGCATACAAAGTACTCAGATTTTTGTACGTAATGTCTTGAAGTAGAAGATAAAAAAAGTTTATTTGGGTAAAAAAGGTAAAAAAAAGGTTTCCGTTATCTGCCCTTGTAAGTTTGGTTAAAAAAATTCTTTGAACCGATTCTTATTTATTTTTAGATCTCTTCAAAGATGTTCTCCAAGATGTTCCGCAAGAAAAAAACTCAAACTGATAGAAAAGAATCTACAGAACTTATAACAGAAAAAGTAAGTCTGTATTTGTTCAAATAAACTACAAAATGTTTTTTTTTATTTAGGCTTTTCTTTATATAAATGTAAGCAAAAATCTGATACCCAAGCAAAACAAAAAGAAGCAATGACGCCAACATAGTGCGTCCTTAGAAACAGCGCACCATTATAGTTTTAAAATAATCACAACACACACACACATACACACCTAGCAAAGAAGCAGTCCATAAGAGCATGACACACGTTACCCTCGCCAGTCGTCCTGAGTGAGGTTTTAACTAGGAAGTCGAATATCAAACATGTAAAACAACATTTTGTTTCATCTCATACATTTTTCTTCACTTCACGCTCAACCTTGATATGCCAGGTGGGGTTTTAATGAAAAATTAAATATTAATTGTCTTTTATAAAATCATCAATGAATTTTGTTTCTCTTTAAAGAAGCTAGACCGTCCATGGAAGTGCATGAGAATGATAATTCCTCCGTTCGTAATATAAAAACAATAATGATACTAATAAAGCAATAACAATGTAGAATAAAATTTGCTATTTTAAAGTGCAGAAAAATCTGGTTTTACATGAATACTATTACTTCTAAATTGAAATAAAATTCAATTATTAGAATCTAAAACTAGCAGTTTTGATAGATCTATTATATCTATACCATTTTAATAGTGTTTGATCATATATTTATATTGTCACGTATTACGAAGTGAATTATAATTTTAAATTGGCTTGCCTAGGGGAACGTGACAATAGAAAAAGCAATTGTGTCACTTATCTTAAGTCTGAATTTAATCAAAGACTTACAATGAATAACAAAAAAAAAATGACACAAGAAATCGGAAGGTAAAATATCAACTTAATGTTTAATATAATATAACTCAAATAGTACTTTTAAATGAATCATATAAAGTAAAAAAAAAACATTTACTCAATACAAAATGGAAGGGTTGACCAAAACCCTTTTACAAAAATGGCATGTAAAAATATTACAATACCAGAGTTTGAAAATATAATTACAAATACAAGCAAGGCCTTGAAAAAAAAGAAAAAATCTTAACTTACACGATCAATTGGTATACCACGCACGGGTCACGCAATGTCTCCGCTATTCTGTCTCACGGCTGTCTCCGTATGTCTGTCCGTCAACGTTACACGGGCGGTCTTTATATAATATTCCGCGCGTCGATATCAAGACAAATCTAGTAATTTCTAGAACAGAATAAGTCATCAACACCCAGATCTAGAACGCTCTTCAAAGAGACAGAAGAAAAAAAAAAACCACCCTCCTTTCAACCAGAGGTACACACATAGGTCAAGGACCGGTCACTGTCTGTGTGGCTTGACTCACCGTGAAAAATAAAATAAAAAAAAAACTTATTACACAAAGGGGCAGACAACCTACAGGTCAAGAAAAAAAAATATAGTATCTAGGCATTGTTACCTAGATACGTAACAATATGTTTTAAAATCTTGACAAAACCTAGATTTATACTTTTTGTCAAATGACTATTGTATTCGTCCATATTGTTATAGAGATTTTAATTGTACGCGTAAAAAAAATGTTTCGATTACGAGTAACAAATATTTCAGGCGATAAATCCATTCTTCTTTCTTTTCTAAATTAGCTTATGTAGAGTCTAGTTCTAGAATTAGAGAAGACTTAATTAACCTTTACGTTTATAGATCTATAAATGTCTAGATTAAGTAGTAAATATTGTAAACATATAAATTTAGATCTATATATAAATTGAATTAGACTTCGATATAAAATCTATTACGTAATAGATCAAATTTGCTGTAATAGATCTAGAGTAAATCAAGATGTCTCCTATCTAATCAATTTATAGATGATTTATAGATGATCTTATGATAGATATAGGTTAAGATAATATTCTACTTAATCCATAATCACTATAGGCCTATAAATAAATCTATCTAGTGTTAAGAGACTTGTATATCTTGCATTCAGTATCTGTAGGGCAAACGATGTTATTAAGGTCATCTATTTCTGTGGCCAACAGTTAACGAGGGTTTCTTGTGACCAGCACAACGACAAACTACAAGTGCTCCTTCCCTAGTGCCAGTAAAGATTGAATGGGTTGCCCGAATTAGCCTGAAAAACCAATGACTTATCAGAAGTTTAAGTCAATGATTAACATACATGTCTAGATTGACACTTGAATGATTAGAACATAATTATCTTCTTTTTTAAATTAGCATCTGTACTATTTAAATAACTTAAGCTACAACGGTAAATTTAAATCTAAAAGTTAGACTCTGGTGTAGATTTATATAAACTACCATAGCTAATTAGATCTTAGGTAATGTAGAAAAGATATATCTACATCTAAATTCACATTAGCTTCTAGTCTAGATTTATAAACAATTTAATTTATACTAGATCTTGTCTATTAATATATCCATCTTTAGAGTTTAGATAGAGGCCTACTTAGATTTAAATAAAAGTTAATGCGTCTATATAAAATCTAAAAGATAAACAAAAAGTAGTCCTAAAAGATCTATAGACTAATTCTAAAATTGTAAATATATATGTTTAAAAAAAATCAAATAGATAGGATCTAAAATGTACACTTTATAATGTAGATATAGTTACAGACTTTTTTTTCTAATTGCAGAAATTCAGAAAGGATAACTAGGGATGGAGTGGGCATGATACTATACTATAGAGAGACAACTATTATTGCATATCATACTACCAGGCTGTCTGATCTAGATGAAAAATACCCCATTTTTCTAATAAGGATACTATTATCCTTATCCAAATTAATATACATAAGAAATCCTAGACTAATGGATTTTTTTTATTTGTGGTTTCTTTACATTTTTGTTATTTGACTGTTTTTTTTCTTTTATTGCTACTTTTCATTTTTATTTTTGTTTTCTATCTTAAGGAATTTATCATTTAGATTTAGGATCTAGATCTAGTACTCCAAAAGTAGTTTTAAAGTCAATTAGAGCTCTAAATTGAAATCTAGACTACCAAAACCTGATGAATTATTATTTTTTACATTTCATTATAAAGCATTTCACATGTATTACATTCAGTCTAAGTGAAAAAAAAATGCAATTAATCTTAGTTGAAGCAATTTATTAAACAACAAAATATTACTTTAATTTTACTGTACAAGCAAAAAGATACAAAAAGTAGATTTTTCTGAGAATATTTCATTGATGTAAATTTGTTTATGTATAAAGAAAACAAATTAAAGCAACTTTATATACATATTTTGTTTTAATTTCCAGAACCATAGAGACCCATTTTTTCTTCAAGACACGTGTGGACTTAATGGTATGAAATCAGAGTGAAACAATATCTAAAATTAAAAAGTTTTATGGTTTTATCTTATTGTCAAATTTTTCACTAGAATTTAGCAAAATAAAAGTCAACATGTCAAATTCCGTTGTTGCAAAGTTAGGTCTATGTTCAACTTCTAGAACTATATATTAAATCTTTAGTTTTTCTCTATGGAAAAAAATGAAGGATTTTGAAAAGTATTCTATTTTCTTTCAGATACAGGTAAACTTTTGGTTTGTACATGTTTAGATAGAGAAAATTTTTGTATAAGTCTATTTTCTAGTAATAATAAAGAAAAGAAATTATAAAATAGTTATTTGACTTTCATCCTTTCAGATCCTCATCATTTCACCAGTGACCAATCTAAAGTCCAGTCAGATGAGGTTGAGGGTCCACTAATTGGTAACTTTTGAGTTTCATTTTTAGTGTATAAACTGTAGAGATCAACACATGTGTTAGACTTGATCTTTTTATAGATACTTCTTGATTAACTTAAAACTGTGCATTGTGTTGTAAACATTGGATCAAGTTTATTTTCTTGTTCTCCAGGTGATCATGAAACTCAGGAGTCAGAAGGTGGAGAAGCTAATCTTCACAAACATCGAGGTGACTGTAAGAAGAATCCAGGTCATAGCCAGTTTATACCTGTTGATACATTCACCTTGAAACATTTACCTGAAGATCTTCAAGACAAAGATTTGTATGAATACATCAAAGGTTTAGCTGACCTCACAGTTAGAGTTGATGTTAGAATGTCAAGTCCAGACAGACCAAAGTTTTGGCCAAAGACAACTCAACCATATCCATTTTCTAACATGAGAGAGAGAAGAAACTTGAGGACAGGAAGTGGAATAGTGAGGGGTGTAAACAAGTTTCAAGATGGAGTCAGACAAGATGGACGTTATGGAGATACTGCCTACATAAAGTGTTGGTGTAGAAAATGTGAAAGTTCAAACTCAGCCAGCAATGTGTGGTGGGAGTTTTATGTGCACACAGCCACACATGTGGTTTTTAATGACATTGAGGCCAACCACACAACTTTGAGATTGTTTTATGATAGAGATGACAGTCCAGTGGTCAGTGTTGCTAAGGTCAGTTTTGTAGATGTAAACATTGAGAATGACTTTTGTGAGTTGAACTGTGTGACATATGATAAAACTTTAGGAAATAAACTGATGGGAATGTGTGAACATTTTAAAAATGTCTGGTGGAAAGTCTTTAACAAATACAAAGCCTCTGGATCTAAACACAAGTTGACCTTTATAGTGTCACATCCTCATGGATGTTCTAAACAGGTCAGTGTTGGTCAATGGAAGGACAGACTAGAGGTGGGTAAAGATACATCTCAGTTTACTTATACAACTTGTACATGTCCAGGAAGTAGTGGAGCACATGTCTACTGTCTGGGGTATAGAGGCTACTGGACTTGGCCTGATCTTGTCCACAGTGGAAGTTTCAAGTCTGGATTAAATTACAGTGGAGCTGGTTTTGTCTATTGAGTTGTTTCCCTTGTGAGTTGTCCAGCTCCACCATGAAGATGTGTTTAAGAACCTTTGACATACTGAACATAAACTCAAATGTCTCTTTAGTCTTAAGTTATGTAAATAAATTGTGTATATTATCTTTAAATTTAAAATGTTTTGTTTTCTTTTTAATCCATGTTGTTTTTTATAATTTAAATTTATAAAAATTGAATTCTGTTCAAATACAAACAAAAATCTCCCGAGTGTAGATCTAGAACTTGCTTTGGACTATCAGGTTTGTAGAAAAAATTATTAGTTCTTATGTTGTTGTTTTTTTTTAATTTAAAAGTAATCTAAAAATTTGCTAATATTTCAAATACAGAAGTTGTTAGTTATAAAATAAAATTGAATTTAAAAAAATTCGATTGTGGTGGTTGATAATAATTTTTTAAAGTTATTTTTTTATCAAGCCGCCATGTTTAGTTTTTCGAGGGAAATAACTGATAAACTTTTTAAAATAAAAACTCAGTTTTCTTTGCTTGCACCTTTAAAAACTTACATTTTATTTTCTGCATTATATTTTAACTAGGGGTGCACCGGATAGTCCCTCCGGCTCCGGCTTCTGGCGAATATCCGGCATTTTTTACTATCCGGTGCTATCCGGCTCCGGTCGGATATCACTACCGGATAGTAAACCGGATAGTAAAAATACACCTATATAATATGCATAAAGTGGACCTCGTTCCATTACTGTCTGTTATAGAATGTATTAATGTTTATATGAAAACAAAATAATATTCTTAAAAATAGAGCCATTATAAATATGTACCAAACATCGTTTATTATAAAGACAAGGCATGTTAATAACTTAATATAAATAGAGATGAAACTTTACATCATAAATGCGCTTTACATACAGAGATGCAATGGCTGGCACTTTTTCAATTTGTCTTGACCTTTGAGTAAGTTAGTTAACATGTTAAAATGTTACATTCCTTGACTACGTCATGCTGACCAGACGTCTGTCTAGCTGTGCGGGTATATCTCCAGGGGTAGAGATGAACAACTCCCACCCCCTTTTATTTGTTTAGTCCATCACATTGAGGCAGGTAACCACAAGTTAAATACGATGGACGTAGGTTTAATGTCAGCGTATAGACATTCTCTAGTGGTCATACCTTTCGAGGGAACTGAGTTTGTTTACTTAGTAGTTAATCTTTATTTTGGGGGGGGGGGGGGCTGGACTACAAGAGCCACACCTCTAAGGTAACCAGGAATATTTCTAGATGAACAACTCCCTCCCCCTTTTATTTGTTTAGCCCATCACATTGAGTTCATTGATTGACAGGTGACCCCAAGTCAGATACGATGGACGTAAGCACTCTCTAGAGGTCACACGAGGGAACTAGGTTTGTTATGGGGGGGACGGACTAGACTTTACATTATAAATTCGTATTACATACGTAGCAGCGATGTCTGGCACACTGGCTTGTCTTGACCTTTGAGTGGTTTAGTAAACATGTCATATTCCTTAATTTCGTCACGCTGATAATCTGTCAAGATGTGCGGGTGTATCTCCAGAGGTAGAGATGAGCTACCCCCACCTCCTTTTGTTTGTTTAGTCCATAACATTGAGTTCACAAATAGGCAGCTGACCACATTAAGCCAGATGTCAACGTGTCGACACTGTCTAGAGGTCACATCTTATGAGGGAACTGAGTTTGTTTACTTGGATTAGAATTTTTATTAGAGGCGGGACTACAAGCCAAATCTCTATAAGGTTAATTTGGTATGAGTTAGTTTATTATGAGATAGGTTGTCAATCAAGGGTCTGGACCACAAACCACACCTTTTATACTATTGGACGGGTAATAAGTTTGTTTACTTTGAGTTAAGTCTCACGTATGAGTCAGGACTACAAGCCAAACAGACACTGACCAAGGGTATCTTTAAAGGGAGGGCTCAAGAGACTCAACACCCCCAACTTCTTATTTGTTTAATCCATGACAATGTATTGATAGAGAATATAGACATTGACCATTCTTAAGCCAGAATGGATTAATGCAAATTGTTAAGACATATTGAGACTGTCTAGAGGTCACTAGATGATGACACTAAGTTTGTTTACTTGGAGATAAATGTCATTTAGGGCGCTGAACACACGTTCGTTGCACAATAAAATAAAAATAATATGTGCATGTGTGCGTGTATGTATTTTTTCCCATTGTATTAAAACCTTTAGAAAGAAAACTAATTTCATTGTTTAATTCTACTGACTTAATATATAAAGGAAAACCTTACAATTAAATTTAACATCGCAGAAAATAAATTGATCTAAAGCACCACAATTAGATCTAGCAAACAAAGAAAAAATATGCTGAAATGTTAAGAAACACTTGACCTCTGTAACTAAGGTACAGAGATAATTTATCTATATGCTTGACTGATCATGCCAATGTGTTATCTTTTTTCGCCTGCACACTAAACACTATTGCGTATGCCCAAGGAAAAAAAACGCGTGAAGGTCAACACCATCAACTATACACACTACACTAGGACTACATGTGTAGGCTCACTACGTCTATCTGATCAGGTTGTTACAATCAGTCGAACACAAAGTCTATTTATGTTGGTTTTTTTTTGGTAGGGAGGGTGTGGGTGATTTTGTTTCTTTTATAGTTGGTTTTCCTAATTCTCTTAGATCTATATAACAGTAGATCTAAATATTGATAACAATAATAGGCCTACAGACTACAATTAAATCTATGCTTCGCAACATTTAAATCTCAGGCTATGAGTGGGTATAATAGATGTTCCTGCTGTTAATAAAATATCGTTTGCCGCAAATGGATTAATAAATTTATGACCTACTACGCTTCAGATTCCAACTATTAACTAACAGCTATCAGTATTAAGCCCTTGAAGCCAGAACCAGAAGCAGTCTTTGGACTTAAAATTACAAGTCTGATGACCAGTTGTTGGTCAGAAATTATTGAACACATACATCCAACCACCATACAAGCCAGATGAGAAATTTACATTAGTAACTAGTTAAATATATACTAACATATTTTACATTGACCCTTCAACACACAGCCTTTATAGTTGGTTGCCTCGTACATACATAAACACAGACACGCTCATGCTACACAGATTAATTTATGTTTATAAATACTGTTAATCTTTAATAAATCAATCAGCAAAAGAGTTTAAAACAATATAGTATATAAAAGGAAAAAAATTATACCAACAAATATAGGTATGTTATTTAACAGTTTCGTAAAATGCTCAGCAATACAAGCTATTTACAAAACACTTAGGTATTCGGCTCCGGCACCGGCCGAATATCAAATTTTACTATCCGGTCATATCCGGCTCCGGCCGGATATCAAAAAGTACTATCCGGTGCACCCCTAATATATATATATATTTATATATATATATATATATATATATATATATATATATATATATATATATATATATATATATATATATATATATATATATATATCGGCCCTGATTGATTTACTTCTCACACTGATTGTCCCGTTTGCTTGGACAAATAAAATGAATATGTTTGTTTTATAAAACAACTTCAAGCATCAGAAACCAGAAAAAGTAGCTTTATCTTACAACAGCTATTCAGCAGACTCAATAGCCCAGAAGCAGTCTTTGGACTCCAACACACAGCCTTTATTGTTCGTGGCCTCATACATACACAGACACGCTCATGCTACACAGATTAATTTATGTTTATAAATACTGTTAATCTTTAATAAATCAATCAGCAAAAGAGTTTAAAACAATAAGGTATATAAAAGGAAAAAAATAATACCAACAAATATAGGTATGTTATTTAACAGTTTCGTAAAATGCTCAGCAATACAAGCTATTTACAAAACACTTAGGTATCCGGCTCCGGCACCGGCCGAATATCAAATTTTACTATCCGGTCATATCCGGCTCCGGCCGGATATCAAAAAGTACTATCCGGTGCACCCCTAATTTTAACAGTGTTATTAACGAAACAAATAAATAATTTGTGATAATTAGTTCACGTTATTAAAGAATCCATTTAAACCAAACAACACCCACTAAATTTCAATATCCGAAACCTCAAGACCAAAAATGTATTGATTCATGTAGAGATATTTAATCATCTGAATGTATTTCTCCAAGTAAAAAGACATTTACATACCAGCTAGAATCATTAAATGACTACTAAAATAATGTATGGGTTGATTGAAGCTCACATATTTCTACAAGACTTTGATAAGGACCCTTGATGCTTGACTGTACTGCAAGAACTTGGTCTATACATCAGAAGTATATAAAAGTAAAGTTCTTTTTCAGACCTTATAATTTATAGGGCAGATCATGTAAATGTCGTCTGTTTCTGCAGTCAGGGTTAACGAGCGTGTCAAGTGGCTAGCACAACAAACTGCTTTTACTTTTCTTAACAAACATTAAGTAGGCCTGTCCATTATAGCTGGGTGGACTTAGAGGCGGCTGATTCTAAAATTCAAAATTTTAGGATTTGAACCTGGGAAGCAAAGAAATTTATCACTTAGCCACAGCTCCTCCATACACCATAAAATCGACAGACAAACGTTTGATAACTAAATACATGTCACAATCATCTCAATCCCACTACTTAAGATAACTTACCGGATGACACCCATCCTAGTGACGCCACTGCTTAACACAACACATAGACTTCTCTCTTTTTTTTGACGTCAGCTAGTAGTAACGCTGATACAGTATGACAAAATAAGAAGTACCGGCCTTAGGCCGATTTAATCAAGTTCTCAATTTGTAACCACCACCCGACAGGGGCCTATCACAATCAGCCAGGGTTTTTGCCACATGCTTTGAAAGATGTAGGACTTCAAGTGTTAACATATTTAGTGTATCGTACGATTGGCATAACTTAGATTACCCAATGACACCTATTACATTTCAGTTGTTTCCTCTACATAAATGTTGATAAAATGATGTCATTAATAGTTGTAAATAAATAAATGAATAAATGATGTATTATTGTTACACACTGGACTGGTCACTACTAATGTGTCGCGAATGTTGTGGAATGCTGGGTTCGTGCTTTTGAACTCACACATTATAGGAGACGAATATAGATGTTACAGAATAATATGAATCCACTCTGGCAGACAAATATTAAGTTGATGTATAATAATAATACTTCAACTTCTTGGCAGTTGCACAATTAAAAATGGAATACAATCACATCCGCATAACAGCGGTAAATAAATCCAATACAATGAATCTTGTCAAATCACATCCGCATCACAGCGGGTAATAATAAATTTTCAAAACACATAATCATCTGAATAATAACAACTATTAGAACATGTCTTACTGGCTTCGTCTGCCCAAAATACACAACTTAGTTCAAAGTCACAACACAACTGTCTAAGTTAAATAAAGTCCGCATGACCAAAATACTACTTGACTGCCTTGTCCAAAGGATACCATTTGACTGCCTTGTCCTAAGTATACTACTTGACTGCCTTGTCCAAAGGATACCTTTTGACTGCCTTGTCCAAAGGATACCACTTGACTGCCTTGTCCAAAGGATATCACTTGACTGCCTTGTGCAAAGGATACCACTTGACAGCCTTGTCCAAAGGATACCACTTGACTGCCTTGACTTGACTTTAATCATTTTACCTCCTGTTTCAACATCGGGAGTGTCTTTTTCACCGTCTTAACCAAAGTTGAACATTGAACAGACACAATGTCAAACGAGACTGTGACAATAGTAAAATGTGTTATTATATAAAATAGAGGATGGGTCTCGAAAGCATCTTTTAAATTGGAACCTGCAGTTTCTAAGGCTGGCTCAGCGAGTAAGGAACAAGATTTTGTACCGTTTAGATCTAGTCTTGATGAACAGTCGCCCACTTAAAGTAGTTATAATGGAGCGGGTGCTTGTTGTCTTCTAAGATTTTTCCGACTTTGCTAGGATATTTTTGTCTTGTGAGTAGATGACCTTAAGGAGAAACAGCGCTGCCACTTGCGTAACAATCTTTAAAAGGGGCCTTCGATCGGAAGTTTTACCTTTTTAGAAAAGTTCATTTAAGTATAGTAAGCCTGTGTGTGGTAGTGTTGTGTAAGATATTGTTGTGTGTGGTTGTGCTGTATGTCTTAGTGTTGCTTGTGGTAGCGATGTGTGTGGTAGTGTTATGTGTAGTAGTGTTGTGTGTAGTAGTGTTGTGTGTGGTAGTGTTGTGTGAAGTAGTGTTGTGTGTGGTAGTATTTTGTGTGGTAATATTTCAGTGGTAGTGTTGTGTGTATTTATGTTTTATTTGGCAGTATTTTTTGTTGTAATGTTGTGTATGGTAGTGTCGTACGTGGTATTGTGTGTGGTAGTAATTCGCGTGGTATTGTGTGTGGTAGTGTTGTGTGTAGTAGTGTTGTGTGTGGTAATATTTAGTGTGGTAATGTTGTGTGTTGTAGTGTTGTGTGTGGCAGTATTTTGTGTGGTAGTGTTGTGTGTAATAGTATTTTGTGTGTTAGTATTTTGTGTGGTAGTATTTTGTGTGGTAGAGTTGTGTGTGTGGTATTGTTGTGTGTAGTAGTGTTGTGTGTGCTAGTATTTTTTGAAGGTATTTTGTGTGGTAGTATTTTGTGTGGTATTGTTGTTTGTGGTAGTGTTGTGTGGCAGTATTCTGTGTGGTAGTGTTGTGTGTAGTAGTATTTTGTGTGACAGTATTGTGTGGTAGTTTTGTGTATGGTAGAATTTTGCATAGTCTGTATTTTAGAAGATAAGAGACACAAGACAATAGCTGTGTCACATGGGGGCAAAAATATTCCTGAGTATAAGGGACACAAGACAATAGCAGTGTCACGTATTGTCTTAAATATTCCTGAGTAAAAGACACACAAGACAATAGCAATGTCACGTGGTGGCTAAAATATTCCTGAGTATAAGAGACACAAGACAATAGCAGTGTCACATGGTGGCTAAAATATTCCTGAGTATAAGAGACACAAACCACATAAGAAACTTTATAAGAACTTTGTTCTAAAAGTACAGTCACGTGATCGCGGTAACGTCAAGATGTGACGTATGATTACAATGAGTCAGTGTAGTTAATCAGTACTGTCACATGTGTACTATATATTCAAAGCTAAGATATGATAAAAAGGAAGGAAATGGATAAACGGACCAAATGCATCTCATCTGTTTCTTGACCTTCTTGCGTCACCAAATTTCTCCACTTTTTCCCCGCCCAGCAGATGATCTTAGCAGAAGTGACATGTCCATTCTTTTACATTGTCCAGCCAGCTTTTACATGGACGGCCTTTTGGAAGTGCTCCCTCCACTGTACCTTGAAAAATGACTTTTGACAGGGAGTCATGTCTTACAATATGATCAATTACCAGCTCAGTTTTTGTTAGATCATAATATTGAGTTTCTTCTTTTTCCAATTACCAATAAAAGTAAACAAATACCTCCCCCTCTCCTAAAAAACGATATATTAAGTTTTGAGCCTTTACCTTCGTCTATTGGAATAACTGAACAATGGCTACAAAGGCAGTCATTACACATAATAACAGAATACAAATAAAATACTCTAAAATAATCAAATGAAGACACAAGAGAAGTAATATGGATGTAACTGGTACATTACATTAGAAATAATAATAATAATAAACAACGGGCTATCTGGCTTGTTATATTGAGATCTCTAGATTGAGTTAGGACTGTTTCATGGTTTTACTTTGAGATTTGGGGCACCACACAAGATCTGTTAACTGTCTTTCTCCATTTCTCTCTGTTTAGAACACACTGAAGACACAATGACAATTCTACCTATCCCGCAGTCTTTTGAACCACTGGGGCACCACATGTGATCTGTTGACGGTCTTTATCCATTCCTTCCTATCTTTTGCCCAGTGTGAAATCTCTTGCTGTGACAAAGTCGTCCGCTCCCATTACTACTTATTACAGTTTCTATCTCTGTGTTTATCATTAAGATTTATTACCTCGAGTTTTATTGTATTTCTTTGGACTGAATTTGAGACGATTACATTTTAATCAACTTAGAATTGAGTATCAGTGTATCATCAAACACTCTGCGCAAAGGTGTAAAAAAATCTATTTAAACCCTTCTTCTTCTTCCCTAGTGCTATTAGAGCATGGATTGGGTTGCTTAAGTCAGCCAGGAAAACCAGTGACGTAGCAGAATTTAAGTCATCGGTAAAACATGCATAAATAAATGCATGACGCTTAGGACGTAATCATCTTCTTTTTTTGAAGTAACGTCCGTTTTTAATAAGATAAGAAAAACGTTTACCGTAGACGACCAGTAACAGAGGCGCCCCACGGAAACGCTTCAAAGACCAGCTTAGGCGTCAACTTTCCTTGGCTGACATAGAAGAGAGCACCTGGCTGGATGCGGCGTCGGAACGAGACAGCTGGATATCACTCACAAAGGCCGCGGGATACTCATTTGAGACCAAAAGAAAATCTCCTGCCAAGTACAAATGCAGACCACGAAAAGAAAATCTAATTCGACCACCTGCGGACAATGGTTATGCTTGCCCTGGTTGTGGCAAAATATGTAGGTCACAGCTGGGGCTGCGAAGCCACGGGAAATATTGTATTCCTCACTAATCTTAGGACTTGAAGACAATATTCATTATTAAAGTAGACGAGGTTTGTTGTAATTGACAATAAGACGAAACATTCAGTGAAAAACACACACTTAGGGTAGTATTTATTCAACGCTAGGAAGAAATGTGTTGAAAGTGTTGGGTTGACACGACACAAGATGGCAAGTGTAACAACTGATGATGTCCATGCTTTGTCTGAGAAAAACATGCTTTGTTAAGAGTAAGACTGTTTTATTGATCAGTGTAGAAATTTTTTATGATTACAAGGACTCTATCTCATATAAAGACAACACAACAGAAACATATATATAAATAGAACAGACACAACATAAAGAGTTCATTGTTTTGTAAAATGTTTTACATGTTTCGGATGTTCCTTTAGAGTTGAGGATAATTACTTCCTAGTCCAAACTTCCCGCAGGACAACGGGGGATAGGAGCGGGCGAGATTTGTACCCTAGATTATCCATAAATCTGAAGGACAGTCCAGCGCGCAAACCGCAATATCAGGCAGCCATTACACACAGGTATCTTGGTCTTTTTCATGTTTCGATGGCTGGGATTCATATAGTCTGACTAAATAAGGTAGGAAGGAGTTTTGTACTGTTCTGTTCTTGTCTTGATTGACAGAAGTCGCCCACTTCGCGACCACTTGACATAGTTTTGATGGAGCGGGTGGCTTTTTCCGATTTTCTTTAAGGTATTTCTGTTCATAAATTTAATTCAATTATGTTAATGTTGTGTGTGTGCTTTTTGATGCTTTTTTCTAATGATTTCTAGGCAATATCATCTCTATAAACTGTTACCTCTGTAGGGTATGGTTTGGTGCAAAGCTTCATTGATTATTAAACATCTTAATGACCCAATTACATCAGTGATCAAACTGAGAGAAGCTAAGGGTCTTACCCACAGGCAGTATCGAGATGTATTTGAAAATGTGGAAACATAAAATTCCGATGTTCAGTACTACAGCTTTGTCCGCTGGCTTAACATGTTCAAGATAATGATAATAACTGAACATGTTCAAGATAATGAGAATAACATAACATATTCAAGATAATGAGAATTGCTTAACATATTCAAGATAATGAGAATAACTGAAAATATTCAAGATAATAAGAATAACTGAACATGTTGAAGATAAAGAGAGTAACATAACATATTCAAGATAATGAGAATAACTTAACATGTTCAAGATAATGAGAATAATTTAACATGTTCAAGATAATGAGAATAACATAACATATTCAAGATAATGAGAATTGCTTAACATGTTCAACATAATGAGAATAACTAAACATGTTCAAGATAATAAGAATAACTGAACATGTTCAAGATAATGTTAATAACATAACATATTCAAGAAAATGAGAATAACTTAACATGTTCAAGATAATGAGAATAACTGAACATGTTCAAGATAATGAGAATAACTGAACCTGTTCAAAATAATGAGAAAATCTGAACATGATAAAGATAATGAGAATAACTTAACATGTTCAAGATAATGAGAATAACTTAACATGTTCAAAATAATGAGAAAAACTGAACATGATAAAGATAATGAGAATAACTGAACATGTTCAAGATAATGAGAATTACTAAACATGTTCAAGATGATGAGAAAAACATAACATATTCAAGATAATGATAATAACTGAACATGTTCAAGATAATGAGAATAACTTAACATGTTCGAGATAATGATAATAACTAAACATGTTCAAGATGATGAGAATAACTTAAAATGTTCAAGATAATGAGAATAACTTAATATGTTCAAGATAATGAGAATAACTTAACATGTTCAAGATAATGAGAATAACTCAACATGTTCAAGATAATAAGAATCAATTAACATGTTAAAGATAATGATAATAACTTAGCATATTAAAAATAATGAGAATAACTAAACATGTTCAACATAATGAGAATAATTTAACATGTTCAAGATAATGAGAATAACTTAACATGTTCAAAATAATGAGAATAATTTAACATGTTCAAGATAATGATAATAACTTAACATATTAAAAATAATGAGAATAACTAAACATGTTCAACATAATGAGAATAATTTAACATGTTCAAGATAATTTGTATAACTTAACATGTTCAAGATAATAAGAATAACTGAACATGTTCAAGATAATGAGAATAACATAACATATTCAAGATAATGAGAATAGCTTAACATATTCAAGATAATGAGAATAACTGAACATATTCAAGATATTGAGAATAACTGAACATGTTGAAGATAATGAGAGTAACATAACATATTCAAGATAATGAGAATAACTTAACATGTTCAAGATAATGATAATAACTTAACATGTTCAAGATAATGAGAATAACTGAACATGTTCAAGATGATGAGAATAACTTTAAATGTTCAAGATAATGAGAATAAATAATATGTTCAAGATAATGAGAATAACTTAACATGTTCAAGATAACGATAATAACTTAATATGTTCAAGATAATGAGAATAATTTAACATGTTAAAGATAATGATAATAACTTAGCATATTAAAAAAAATGAGAATAACTAAACATGTTCAACATAATGAGAATAATTTAACATGTTCAAGATAATGAGAATAACTTAACATGTTCAAAATAATGAGAATAATTTAACATGTTAAAGATAATGATAATAACTTAACATATTAAAAATAATGAGAATAACTAAACATGTTCAACATAATGATAATAACTTAACATGTTCAAGATAATGAGAATAACTCAACATGTTCAAGATGATGAGAATAACTTTAAATGTTCAAGATAATGAGAATAACTGAACATGTTCAAGATAATGAGAGTAACATAACATATTCAAGATAATGAGAATAAGTTAACATGTTCAAGATAATGATAATAACTTAATATGTTTAAGATAATGAGAATAATTTAACATGTTCAACATAATGAGAATAACTTAACATATTCAAGATAATGAGAATAATTTAACATATTTGAGATAATGAGGATAACTAAACATGTTCAAGATAATGAGAATAACTGAACATGTTCAAGATAATGAGAATAACTTAACATGTTCAAGATAATGATAATAACTTAATATGTTTAAGATAATGATAATAATTTAACATGTTCAAGATAATGAGAATAACTTAACATATTCAAGATAATGAGAATAATTTAACATGTTCAAGATAATGATAATAACTTAACATATTAAAAATAATGAGAATAACTAAACATGTTCAACATAATGAGAATAACTTAACATGTTTAAGATAATAAGAATAACTGAACATGTTCAAAATAATGACAATAACTGAACATATTCAAGATAATAAGAATAACTGAACATGTTGAAGATAATGAGAATAACTGAACATATTCAAGATAATGAGAATAACTGAGCATGTTCAAGGTAATGAGAATAACGGAACATGTTCAAGATAATAAGAATAACTTAACATGTTCAAGATAATGAGAATAACTGAACATATTTGAGATAATGAGGATAACTAAACATGTTCAAGATAATGAGAATAACTGAACATGTTCAAGATAATGAGAATAACTGAACATGTTCAAGATAATGAGAATAACTGAACATGTTCAAGATGATGCGAATAACTTAACATGTTCAAGATAATGAGAATAACTCAACATGTTCAAGATAATAAGAATCATTTAACATGTTAAAGATAATGATAATAACTTAGCATATTAAAAATAATGAGAATAACTAAACATGTTCAACATAATGAGAATAATTTAACATGTTCAAGATAATGAGAATAACTGAACATGTTCAAGATGATGAGAATAACTTAACATGTTCAAAATAATGATAATAACTTAACATGTTCAAGATAATGAGAAAAACTGAACATGTTAAAGATAATGAGAATAACTGAACATGTTCAAGATAATGAGAATTACTAAACATGTTCAAGATGATGAAAAAAAACATAACATATTCAAGATAATGATAATAACTGAACATGTTCAAGATAATGAGAATAACTTAACATGTTCGAGATAATGATAATAACTAAACATGTTCAAGATGATGAGAATAACTTAACATGTTCAAGATAATGAGAATAACTCAACATGTTCAAGATAATGAGAATCATTTAACATGTTAAAGATAATGATAATAACTTAGCATATTAAAAATAATGAGAATAACTAAACATGTTCAACATAATGAGAATAATTTAACATGTTCAAAATAATGAGAATAACTTAACATGTTCAAAATAATGAGAATAATTTAACATGTTCAAGATAATGATAATAACTTAACATATTAAAAATAATGAGAATAACTAAACATGTTCAACATAATGAGAATAATTTAACATGTTCAAGATAATGAGTATAACTTAACATGTTCAAGATAATAAGAATAGCTGAACATGTTCAAGATAATGAGAATAACATAACATATTCAAGATAATGAGAATTACTAAACATGTTCAAGATGATGAGAAAAACATAACATATTCAAGATAATGATAATAACTGAACATGTTCAAGATAATGAGAATAACTTAACATGTTCGAGATAATGATAATAACTAAACATGTTCAAGATGATGAGAATAACTTAAAATGTTCAAGAAAATGAGAATAACTTAATATGTTCAAGATAATGAGAATAACTTAACATGTTCAAGATAATGAGAATAACTCAACATGTTCAAGATAATGAGAATCATTTAACATGTTAAAGATAATGATAATAACTTAGCATATTAAAAATAATGAGAATAACTAAACATGTTCAACATAATGAGAATAATTTAACATGTTCAAGATAATGAGAATAATTTAACATGTTCAAGATGATGAGAATAACTTAACATGTTCAAAATAATGATAATAACTTAACATGTTAAGGATAATGAGAAAAACTGAACATGTTAAAGATAATGAGAATAACTAAACATGTTCAAGATAATGAGAATTACTAAACATGTTCAAGATGATGAGAAAAACATAACATATTCAAGATAATGATAATAACTGAACATGTTCAAGATAATGAGAATAACTTAACATGTTCGAGATAATGATAATAACTAAACATGTTCAAGATGATGAGAATAACTTAAAATGTTCAAGATAATGAGAATAACTTAATATGTTCAAGATAATGAGAATAACTTAACATGTTCAAGATAATGAGAATAACTCAACATGTTCAAGATAATGAGAATCATTTAACATGTTAAAGATAATGATAATAACTTAGCATATTAAAAATAATGAGAATAAATAAACATGTTCAACATAATGAGAATAATTTAACATGTTCAAGATAATGAGAATAACTTAATATGTTCAAGATAATGAGAATAACTTAACATGTTCAAGATAATGAGAATAACTCAACATGTTCAAGATAATGAGAATCATTTAACATGTTAAAGATAATGATAATAACTTAGCATATTAAAAATAATGAGAATAAATAAACATGTTCAACATAATGAGAATAATTTAACATGTTCAAGATAATGAGAATAACTTAACATGTTCAAAATAATGAGAATAATTATACATGTTCAAGATAATGATAATAACTTAACATATTAAAAATAATGAGAATAACTAAACATGTTCAACATAATGAGAATAATTTAACATGTTCAAGATAATGAGTATAACTTAACATGTTCAAGATTATAAGAATAACTCAACATGTTCAAGATAATGAGAATAACATAACATATTCAAGATAATGAGAATAGCTTAACATATTCAAGATAATGAGAATAACTGAACATATTCAAGATATTGAGAATAACTGAACATGTTCAAGATAATGATAATAACTGAACATGTTCAAGATAATGAGAATAACTTAACATGTTCGAGATAATGATAATAACTAAACATGTTCAAGATGATGAGAATAACTTAAAATGTTCAAGATAATGAGAATAACTTAATATGTTCAAGATAATGAGAATAACTTAACATGTTCAAGATAATGAGAATAACTCAACATGTTCAAGATAATGAGAATCATTTAACATGTTAAAGATAATGATAATAACTTAGCATATTAAAAATAATGAGAATAAATAAACATGTTCAACATAATGAGAATAATTTAACATGTTCAAGATAATGAGAATAACTTAACATGTTCAAAATAATGAGAATAATTATACATGTTCAAGATAATGATAATAACTTAACATATTAAAAATAATGAGAATAACTAAACATGTTCAACATAATGAGAATAATTTAACATGTTCAAGATAATGAGTATAACTTAACATGTTCAAGATTATAAGAATAACTCAACATGTTCAAGATAATGAGAATAACATAACATATTCAAGATAATGAGAATAGCTTAACATATTCAAGATAATGAGAATAACTGAACATATTCAAGATATTGAGAATAACTGAACATGTTGAAGATAATGAGAGTAACATAACATATTCAAGATAATGAGAATAACTTAACATGTTCAAGATAATGATAATAACTTAACATGTTCAAGATAATGAAAATAACTGAACATGTTCAAGATAATGAGAATAACTTAACATATTCAAGATAATGAGAATAATTTAACATGTTCAAGATAATGATAATAACTTAACATATTAAAAATAATGAGAATAACTAAACATGTTCAACATAATGAGAATAACTTAACATGTTTAAGATAATAAGAATAACTGAACATGTTCAAAATAATGAGAATAACTGAACATATTCAAGATAATAAGAATAACTAAACATGTTGAAGATAATGAGAATAACTGAACATATTCAAGATAATGAGAATAACTGAGCATGTTCAAGGTAATGAGAATAACGGAACATGTTCAAGATAATAAGAATAACTTAACATGTTCAAGATAATGAGAATAACTGAACATATTTGAGATAATGAGGATAACTTAACATGTTCAAGATAATGAGAATAACTGAACATGTTCAAGATAATGATAATAACTTAACATGTTCAAGATAATGAGAATAACTGAACATGTTCAAGATGATGAGAATAACTTTAAATGTTCAAGATAATGAGAATAAATAATATGTTCAAGATAATGAGAATAACTGAACATGTTCAAGATAATGAGAGTAACATAACATATTCAAGATAATGAGAATAACTTAACATGTTCAAGATAATGATAATAACTTAATATGTTCAAGATAATGAGAATAATTTAACATGTTCAAGATAATGAGAATAACTTAACATATTCAAGATAATGAGAATAATTTAACATGTTCAAGATAATGATAATAACTTAACATGTTAAAGATAATGATAATAACTTAACATATTAAAAATAATGAGAATAACTAAACATGTTCAACATAATGATAATAACTTAACATGTTCAAGATAATGAGAATAACTGAACATGTTCAAGATGATGAGAATAACTTTAAATGTTCAAGATAATGAGAATAAATAATATGTTCAAGATAATGAAAATAACTGAACATGTTCAAGATAATGAGAGTAACATAACATATTCAAGATAATGAGAATAACTTAACATGTTCAAGATAATGATAATAACTTAATATGTTCAAGATAATGAGAATAATTTAACTTGTTCAAGATAATGAGAATAACTTAACATATTCAAGATAATGAGAATAATTTAACATGTTCAAGATAATGATAATAACTTAACATATTAAAAATAATGAGAATAACTAAACATGTTCAACATAATGAGAATAACTTAACATGTTTAAGATAATAAGAATAACTGAACATGTTCAAAATAATGAGAATAACTGAACATATTCAAGATAATAAGAATAACTGAACATGTTGAAGATAATGAGAATAACTGAACATATTCAAGATAATGAGAATAACTGAGCATGTTCAAGGTAATAAGAATAAAGGAACATGTTCAAGATAATAAGAATAACTTAACATGTTCAAGATAATGAGAATAACTGAACATATTTGAGATAATGAGGATAACTAAACATGTTCAAGATAATGAGAATAACTGAACATATTCAAGATAATAAGAATAACTTAACATGTTTAAGATAATGAGAATAACTGAACATGTTCAAGATGATGCGAATAACTTAACATGTTCAAGATAATGAGAATAACTGAACATGTTCAAGATAATGAGAATAACTGAACATGTTCAAGATAATGATAATAACTAAACATGTTCAAGATAATGAGAATAACTGAACATGTTCAAGATGATGAGAATAACTTAACATGTTCAAAATAATGATAATAACTTAACATGTTCAAGATAATGAGAAAAACTGAACATGTTAAAGATAATGAGAATAACTGAACATGTTCAAGATAATGAGAATTACTAAACATGTTCAAGATGATGAGAAAAACATAACATATTCAAGATAATGATAATAACTGAACATGTTCAAGATAATGAGAATAACTTAACATGTTCGAGATAATGATAATAACTAAACATGTTCAAGATGATGAGAATAACTTAAAATGTTCAAGATAATGAGAATAACTCAACATGTTCAAGATAATGAGATTCATTTAACATGTTAAAGATAATGATAATAACTTAGCATATTAAAAATAATGAGAATAAATAAACATGTTCAACATAATGAGAATAGCTTAACATGTTCAAAATAATGAGAATAATTATACATGTTCAAGATAATGATAATAACTTAACATGTTCAAGATTATAAGAATAACTAAACATGTTCAAGATAATGAGAATAACATAACATATTCAAGATAATGAGAATAGCTTAACATATTCAAGATAATGAGAATAACTGAACATATTCAAGATATTGAGAATAACTGAACATGTTAAAGATAATGAGAGTAACATAACATATTCAAGATAATGAGAATAACTTAACATGTTCAAGATAATGATAATAACTTAACATGTTCAAGATAATGAGAATAACTGAACATGTTCAAGATGATGAGAATAACTTTAAATGTTCAAGATAATGAGAATAAATAATATGTTCAAGATAATGAGAATAACTGAACATGTTCAAGATAATGAGAGTAACATAACATATTCAAGATAATAATAATAACTTAACATGTTCAAGATAATGACAATAACTTAATATGTTCAAGATAATGAGAATAATTTAACATGTTCAAGATAATGAGAATAACTTAACATATTCAAGATAATGAGAATAATTTAACATGTTCAAGATAATGATAATAACTTAACATATTAAAAATAATGAGAATAACTAAACATGTTCAACATAATGAGAATAACTTAACATGTTTAAGATAATAAGAATAACTGAACATGTTCAAAATAATGAGAATAACTGAACATATTCAAGATAATAAGAATAACTAAACATGTTGAAGATAATGAGAATAACTGAACATATTCAAGATAATGAGAATAACTGAGCATGTTCAAGGTAATGAGAATAACGGAACATGTTCAAGATAATAAGAATAACTTAACATGTTCAAGATAATGAGAATAACTGAACATATTTGAGATAATTAGGATAACTTAACATGTTCAAGATAATGAGAATAACTGAACATGTTCAAGATAATGATAATAACTTAACATGTTCAAGATAATGAGAATAACTGAACATGTTCAAGATGATGAGAATAACTTTAAATGTTCAAGATAATGAGAATAAATAATATGTTCAAGATAATGAGAATAACTGAACATGTTCAAGATAATGAGAGTAACATAACATATTCAAGATAATGAGAATAACTTAACATGTTCAAGATAATGATATTAAATTAGCATAAAAAAAAATGAGAATAACTAAACATGTTCAACATAATGAGAATAATTTAACATGTTCAAGATAATGAGAATAACTTAACATGTTCAAAATAATAAGAATAATTTAACATGTTAAAGATAATGATAATAACTTAACATATTAACAAAAATGAGAATAACTAAACATGTTCAACATAATGATAATAACTTAACATGTTCAAGATAATGAGAATAACTGAACATGTTCAAGATGATGAGAATAACTTTAAATGTTCAAGATAATGAGAATAAATAATATGTTCAAGATAATGAGAATAACTGAACATGTTCAAGATAATGAGAGTAACATAACATATTCAAGATAATGAGAATAACTTAACATGTTCAAGATAATGATAATAACTTAATATGTTCAAGATAATGAGAATAATTTAACATGTTCAAGATAATGAGAATAACTTAACATATTCAAGATAATGAGAATAATTTAACATGTTCAAGATAATGATAATAACTTAACATATTAAAAATAATGAGAATAACTAAACATGTTCAAAATAATGAGAATAACTGAACATATTCAAGATAATAAGAATAACTGAACATGTTGAAGATAATGAGAATAACTGAACATATTCAAGATAATGAGAATAACTGAGCATGTTCAAGGTAATGAGAATAACGGAACATGTTCAAGATAATAAGAATAACTTAACATGTTCAAGATAATGAGAATAACTGAACATATTTGAGATAATGAGGATAACTAAACATGTTCAAGATAATGAGAATAACTGAACATGTTCAAGATAATGAGAATAACTTAACATGTTTAAGATAATGAGAATAACTGAACATGTTCAAGATGATGCGAATAACTTAACATGTTCAAGATAATGAGAATAACTGAACATGTTCAAGATAATGAGAATAACTGAACATGTTCAAGATAATGATAATAACTAAACATGTTCAAGATAATGCGAATAACTGAACATGTTCAAGATGATGAGAATAACTTAACATGTTCAAAATAATGATAATAACTTAACATGTTCAAGATAATGAGAAAATCTGAACATGTTAAAGATAATGAGAATAACTGAACATGTTCAAGATAATGAGAATTACTAAACATGTTCAAGATGATGAGAAAAACATAACATATTCAAGATAATGATAATAACTGAACATGTTCAAGATAATGAGAATAACGTAACATGTTCGAGATAATGATAATAACTAAACATGTTCAAGATGATGAGAATAACTTAAAATGTTCAAGATAATGAGAATAACTTAATATGTTCAAGATAATGAGAATAACTTAACATGTTCAAGATAATGAGAATAACTCAACATGTTCAAGATAATGAGAATCATTTAACATGTTAAAGATAATGATAATAACTTAGCATATTAAAAAAAATGAGAATAACTAAACATGTTCAACATAATGAGAATAATTTAACATGTTCAAGATAATGAGAATAACTTAACATGTTCAAAATAATGAGAATAATTTAACATGTTCAAGATAATGATAATAACTTAACATATTAAAAATAATGAGAATAACTAAACATGTTCAACATAATGAGAATAATTTAACATGTTCAAGATAATAAGTATAACTTAACATGTTCAAGATAATAAGAAAAGCTGAACATGTTCAAGATAATGAGAATAACATAACATATTCAAGATAATGAGAATTACTAAACATGTTCAAGATGATGAAAAAAACATAACATATTCAAGATAATGATAATAACTGAACATGTTCAAGATAATGAGAATAACTTAACATGTTCGAGATAATGATAATAACTAAACATGTTCAAGATGATGAGAATAACTTAAAATGTTCAAGATAATGAGAATAACTTTATATGTTCAAGATAATGAGAATAACTTAACATGTTCAAGATAATGAGAATAACTCAACATGTTCAAGATAATGAGAATCATTTAACATGTTAAAGATAATGATAATAACTTAGCATATTAAAAATAATGAGAATAACTAAACATGTTCAACATAATGAGAATAATTTAACATGTTCAAGATAATGAGAATAACTGAACATGTTCAAGATGATGAGAATAACTTAACATGTTCAAAATATTGATAATAACTTAACATGTTAAGGATAATGAGAAAAACTGAACATGTTAAAGATAATGAGAATAACTGAACATGTTCAAGATAATGAGAATTACTAAACATGTTCAAGATGATGAGAAAAACATAACATATTCAAGATAATGATAATAACTGAACATGTTCAAGATAATGAGAATAACTTAACATGTTCGAGATAATGATAATAACTAAACATGTTCAAGATAATGAGAATAACTTAAAATGTTCAAGATAATGAGAATAACTTAACATGTTCAAGATAATGAGAATAACTCAACATGTTCAAGATAATGAGATTCATTTAACATGTTAAAGATAATGATAATAACTTAGCATATTAAAAATAATGAGAATAAATAAACATGTTCAACATAATGAGAATAGCTTAACATGTTCAAAATAATGAGAATAATTATACATGTTCAAGATAATGATAATAACTTAACATGTTCAAGATTATAAGAATAACTAAACATGTTCAAGATAATGAGAATAACATAACATATTCAAGATAATGAGAATAGCTTAACATATTCAAGATAATGAGAATAACTGAACATATTCAAGATATTGAGAATAACTGAACATGTTAAAGATAATGAGAGTAACATAACATATTCAAGATAATGAGAATAACTTAACATGTTCAAGATAATGATAATAACTTAACATGTTCAAGATAATGAGAATAACTGAACATGTTCAAGATGATGAGAATAACTTTAAATGTTCAAGATAATGAGAATAAATAATATGTTCAAGATAATGAGAATAACTGAACATGTTCAAGATAATGAGAGTAACATAACATATTCAAGATAATGATAATAACTTAACATGTTCAAGATAATGATAATAACTTAATATGTTCAAGATAATGAGAATAATTTAACATGTTCAAGATAATGAGAATAACTTAACATATTCAAGATAATGAGAATAATTTAACATGTTCAAGATAATGATAATAATTTAACATATTAAAAATAATGAGAATAACTAAACATGTTCAACATAATGAGAATAACGGAACATGTTTAAGATAATAAGAATAACTGAACATGTTCAAAATAATGAGAATAACTGAACATATTCAAGATAATAAGAATAACTAAACATGTTGAAGATAATGAGAATAACTGAACATATTCAAGATAATGAGAATAACTGAGCATGTTCAAGGTAATGAGAATAACGGAACATGTTCAAGATAATAAGAATAACTTAACATGTTCAAGATAATGAGAATAACTGAACATATTTGAGATAATTAGGATAACTTAACATGTTCAAGATAATGAGAATAACTGAACATGTTCAAGATAATGATAATAACTTAACATGTTCAAGATAATGAGAATAACTGAACATGTTCAAGATGATGAGAATAACTTTAAATGTTCAAGATAATGAGAATAAATAATATGTTCAAGTTAATGAGAATAACTGAACATGTTCAAGATAATGAGAGTAACATAACATATTCAAGATAATGAGAATAACTTAACATGTTCAAGATAATGATATTAAATTAGCATAAAAAAAAATGAGAATAACTAAACATGTTCAACATAATGAGAATAATTTAACATGTTCAAGATAATGAGAATAACTTAACATGTTCAAAATAATAAGAATAATTTAACATGTTAAAGATAATGATAATAACTTAACATATTAAAAAAAATGAGAATAACTAAACATGTTCAACATAATGATAATAACTTAACATGTTCAAGATAATGAGAATAACTGAACATGTTCAAGATGATGAGAATAACTTTAAATGTTCAAGATAATGAGAATAAATAATATGTTCAAGATAATGAGAATAACTGAACATGTTCAAGATAATGAGAGTAACATAACATATTCAAGATAATGAGAATAACTTAACATGTTCAAGATAATGATAATAACTTAATATGTTCAAGATAATGAGAATAATTTAACATGTTCAAGATAATGAGAATAACTTAACATATTCAAGATAATGAGAATAATTTAACATGTTCAAGATAATGATAATAACTTAACATATTAAAAATAATGAGAATAACTAAACATGTTCAAAATAATGAGAATAACTGAACATATTCAAGATAATAAGAATAACTGAACATGTTGAAGATAATGAGAATAACTGAACATATTCAAGATAATGAGAATAACTGAGCATGTTCAAGGTAATGAGAATAACGGAACATGTTCAAGATAATAAGAATAACTTAACATGTTCAAGATAATGAGAATAACTGAACATATTTGAGATAATGAGGATAACTAAACATGTTCAAGATAATGAGAATAACTGAACATGTTCAAGATAATGAGAATAACTTAACATGTTTAAGATAATGAGAATAACTGAACATGTTCAAGATGATGCGAATAACTTAACATGTTCAAGATAATGAGAATAACTGAACATGTTCAAGATAATGAGAATAACTGAACATGTTCAAGATAATGATAATAACTAAACATGTTCAAGATAATGCGAATAACTGAACATGTTCAAGATGATGAGAATAACTTAACATGTTCAAAATAATGATAATAACTTAACATGTTCAAGATAATGAGAAAATCTGAACATGTTAAAGATAATGAGAATAACTGAACATGTTCAAGATAATGAGAATTACTAAACATGTTCAAGATGATGAGAAAAACATAACATATTCAAGATAATGATAATAACTGAACATGTTCAAGATAATGAGAATAACGTAACATGTTCGAGATAATGATAATAACTAAACATGTTCAAGATGATGAGAATAACTTAAAATGTTCAAGATAATGAGAATAACTTAATATGTTCAAGATAATGAGAATAACTTAACATGTTCAAGATAATGAGAATAACTCAACATGTTCAAGATAATGAGAATCATTTAACATGTTAAAGATAATGATAATAACTTAGCATATTAAAAAAAATGAGAATAACTAAACATGTTCAACATAATGAGAATAATTTAACATGTTCAAGATAATGAGAATAACTGAACATGTTCAAGATGATGAGAATAACTTAACATGTTCAAAATAATGATAATAACTTAACATGTTCAAGATAATGAGAAAAACTGAACATGTTAAAGATAATGAGAATAACTGAACATGTTCAAGATAATGAGAATTACTAAACATGTTCAAGATGATGAGAAAAACATAACATATTCAAGATAATGATAATAACTGAACATGTTCAAGATAATGAGAATAACTTAACATGTTCGAGATAATGATAATAACTAAACATGTTCAAGATGATGAGAATAACTTAAAATGTTCATG
Organism: Biomphalaria pfeifferi; assembly: GCA_030265305.1. Classification (NCBI taxonomy): domain Eukaryota; kingdom Metazoa; phylum Mollusca; class Gastropoda; family Planorbidae; genus Biomphalaria; species Biomphalaria pfeifferi. Next base: position 8,657,343 of record JASAOG010000003.1, read on the forward strand.
ATAATGAGAATAACTTAATATGTTCAAGATAATGAGAATAACTTAACATGTTCAAGATAATGAGAATAACTCAACATGTTCAAGATAATGAGAATCATTAACATGTTAAAGATAATGATAATAACTTAGCATATTAAAAATAATGAGAATAACTAAACATGTTCAACATAATGAGAATAATTTAACATGTTCAAGATAATGAGAATAACTTAACATGTTCAAAATAATGAGATCAATTTAACATGTTCAAGATAATGATAATAACTTAACATATTAAAAATAATGAGAATAACTAAACATGTTCAACATAATGAGAATAATTTAACTTGTTCAAGTTAATGAGTATAACTTAACATGTTCAAGATTATAAGAATAACTGAACATGTTCAAGATAATGAGAATAACATAACATATTCAAGATAATGAGAATAGCTTAACATATTCAAGATAATGAGAATAACTGAACATATTCAAGATATTGAGAATAACTAAACATGTTGAAGATAATGAGAGTAACATAACATATTCAAGATAATGATAATAACTTAACATGTTCAAGATAATGAGAATAACTGAACATGTTCAAGATGATGAGAATAACTTTAAATGTTCAAGATAATGAGAATAAATAATATGTTCAAGATAATGAGAATAACTGAACATGTTCAAGATATTGAGAGTAACATAACATATTCAAGATAATGAGAATAACTTAACATGTTCAAGATAATGATAATAACTTAATATGTTCAAGATAATGAGAATAATTTAACATGTTCAAGATAATGAGAATAACTTAACATATTCAAGATAATGAGAATAATTTAACATGTTCAAGATAATGATAATAACTTAACATATTAAAAATAATGAGAATAACTAAACATGTTCAACATAATGAGAATAACTTAACATGTTTAAGATAATAAGAATAACTGAACATGTTCAAAATAATGAGAATAACTGAACATATTCAAGATAATAAGAATAACTAAACATGTTGAAGATAATGAGAATAACTGAACATATTAAAGATAATGAGAATAACTGAGCATGTTCAAGGTAATGAGAATAACGGAACATGTTCAAGATAATAAGAATAACTTAACATGTTCAAGATAATGAGAATAACTGAACATATTTGAGATAATGAGGATAACTTAACATGTTCAAGATAATGAGAATAACTGAACATGTTCAAGATAATGATAATAACTTAACATGTTCAAGATAATGAGAATAACTGAACATGTTCAAGATGATGAGAATAACTTTAAATGTTCAAGATAATGAGAATAAATAATATGTTCAAGATAATGAGAATAACTGAACATGTTAAAGATAATGAGAGTAACATAACATATTCAAGATAATGAGAATAACTTAACATGTTCAAGATAATGATAATAACTTAGCATATTAAAAAAAATGAGAATAACTAAACATGTTCAACATAATGAGAATAATTTAACATGTTCAAGATAATGAGAATAAATTAACATGTTCAAAATAATGAGAATAATTTAACATGTTAAAGATAATGATAATAACTTAACATATTAAAAATAATGAGAATAACTAAACATGTTCAACATAATGATAATAACTTAACATGTTCAAGATAATGAGAATAACTGAACATGTTCAAGATGATGAGAATAACTTTAAATGTTCAAGATAATGAGAATAAATAATATGTTCAAGATAATAAGAATAACTGAACATGTTCAAGATAATGATAATAACTTAATATGTTTAAGATAATGAGAATAATTTAACATGTTCAAGATGATGAGAATAACTTAACATATTCAAGATAATGAGAATAATTTAACATGTTCAAGATAATGATAATAACTTAACATATTAAAAATAATGAGAATAACTAAACATGTTCAACATAATGATAATAACTTAACATGTTCAAGATAATGAGAATAACTGAACATGTTCAAGATGATGAGAATAACTTTAAATGTTCAAGATAATGAGAATAAATAATATGTTCAAGATAATGAGAATAACTGAACATGTTCAAGATAATGAGAGTAACATAACATATTCAAGATAATGAGAATAACTTAACATGTTCAAGATAATGATAATAACTTAATATGTTCAAGATAATGAGAATAATTTAACATGTTCAAGATAATGAGAATAACTTAACATATTCAAGATAATGAGAATAATTTAACATGTTCAAGATAATGATAATAACTTAACATATTAAAAATAATGAGAATAACTAAACATGTTCAACATAATGAGAATAACTTAACATGATTAAGATAATAAGAATAACTGAACATGTTCAAAATAATGAGAATAACTGAACATATTCAAGATAATAAAAATTACTAAACATGTTCAAGATGATGAGAAAAACATAACATATTCAAGATAATGATAATAACTGAACATGTTCAAGATAATGAGAATAACTTAACATGTTCGAGATATGATAATAACTAAACATGTTCAAGATGATGAGAATAACTTAAAATGTTCAAGATAATGAGAATAACTTAATATGTTCAAGATAATGAGAATAACTTAACATGTTCAAGATAATGAGAATAACTCAACATGTTCAAGATAATGAGAATCATTTAACATGTTAAAGATAATGATAATAACTTAGCATATTAAAAATAATGAGAATAACTAAACATGTTCAACATAATGAGAATAACTTAACATGTTCAAGATAATGAGAATAACTTAACATGTTCAAAATAATGAGAATAATTTAAACATGTTCAAGTTAATGATAATAACTTAACATATTAAAAATAATGAGAATAACTAAACATGTTCAACATAATGAGAATAATTTAACATGTTCAAGATAATGAGTATAACTTAACATGTTCAAGATAATAAGAATAACTGAACATGTTCAAGATAATGAGAATAACATAACATATTCAAGATAATGAGAATTACTAAACATGTTCAAGATGATGAGAAAAACATAACATATTCAAGATAATGATAATAACTGAACATGTTCAAGATAATGAGAATAACTTAACATGTTCGAGATAATGATAATAACTAAACATGTTCAAGATGATGAGAATAACTTAAAATGTTCAAGATAATGAGAATAACTTAATATGTTCAAGATAATGAGAATAACTTAACATGTTCAAGATAATGAGAATAACTCAACATGTTCAAGATAATGAGAATCATTTAACATGTTAAAGATATTGATAATAACTTAGCATATTAAAAATAATGAGAATAACTAAACATGTTCAACATAATGAGAATAATTTAACATGTTCAAGATAATGAGAATAACTTAATATGTTCAAAATAATGAGAATAATTTAACATGTTCAAGATAATGATAATAACTTAACATATTAAAAATAATGAGAATAACTAAACATGTTCAACATAATGAGAATAATTTAACATGTTCAAGATAATGAGTATAACTTAACATGTTCAAGATAATAAGAAAAACTGAACATGTTCAAGATAATGAGAATAACATAACATATTCAAGATAATGAGAATAGCTTAACATATTCAAGATAATGAGAATAACTGAACATATTCAAGATATTGAGAATAACTGAACATGTTGAAGATAATGAGAGTAACATAACATATTCAAGATAATGAGAATAACTTAACATGTTCAAGATAATGATAATAACTTAACATGTTCAAGATAATGAGAATAAATGAACATGTTCAAGATGATGAGAATAACTTTAAATGTTCAAGATAATGAGAATAAATAATATGTTCAAGATAATGAGAATAACTTAACATGTTCAAGATAACGATAATAACTTAATATGTTCAAGATAATGAGAATAATTTAACATGTTAAAGATAATGATAATAACTAAGCATATTAAAAAAAATGAGAATAACTAAACATGTTCAACATAATGAGAATAATTTAACATGTTCAAGATAATGAGAGTAACATAACATATTCAAGATAATGAGAATAACTTAACATGTTCAAGATAATGATAATAACTTAATATGTTCAAGATAATGAGAATAATTTAACATGTTCAAGATAATGAGAATAACTTAACATATTCAAGATAATGAGAATATCTTAACATATTCAAGATAATGAGAATAACTGAACATATTCAAGATGATGAGAATAACTGAACATGTTAAAGAAAATGAGAGTAACATAACATATTCAAGATAATGAGAATAACTTAACATGTTCAAGATAATGAGAATAACTTAACATGTTCAAGATAATGAGAATAACTGAACATGTTCATAATAATGAGAATAACTGAACATGTTCAAGATAATGAGAATAATTAAACATGTTCAAGATGATGTGAATAATTTAACATGTTCAAGATAATGAGAATAACTAAACATGTTCAAGATAATGATAATAACTAAACATGTTCAAGATAATGAGAATAAATGAACATGTTCAAGATGATGAGAATAACTTAACATGTTCAAGATAATGATAATAACTTAACATGTTCAAGATAATGAGAATAACTGAACATGTTTAAAATAATGAGAATAACTGAACATGTTCAAGATAATGATAATAACTAAACATGTTCAAGATAATGAGAATAACTGAACATGTTCAAGATGATGAGAATAACTTAACATGTTCAAAATAATGAAAATAACTTAACATGCTCAAGATAATGAGAATAACTAAACATGTTCAAGATGATGAGAATAACTTAAAATGTTCAAGATAATGAGAATAACTTAATATGTTCAAGATAATGAGAATAACTTAACATTTTCAAGATAATGAGAATAACTTAATATGTTCAAGATAATGAAAAAAATTTAACATGTTCGAGATAATGAGAATAACTTAACATGTTCAAGATAATGAGAATAACTGAGCATGTTCAAGGTAATGAGAATAACTTAACATGTTCAAGATAATAAGAATAACTGAACATATACAAGATAATGAGAATAACATAACATATTCAAGATAATGAGAATAGCTTAACATATTCAAGTAAATGAGAAAAACTGAACATATTCTAGATTATGAGAATAACTGAACATGTTGAAGATAATGAGAGTAACATAACATATTCAAGATAATGAGAATAACTTAACATGTTCAAGATAATGATAATAACTTAACATGTTCAAGAGAATGAGAATAACTGAACAAGTTCAAGATGATGAGAATAACTTAAAATGTTCAAGATAATCAGAATAACTTAATATGTTCAAGATAATGAGAATAACTTAACATTTACAAGATAATGAGAATAACTTAACATGTTCAATATAATGAGAATAATTTAACATGTTCAAGATAATGATAATAACTTAACATATTTAAAAAAATAAGAATAACTAAACATGTTCAACCTAATGAGAATAATTTAACATGTTCAAGATAATGAGAATAACATAACATATTCAAGATAATGAGAATAGCTTAACATATTCAAGATAATGAGAATAACTGAACATATTTAAGATGATGAGAATAACTTAACCTGTTGAAGATAATGAGAGTAACATAACATATTCAAGATAATGAGAATAACTTAACATGTTCAAGATAATAAGAATAACTTAACATGTTCAAGATAATGATAATAACTTAACATGTTCAAGATAATGAGAATAACTGAACATGTTCAAGGTAATGAGAATAACTGAACATGTTCAAGATAATGAGAATAACTAAACATGATCAAGATGATGCGAATAACTTAACATGTTCAAGATAATGAGAATAACTGAACATGTTTAAGATAATGAGAATAACTAAACATGTTCAAGATAATGATAATAACTAAACATGTTCAAGATAATGAGAATAACTGAACATGTTCAAGATGATGAGAATAACTTAAAATGTTCAAGATAATGATAATAACTTAAAATGTTCAAGATAATGAGAATAACTGAACATTTTCAAGATAATGAGAATAACTTAACATGTTCAAGATAATGAGAAAAATTTAACATGTTCAACATAATGAGAACAACTTAACATGTTCAAGATAATGAGAATAACTGAGCATGTTCAAGGTAATGAGAATAACGGAACATGTTCAAGATAATGAGAATAACATAACATATTCAAGATAATGAGAATTACTAAACATGTTCAAGATGATGAGAAAAACATAACATATTCAAGATAATGATAATAACTGAACATGTTCAAGATAATGAGAATAACTTAATATGTTCAAGATAATGAGAATAACTTAACATGTTCAAGATAATGAGAATAACTCAACATGTTCAAGATAATGAGAATCATTTAACATGTTAAAGATATTGATAATAACTTAGCATATTAAAAATAATGAGAATAACTAAACATGTTCAACATAATGAGAATAATTTAACATGTTCAAGATAATGAGAATAACTTAATATGTTCAAAATAATGAGAATAATTTAACATGTTCAAGATAATGATAATAACTTAACATATTAAAAATAATGAGAATAACTAAACATGTTCAACATAATGAGAATAATTTAACATGTTCAAGATAATGAGTATAACTTAACATGTTCAAGATAATAAGAATAACTGAACATGTTGAAGATAATGAGAGTAACATAACATATTCAAGATAATGAGAATAACTTAACATGTTCAAGATAATGATAATAACTTAACATGTTCAAGATAATGAGAATAAATGAACATGTTCAAGATGATGAGAATAACTTTAAATGTTCAAGATAATGAGAATAAATAATATGTTCAAGATAATGAGAATAACTTAACATGTTCAAGATAACGATAATAACTTAATATGTTCAAGATAATGAGAATAATTTAACATGTTAAAGATAATGATAATAACTTAGCATATTAAAAAAAATGAGAATAACTAAGCATGTTCAACATAATGAGAATAATTTAACATGTTCAAGATAATGAGAGTAACATAACATATTCAAGATAATGAGAATAACTTAACATGTTCAAGATAATGATAATAACTTAATATGTTCAAGATAATGAGAATAATTTAACATGTTCAAGATAATGAGAATAACTTAACATATTCAAGATAATGAGAATAACATAACATATTCAAGATACTGAGAATATCTTAACATATTCAAGATAATGAGAATAACTGAACATATTCAAGATGATGAGAATAACTGAACATGTTAAAGAAAATGAGAGTAACATAACATATTCAAGATAATGAGAATAACTTAACATGTTCAAGATAATGATAATAACTTAACATGTTCAAGATAATGAGAATAACTGAACATGTTCATAATAATGAAAATAACTGAACATGTTCAAGATAATGAGAATAATTAAACATGTTCAAGATGATGTGAATAATTTAACATGTTCAAGATAATGAGAATAACTAAACATGTTCAAGATAATGATAATAACTAAACATGTTCAAGATAATGAGAATAAATGAACATGTTCAAGATGATGAGAATAACTTAACATGTTCAAGATAATGATAATAACTTAACATGTTCAAGATAATGAGAATAACTGAACATGTTTAAAATAATGAGAATAACTGAACATGTTCAAGATAATGATAATAACTAAACATGTTCAAGATAATGAGAATAACTGAACATGTTCAAGATGATGAGAATAACTTAACATGTTCAAAATAATGAAAATAACTTAACATGTTCAAGATAATGAGAATAACTAAACATGTTCAAGATGATGAGAATAACTTAAAATTTTCAAGATAATGAGAATAACTTAATATGTTCAAGATAATGAGAATAACTTATCATTTTCAAGATAATGAGAATAACTTAACATGTTCAAGATAATGAGAAAAATTTAACATGTTCGAGATAATGAGAATAACTTAACATGTTCAAGATAATGAGAATAACTGAGCATGTTCAAGGTAATGAGAATAACTTAACATGTTCAAGATAATAAGAATAACTGAACATATACAAGATAATGAGAATAACATAACATATTCAAGATAATGAGAATAGCTTAACATATTCAAGATAATGCAAAAAACTGAACATATTCTAGATTATGAGAATAACTGAACATGTTGAAGATAATGAGAGTAACATAACATATTCAAGATAATGAGAATAACTTAACATGTTCAAGATAATGATAATAACTTAACATGTTCAAGAGAATGAGAATAACTGAACAAGTTCAAGATGATGAGAATAACTTAAAATGTTCAAGATAATCAGAATAACTTAATATGTTCAAGATAATGAGAATAACTTAACATTTACAAGATAATGAGAATAACTTAACATGTTCAATATAATGAGAATAACTTAATATGTTCAAGATAATGAGAATAACTTAACATGTTCAAGATAATGAGAATAACTCAACATGTTCAAGATAATGAGAATCATTTAACATGTTAAAGATATTGATAATAACTTAGCATATTAAAAATAATGAGAATAACTAAACATGTTCAACATAATGAGAATAATTTAACATGTTCAAGATAATGAGAATAACTTAATATGTTCAAAATAATGAGAATAATTTAACATGTTCAAGATAATGATAATAACTTAACATATTAAAAATAATGAGAATAACTAAACATGTTCAACATAATGAGAATAATTTAACATGTTCAAGATAATGAGTATAACTTAACATGTTCAAGATAAAAAGAATAACTGAACATGTTCAAGATAATGAGAATAAAATAACATATTCAAGATAATGAGAATAGCTTAACATATTCAAGATAATGAGAATAACTGAACATATTCAAGATATTGAGAATAACTGAACATGTTGAAGATAATGAGAGTAACATAACATATTCAAGATAATGAGAATAACTTAACATGTTCAAGATAATGATAATAACTTAACATGTTCAAGATAATGAGAATAAATGAACATGTTCAAGATGATGAGAATAACTTTAAATGTTCAAGAGAATGAGAATAAATAATATGTTCAAGATAATGAGAATAACTTAACATGTTCAAGATAACGATAATAACTTAATATGTTCAAGATAATGAGAATAATTTAACATGTTAAAGATAATGATAATAACTTAGCATATTAAAAAAAATGAGAATAACTAAACATGTTCAACATAATGAGAATAATTTAACATGTTCAAGATAATGAGAGTAACATAACATATTCAAGATAATGAGAATAACTTAACATGTTCAAGATAATGATAATAACTTAATATGTTCAAGATAATGAGAATAATTTAACATGTTCAAGATAATGAGAATAACTTAACATATTCAAGATAATGAGAATAACATAACATATTCAAGATAATGAGAATATCTTAACATATTCAAGATAATGAGAATAACTGAACATATTCAAGATGATAAGAATAACTGAACATGTTAAAGAAAATGAGAGTAACATAACATATTCAAGATAATGAGAATAACTTAACATGTTCAAGATAATGATAATAACTTAACATGTTCAAGATAATGAGAATAACTGAACATGTTCATAATAATGAGAATAACTGAACATGTTCAAGATAATGAGAATAATTAAACATGTTCAAGATGATGTGAATAATTCAACATGTTAAGATAATGAGAATAACTAAACATGTTCAAGATAATGATAATAACTAAACATGTTCAAGATAATGAGAATAAATGAACATGTTCAAGATGATGAGAATAACTTAACATGTTCAAGATAATGATAATAACTTAACATGTTCAAGATAATGAGAATAACTGAACATGTTTAAAATAATGAGAATAACTGAACATGTTCAAGATAATGATAATAACTAAACATGTTCAAGATAATGAGAATAACTGAACATGTTCAAGATGATGAGAATAACTTAACATGTTCAAAATAATGAAAATAACTTAACATGTTCAAGATAATGAGAATAACTAAACATGTTCAAGATGATGAGAATAACTTAAAATTTTCAAGATAATGAGAATAACTTAATATGTTCAAGATAATGAGAATAACTTAACATTTTCAAGATAATGAGAATAACTTAACATGTTCAAGATAATGAGAAAAATTTAACATGTTCGAGATAATGAGAATAACTTAACATGTTCAAGATAATGAGAATAACTGAGCATGTTCAAGGTAATGAGAATAACTTAACATGTTCAAGATAATAAGAATAACTGAACATATACAAGATAATGAGAATAACATAACATATTCAAGATAATGAGAATAGCTTAACATATTCAAGATAATGAGAAAAACTGAACATATTCTAGATTATGAGAATAACTGAGCATGTTGAAGATAATGAGAGTAACATAACATATTCAAGATAATGAGAATAACTTAACATGTTCAAGATAATGATAATAACTTAACATGTTCAAGAGAATGAGAATAACTGAACAAGTTCAAGATAATGAGAATTACTTAAAATGTTCAAGATAATCAGAATAACTTAATATGTTCAAGATAATGAGAATAACTTAACATTTACAAGATAATGAGAATAACTTAACATGTTCAATATAATGAGAATAATTTAACATGTTCAAGATAATGATAATAACTTAACATATTTAAAAAAATAAGAATAACTAAACATGTTCAACATAATGAGAATAATTTAACATGTTCAAGATAATGAGAATAACATAACATATTCAAGATAATGAGAATAGCTTAACATATTCAAGATAATGAGAATAACTGAACATATTTAAGATGATGAGAATAACTTAACATGTTGAAGATAATGAGAGTAACATAACATATTCAAGATAATGAGAATAACTTAACATGTTCAAGATAATAAGAATAACTTAACATGTTCAAGATAATGATAATAACTTAACATGTTCAAGATAATGAGAATAACTGAACATGTTCAAGGTAATGAGAATAACTGAACATGTTCAAGATAATGAGAATAACTAAACATGATCAAGATGATGCGAATAACTTAACATGTTCAAGATAATGAGAATAACTGAACATGTTTAAGATAATGAGAATAACTAAACATGTTCAAGATAATGATAATAACTAAACATGTTCAAGATAATGAGAATAACTGAACATGTTCAAGATGATGAGAATAACTTAAAATGTTCAAGATAATGATAATAACTTAAAATGTTCAAGATAATGAGAATAACTGAACATTTTCAAGATAATGAGAATAACTTAACATGTTCAAGATAATGAGAAAAATTTAACATGTTCAACATAATGAGAACAACTTAACATGTTCAAGATAATGAGAATAACTGAGCATGTTCAAGGTAATGAGAATAACGGAACATGTTCAAGATAATGAGAATAACATAACATATTCAAGATAATGAGAATTACTAAACATGTTCAAGATGATGAGAAAAACATAACATATTCAAGATAATGATAATAACTGAACATGTTCAAGATAATGAGAATAACTTAACATGTTCGAGATAATGATAATAACTAAACATGTTCAAGATGATGAGAATAACTTAAAATGTTCAAGATAATGAGAATAAATTATATGTTCAAGATAATAAGAATTACTTAACATGTTCAAGATAATGAGAATAACTCAACATGTTCAAGATAATGAGAATCATTTAACATGTTCAAGATAATGAGTATAACTTAACATGTTCAAGATAATAAGAATAACTGAACATGTTCAAGATAATGAGAGTAACATAACATATTCAAGATAATGAGAATAACTTAACATGTTCAAGATAATAAGAATAACTTAACATGTTCAAGATAATGATAATAACTTAACATGTTCAAGATAATGAGAATAACTGAACATGTTCAAGATAATGAGAATAACTGAACATGTTCAAGATAATGAGAATAACTAAACATGATCAAGATGATGCGAATAACTTAACATGTTCAAGATAATGATAATAACTAAACATGTTCAAGATAATGAGAATAACTGAACATGTTCAAGATGATGAGAATAACTTAAAATGTTCAAGATAATGATAATAACTTAATATGTTCAAGATAAAGAGAATAACTGAACATTTTCAATATATTGAGAATAACTTAACATGTTCAAGATAATGAGAAAAATTTAACATGTTCAACATAATGAGAACAACTTAACATGTTCAAGATAATGAGAATAACTGAGCATGTTCAAGGTAATGAGAATAACGGAACATGTTCAAGATTATGAGAATAACTGAACATATTTGAGATAATGAGGATAACTTAACATGTTCAAGATAATGAGAATAACTGAACATGTTCAAGATAATGAGAATAACTGAACATGTTCAAGATGATGAGAATAATTTAACATGTTCAAGATAATGAGTATAACTTAACATGTTCAAGATAATAAGAATAACTGAACATGTTCAAGATAATGAGAATAACATAACATATTCAAGATAATGAGAATTACTAAACATGTTCAAGATGATGAGAAAAACATAACATATTCAAGATAATGATAATAACTGAACATGTTCAAGATAATGAGAATAACTTAACATGTTCGAGATAATGATAATAACTAAACATGTTCAAGATGATGAGAATAACTTAAAATGTTCAAGATAATGAGAATAACTTAATATGTTCAAGATAATGAGAATAACTTAACATGTTCAAGATAATGACAATAACTCAACATGTTCAAGATAATGAGAATAAATGAACATGTTCAAGATGATGAGAATAACTTTAAATGTTCAAGATAATGAGAATAAATAATATGTTCAAGATAATGAGAATAACTTAACATGTTCAAGATAACGATAATAACTTAATGTGTTCAATATAATGAGAATAACTTAACATGTTCAAGATAATGATAATAACTTAACATATTTAAAAAAATAAGAATAACTAAACATGTTCAACATAATGAGAATAATTTAACATGTTCAAGATAATGAGAATAACATAACATATTCAAGATAATGAGAATAGTATAACATATTCAAGATAATGAGAATAACTGAACATATTTAAGATGATGAGAATAACTTAACATGTTGAAGATAATGAGAGTAACATAACATATTCAAGATAATGAGAATAACTTAACATGTTCAAGATAATTAGAATAACTTAACATGTTCAAGATAATGATAATAACTTAACATGTTCAAGATAATGAGAATAACTGAACATGTTCAAGATAATGAGAATAACTGAACATGTTCAAGATAATGAGAATAACTAAACATGATCAAGATGATGCGAATAACTTAACATGTTCAAGATAATGAGAATAACTGAACATGTTTAAGATAATGAGAATAACTAAACATGTTCAAGATAATGATAATAACTAAACATGTTCAAGATAATGAGAATAACTGAACATGTTCAAGATGATGAGAATAACTTAAAATGTTCAAGATAATGATAATAACATAATATGTTCAAGATAATGAGAATAACTAAACATGTTCAAGATGATGAGAATAACTTAACATGTTCAAGATAATGAGAAAAATTTAACATGTTCAACATAATGAGAACAACTTAACATGTTCAAGATAATGAGAATAACTGAGCATGTTCAAGGTAATGAGAATAACGGAACATGTTCAAGATAATGAGAATAACTGAACATATTTGAGATAATGAGGATAACTTAACATGTTCAAGATAATGAGAATAACTGAACATGTTCAAGATAATGAGAATAACTGAACATGTTCAAGATGATGAGAATAATTTAACATGTTCAAGATAATGAGTATAACTTAACATGTTCAAGATAATAAGAATAACTGAACATGTTCAAGATAATGAGAATAACATAACATATTCAAGATAATGAGAATTACTAAACATGTTCAAGATGATGAGAAAAACATAACATATTCAAGATAATGATAATAACTGAACATGTTCAAGATAATGAGAATAACTTAACATGTTCGAGATAATGATAATAACTAAACATGTTCAAGATGATGAGAATAACTTAATATGTTCAAGATAATGAGAATAACCTAACATGTTCAAGATAATGAGAATAACTCAACATGTTTAAGATAATGAGAATCATTTAACATGTTAAAGTAAATGAGTATAACTTAACATGTTCAAGATAATAAGAATAACTGAACATGTTCAAGATAATGAGAGTAACATAACATATTCAAGATAATGAGAATAACTTAACATGTTCAAGATAATAAGAATAACTTAACATGTTCAAGATAATGATAATAACTTAACATGTTCAAGATAATGAGAATAACTGAACATGTTCAAGATAATGAGAATAACTAAACATGATCAAGATGATGCGAATAACTTAACATGTTCAAGATAATGAGAATAACTGAACATGTTTAAGATAATGAGAATAACTAAACATGTTCAAGATAATGATAATAACTAAACATGTTCAAGATAATGAGAATAACTGAACATATTCAAGTTGATGAGAATAACTTAAAATGTTCAAGATAATGATAATAACATAATATGTTCAAGATAATGAGAATAACTGAACATTTTCAAGATAATGAGAATAACTTAACATGTTCAAGATAATGAGAAAAATTTAACATGTTCAACATAATGAGAACAACTTAACATGTTCAAGATAATGAGAATTACTGAGCATGTTCAAGGTAATGAGAATAACGGAACATGATCAAGATAATGAGAATAACTGAACATATTTGAGATAATGAGGATAACTTAACATGTTCAAGATAATGAGAATAACTGAACATGTTCAAGATAATGAGAATAACTGAACATGTTCAAGATGATGAGAATAATTTAACATGTTCAAAATAATGAGTATAACTTAACATGTTCAAGATAATAAGAATAACTGAACATGTTCAAGATAATGAGAATAACATAACATATTCAAGATAATGAGAATTACTAAACATGTTCAAGATGATGAGAAAAACATAACATATTCAAGATAATGATAATAACTGAACATAATCAAGATAATGAGAATAACTTAACATGTTCGAGATAATGATAATAACTAAACATGTTCAAGATGATGAGAATAACTTAAAATGTTCAAGATAATGAGAATAACTTAATATGTTCAAGATAATGAGAATAACTTAACATGTTCAAGATAATGAGAATAACTCAACATGTTCAAGATAATGAGAATCATTTAACATGTTCAAGATAATGAGTATAACTTAACATGTTCAAGATAATAAGAATAACTGAACATGTTCAAGATAATGAGAGTAACATAACATATTCAAGATAATGAGAATAACTTAACATGTTCAAGATAATAAGAATAACTTAACATGTTCAAGATAATGATATCAACTTAACATGTTCAAGATAATGAGAATAACTGAACATGTTCAAGATAATGAGAATAACTGAACATGTTCAAGATAATGAGAATAACTAAACATGATCAAGATGATGCGAATAACTTAACATGTTCAAGATAATGAGAATAACTTAAAATGTTCAAGATAATGATAATAACTTAATTTGTTCAAGATAATGAGAATAACTGAACATTTTCAAGATGTCACGTATTACGAATTGAATTCTACTTTTAAATGGCTTGCCTAGGGGAACGTGACAATAGAATAGCAGTTGTGTCACTTATAAGAAGTCTGAATTTAATCAAAGACTTACAATGATTAACAAAAAAAAATGACACAAGAAATCGGAAGGTAAAATATCAACTTAATGTTTAATCAAATATAAAGTTACAAGAAAGAAAAATAAACATTTACTCAATACAGAATTGATGTGTTGACCAAAACCCTTTTACAAAAATGGCATGTAAAAATATTACAATACAAGAGTTTGAAAATATAATTACAAATACAAGCAAGCAAGGCCTTGGAAAAAAAGAAACAAAATATTAACTTACACGATCAATTGGTATACCACGCACGGGTCGCGCAATGTCTCCGCTATTCTGTCTCACGGCTGTCTCCGTATGTCTGTCTGTCAACGTCACGCGGGCGGTCTTTATATAATCTACCGCGCGTCGATCTCAAGACAAATCTAGGAATTTCTCGAACCAAATACGTCATCAATTTCCCAGATCTAGAACGCTCTTCAAAGAGACAGAAGAAAAAAAAAACACCCTCCTTTCAACCAGAGGTACACACACAGGTCAAGGACCGGTCACTGTCTGTGTGGCTTGACGAATAAAAAAAAACTTATTACACAAGGGGCGGACAACCTACCCGTCTCTCGACCGCAACAGGTCAAAGAAAGAAAAGAAAAAAAAAACAACGCCTAGATATGTAACACCTCCCTCCTAAAAATAAAAAGTTTACATTTCCACGAAATGGAAATCTTTTTAGAACTAAAAAAAAATATTTACATTACAGAATGTATTTATCATGATATATATAAAAAAAATATACATCAAAATACTTTTTACAATCTAGATAAGGCATCAGCGATAACATTTTCGCTGCCTTTTATGTGTTTAAGATCTAGGTTGTACTCTTGTAAAAATAAACTCCACCTGAGAAGTCGTTGATTCTTGCCAGACATTTTGTGGATAAATGTAAGGGGATTGTGGTCAGTAAATACAACCAGTGGCCATCTGGACCCACTGATATAAAAATCAAAGTGTTGTATAGAAAGAATCAACCCAAGACATTCTTTTTCCACAGTAGAATAATTTCTTTGATGTCTATTAAATTTCTTGGAAAAGAAACAAATAGGGTGCTCTACTTGGAAATTATCTTCTTGGTAAAGGACTGACCCAACACCTGTGTCACTGGCGTCAATAGCTAACCTAAAAGGTTTTCCGAAGTCAGGAGCCATCAAAATAGGGGAGCTAGATAATATCTGCTTAATTTGGTTAAAGGCTTTCTGACATTCATCCGTCCAAGTAAATCGGACGTTCTTTCTCAGGAGGTTTGTTAAAGGACTGGCAATGATAGAAAAATTTTCGCAAAACTTTCTATAATATCCAGACATTCCCAAAAATCTTCGGAGTTGTTTCCGATCAGCAGGAATAGGGAAAGCTTGGATAGCTTCTACTTTGGCCATTACAGGTTTCACCTGGCCTTGTCCTACAATATGGCCTAAGTATTGGATGGAAGCCTGGCAAAAATCACTCTTACTCAGGTTTACAGTAATTTTTGCATGTAAAAGTTTAGTAAAAAGACAATGCAGTTGTTTACAATGGCTAGAAAAATCTTGGCTAAAAATTACTACATCGTCTATGTATGCGTGGCAATTCTCCATGTCAGCAAGCAGGGCATTTATCATTCTCTGGAAAGTGGCAGGAGCATTCTTCATGCCAAATGGCATCACTTTGTATTGGTACAGACCATCAGGGGTGACAAAGGCGGAGATTTCCTTTGCCCTATCAGTCAGGGGAACCTGCCAATAACCTGAAAGTAGGTCTATTTTGGTGATGTACTTAGCGTCACCAATACGATCTATGATATCGTCTATCCTAGGGATAGGAAACGAATCGGTCTTTGTTACAGCATTTACCTTACGGTAGTCTGTACAAAAACGATAAGTCTTGTCCTGTTTAGGTATCAAGACACATGGGGAGCTCCAGCTACTGGAACTTGGTTCAATGAGGTCATTTTCAAGCATATACTTGATTTCTGACCTAAGTATGGCAAGTTTTTCAGGGTTGACCCTGTAAGGATGCTGCTTGACTGGATTAGCCTCGCCAACATCTACATCATGCATTATAACATTAGTCTGTTTTGGTACATCAGAAAAAATGTCATTAAATTCATTAATGAGTTTCATGATAACTGGCCTTTCTGTCGAAGACAGATGAGACAGTTTTACATCCAAATTCTGTAATACAAAAGAATTAGGTATTTTGTATTGTCCAAATTTCTCCTTTACAATATCATCATCAATAGGAGAAACATGGCTATTTGAACAACTTTTGACTGTATTTAAAACACAATTACTCTTCTCTGAGTGATCTGGCCGAGATACATAAGGCTTCAGCATGTTTATATGACATAACTGAGTCTTTTTCCTACGGTCAGGAGTTTTGATTGTGTAATTGAGGTCACTAATTTTGGTCTCAATTTCATAGGGACCAAAATATCTGGCTTGCAAGGGTTGACCTGGTATGGGCAAAAATACAAGCACCTTATCCCCGGGAGAAAATTCTCTAACACGGGCCTTTCTATCATACCAGCGTTTCATGCTGGATTGGGTGTTTTGTAAGTTATTTTTGGCCAGAACACAAGCATCATAAAGTCTAGTTTTAAACTTAATTACATATTCTAAAAGTCCTTCAGTGGCTGTTGGTGACAACAAAGTCTCTTTTATGCATTTCAAGGGACCGCGCACCGAATGGCCAAAGACTAAGTCAAAAGGGCTGAATCCCAAGGATTCCTGGACGGATTCACGGGTTGCAAACAGCAGCATGTGGATTCCTTCGTCCCAGTCTTTTTCGTGCTCAAAGCAATAGGTTCGGATCATGTTCTTGAGAGTCTGATGGAATCGCTCAAGAGCGCCTTGCGACTCGGCATGATACGCACTCGACATGCAGTGTTTGATGCCCAACTGAGTCATGACTTGCTTGAAAAGATTGGCCGTGAAATTCGTTCCTTGGTCCGATTGGATGGACTTTGGTAGACCAAATAGAGTAAAGAACTTGATTAAGGCCTTTACAATGTTCGATGCTTTTATGTTCCTTAGAGGAATAGCCTCAGGAAAACGAGTTGAAGCACACATAATGGTCAACAGGTATTGGTTGCCAGCTTTTGTCCTTGGGAGAGGACCAACACAGTCAATAAGTACTCTGCTGAAAGGTTCTTCAAAGGCTGGAATCGGCTTCAGAGGAGCAACAGGGATCTTTTGATTTGGCTTGCCAACCATCTGACAGGCATGACACGATCGGCAGTACTGGATGACATCTTTCTTCAAACGTGGCCAGAAGAAGTGTGACATAATCTTATGGTATGTCTTGTGGATGCCGAGATGACCTGACATTGGTGTGTCATGAGCCAGATTCATGATGTACGCTCGGTATCTTTCTGGTAACACGATTTGATGGCATATTCTCCATTCTTCTTCGTTGGATGCGTCTGGAGGTTTCCATTTCCTGAAGAGCATATCATCTTGGATGTAGTAGCACGTTGATGCTAGCTCTGCCTCTTGTGATGTCATTGCGGTTTCTCGGAGTTTGGCGAGCTCTGGATCCTTCTTTTGGTCCTCAATCAACTGTTTTCGAGTTGATGCCGGCTTTTCAGAATTTGGCGTTGGTTCTTCTTCAAGAGAAGCAAAGAATGTGGTGCTCAAGTCCACATCATCTTGGTTACTGTTGGCTTTGATGACGTTCTCTTCTTGAGATGCTTTCAACCTCATTGCCCTTGTTACTGCACACGCTGGATATAACTCTAGGTCTTCCTCGGGTGTGGCAGATAAGTCGGGTGTTTGAGTGACGATGGGTTCGGCTATCACCTTTCCACCTGCTAAGTCATTGCCTAACAGCAACGAGATGCCTTCCAATGGTAATGTTGGTCGGACACCTACAACAACCGGTCCAGTAATGAGATTTGACTTTATGTCGATTAGATGTAGAGGCACATCTATACATCCAAGCTCTACGCCTCGTAACAGGATGCTCTTCCCAGTCGATGATGATTTTGACAAGGGCAAGATACCCTCTAAAAGTAACGATTGTGAGGCACCTGTGTCTCTCAAAATGGTGATAGGTCGTAGACTTGTAGAATCACCGGGTAGTGATACAAATCCTTCCGAAATGAAAGGCTTAAAATCCTCTAATAAAACATCAATTTTGGTTGATGCAGACTGGACTTGGGTCGAACTCTCGCTGGAGTCATTGACATCTCTAGGAGACGCAGTGGAGAAACTCTTTCTTGAGTCAGTAGAACATCTTTTGGATGTATTTGGAGAACTCTTGATGGAGTCATTGGAACATCGGGGGGATGTCTTATGGGAACTCTTGATAGAGTCATGGGAACATCGGGATGATGTATTATGGGAACTCTGGATAGAGTCATTGGAACATCGGGGTGATGTATTATGGAAACTCTGGATAGAGTCATTGGAACATCGGTGTGATGTACTAGGTAAACTCTTGTTTGAGTCATTGGAACATCGGCTTGATGTATTTGAAAAACTCTTGTTTGAGTCATTGGAACATCGGCTTGATGTACTTGAAAAACTCTTGTTTGAGTCATTGGAACATCGGCTTGATGTATTTGAAAAACTCTTGTTTGAGTCATTAGAACATCGTAAAGATGAATTTGAAGAACTCACTGTTGAGTCATTTGAACATCGTGGAGACATTTTCGGAGAGTCTTGTACAGTCAATACATTTGAAACAGGTGGTGTCGAGGTATTCTTGATATGACTTGATGATGAGGGAGTAAACCTCGCCGACCACTGTACTGTGCAAGCGCTGACTTTTGAAGGAGCTTTTTCGTTTCTCTTCCTCAATTTCCAGCAATCGTCAATTTTATGGCCTTCTCGTTTGCAGTAGGAACAAGTAGCTTTACTTGTAGTAGGTTTTCTGTCATTTGTACTGCTGTTCTTGATGGAGTTGCTAGCAATGGACTCAGGCTGTTTGACTTGTTTTGGCTTGACATCCGTCGTATACTTGGCAAATTGATGTGATATTATATAATCGTCTGCCAACACTGCAGCCTTGTGCACATCTTCCTCGCCACGATCAGCTATATGCGTACGGACGTCCAGCCGCACACAACTCTTGAACTCTTCCATCAGCATTAGGTTCTTGAATTTTGCAAAGTCGGTGCCGATTTCCCTGGAAGTGAGCCATTTCTCAAAGCGTCGCTCCTTTTCCCGCAGGAATTCTACATGGGTTTGGCCATCTGATTTGCGACAATCCCTGAACTGCTTTCGGTAAGCTTCCGGAACAAGTTCATATGCCTTAAGAATTAAGGCCTTAACAACATTATAATCTTTTTGTTGTTCAATGGTCAGAGAACAAAATACCTCTGCAGCTCTACCAGTCAAAACTGTTTGCAGCAAAGTGGGCCACAAAGTTTCAGGTACATTAAAATTTTTCACAGCAAGTTCAAATTGTGGAAAATAATTGTCAATTGTGGCTTCATTAAAGCGTGGAATTATTTTCAAAAATTTTGTTGCTTCAGCAGTATGACTGGCAGGGGAAGAATCTGGTCTTACATTAGCAGCTAACTCTAATTTTTTTAACTCTATTTGTAATTTCATTTCCATTTCTTTCTGCTCTAATTCTTTTTGTTTAATTTCCTTCTGGGCTTCTATTTCCATTTCTTTCTGCTCTCTAGCCGCTGCAAGCTCCAATTCTTTTTGTTTAATTTCTCTCTGCTCTCTAGCCGTCTGGGCTTCTATTTCCATTTGTTTTAATTTTATCTGAAGTTCTAAATCTGATTTACCCTCATCGGGTCTAAGGGTTTCTAAAAGGTCTTCAGAAAACACTTCCTCGTCTACATAATGGATTACAATGTTATCTCTGATTTCTTGTTTAAGGGCATTTGATTTTATTTTTAACCCTAAATGTTTAGAAATAAGGACCAGTTCCTTCCTAGTAAAAGCATCAAGCTCTTCCACAGAGGGATTTGCAAGAAAAACCTGAATATCCATGACTAACTAACAACTATTACAAGCAAAAATATGTATACAATGTAAATATACAGTACAAAATCAGTACAACAAAAAAAACCTTAAGAGAGTTTGGTCAATACTATTGATACTTTACTTCCGACTCTTTGACACAAAAAAAAATTTTGTTAAAGTCAACTTCGCCTTTACAAAATTACTCAAGTAAGCTGAAAATAGGTTCAGAAAAATATCCCGGACGAGCCCCCAAACTTCTTTTGTCACGTATTACGAATTGAATTCTACTTTTAAATGGCTTGCCTAGGGGAACGTGACAATAGAATAGCAGTTGTGTCACTTATAAGAAGTCTGAATTTAATCAAAGACTTACAATGATTAACAAAAAAAAATGACACAAGAAATCGGAAGGTAAAATATCAACTTAATGTTTAATCAAATATAAAGTTACAAGAAAGAAAAATAAACATTTACTCAATACAGAATTGATGTGTTGACCAAAACCCTTTTACAAAAATGGCATGTAAAAATATTACAATACAAGAGTTTGAAAATATAATTACAAATACAAGCAAGCAAGGCCTTGGAAAAAAAGAAACAAAATATTAACTTACACGATCAATTGGTATACCACGCACGGGTCGCGCAATGTCTCCGCTATTCTGTCTCACGGCTGTCTCCGTATGTCTGTCTGTCAACGTCACGCGGGCGGTCTTTATATAATCTACCGCGCGTCGATCTCAAGACAAATCTAGGAATTTCTCGAACCAAATACGTCATCAATTTCCCAGATCTAGAACGCTCTTCAAAGAGACAGAAGAAAAAAAAAACACCCTCCTTTCAACCAGAGGTACACACACAGGTCAAGGACCGGTCACTGTCTGTGTGGCTTGACGAATAAAAAAAAAACTTATTACACAAGGGGCGGACAACCTACCCGTCTCTCGACCGCAACAGGTCAAAGAAAGAAAAGAAAAAAAAAACTAGATATGTAACAAAGATAATGAGAATAACTTAACATGTTCAAGATAATGAGAAAAATTTAACATGTTCAACATAATAAGAACAACTTAACATGTTCAAGATAATGAGAATAACTGAGCATGTTCAAGGTAATGAGAATAACTGAACATATTCAAGATATTGAGAATAACTGAACATGTTGAAGATAATGAGAGTAACATAACATATTCAAGATAATGAGAATAACTTAACATGTTCAAGATAATGATAATAACTTAACATGTTCAAGATAATGAGAATAACTGAACATGTTCAAGATGATGAGAATAACTTTAAATGTTCAAGATAATGAGAATAAATAATATGTTCAAGATAATGAGAATAACTGAACATGTTCAAGATAATGAGAGTAACATAACATATTCAAGATAATAAGAATAACTTAACATGTTCAAGATAATGATAATAACTTAATATGTTCAAGATAATGAGAATAATTTAACATGTTCAAGATAATGAGAATAACTTAACATATTAAAAATAATAAGAATAACTAAACATGTTCAACATAATGAGAATAACTTAACATGTTTAAGATAATAAGAATAACTGAACATGTTCAAAATAATGAGAATAACTGAACATATTTAAGATAATAAGAATAACTAAACATGTTGAAGATAATGAGAATAACTGAACATATTCAAGATAATGAGAAAAACTGAGCATGTTCAAGGTAATGAGAATAACGGAACATGTTCAAGATAATAAGAATAACTTAACATGTTTAAGATAATGAGAATAACTGAACATATTTGAGATAATGAGGATAACTTAACATGTTCAAGATAATGAGAATAACTGAACATGTTCAAGATAATGAGAATAACTGAACATGTTCAAGATGATGAGAATAATTTAACATGTTCAAGATAATGAGTATAACTTAACATGTTCAAGATAATAAGAATAACTGAACATGTTCAAGATAATGAGAATAACTTAATATGTTCAAGATAATGAGAATAACTTAACATGTTCAAGATAATGAGAATAACTCAACATGTTCAAGATAATGAGAATCATTTAACATGTTAAAGATATTGATAATAACTTAGCATATTAAAAATAATGAGAATAACTAAACATGTTCAACATAATGAGAATAATTTAACATGTTCAAGATAATGAGAATAACTTAATATGTTCAAAATAATGAGAATAATTTAACATGTTCAAGATAATGATAATAACTTAACATATTAAAATTAATGAGAATAACTAAACATGTTCAACATAATGAGAATAATTTAACATGTTCAAAATAATGAGTATAACTTAACATGTTCAAGATAATAAGAATAACTGAACATGTTCAAGATAATGAGAATAACATAACATATTCAAGATAATGAGAATAGCTTAACATATTCAAGATAATGAGAATAACTGAACATATTCAAGATATTGAGAATAACTGAACATGTTGAAGATAATGAGAGTAACATAACATATTCAAGATAATGAGAATAACTTAACATGTTCAAGATAATGATAATAACTTAACATGTTCAAGATAATGAGAATAAATGAACATGTTCAAGATGATGAGAATAACTTTAAATGTTCAAGATAATGAGAATAAATAATATGTTCAAGATAATGAGAATAACTTAACATGTTCAAGATAACGATAATAACTTAATATGTTCAAGATAATGAGAATAATTTGACATGTTAAAGATAATGATAATAACTTAGCATATTAAAAAAAATGAGAATAACTAAACATGTTCAACATAATGAGAATAATTTAACATGTTCAAGATAATGAGAGTAACATAACATATTCAAGATAATGAGAATAACTTAACATGTTCAAGATAAGTATAATAACTTAATATGTTCAAGATAATGAGAATAATTTAACATGTTCAAGATAATGAGAATAACTTAACATATTCAAGATAATGAGAATAACATAACATATTCAAGATAATGAGAATAGCTTAACATATTCAAGATAATGAGAATAACTGAACATATTCAAGATGATGAGAATAACTGAACATGTTAAAGAAAATGAGAGTAACATAACATATTCAAGATAATGAGAATAACTTAACATGTTCAAGATAATGATAATAACTTAACATGTTCAAGATAATGAGAATAACTGAACATGTTCATAATAATGAGAATAACTGAACATGTTCAAGTTAATGAGAATAACTAAACATGTTCAAGATGATGCGAATAACTTAACATGTTCAAGATAATGAGAATAACTGAACATGTTTAAGATAATGAGAATAACTAAACATGTTCAAGATAATGATAATAACTAAACATGTTCAAAATAATGAGAATAACTGAGCATGTTCAAGGTAATGAGAATAACGGAACATGTTCAAGATAATGAGAATAACTGAACATATTTGAGATAATGAGGATAACTTAACATGTTCAAGATAATGAGAACAACTGAACATGTTCAAGATAATGAGAATAACTAAACATGTTCAAGATAATGAGAATAACTGAACATGTTCAAGATAATGATAATAACTAAACATGTTCAAGATAATGAGAATAACTGAACATGTTCAAGATGATGAGAATAACTTAACATGTTCAAGATAATGAGAATAACTGAACATGTTTAAGATAATGAGAATAACTAAACATGTTCAAGATAATGATAATAACTAAACATGTTCAAGATAATGAGAATAACTGAGCATGTTCAAGGTAATGAGAATAACGGAACATGTTCAAGATAATGAGAATAACTGAACATATTTGAGATAATGAGGATAACTTAACATGTTCAAGATAATGAGAATAACTGAACATGTTCAAGATAATGAGAATAACTAAACATGTTCAAGATAATGAGAATAACTGAACATGTTCAAGATAATGATAATAACTAAACATGTTCAAGATAATGAGAATAACTGAACATGTTTAAGATAATGAGAATAACTTAATATGTTCAAGATAATGAGAATAACTTAACATTTTCAAGATAATGAGAATAACTTAACATGTTCAAGATAATGAGAAAAATTTAACATGTTCGAGATAATGAGAATAACTTAACATGTTCAAGATAATGAGAATAACTGAGCATGTTCAAGGTAATGTGAATAACTAAACATGTTCAACATAATGAGAATAATTTAACATGTTCAAGATAATGAGAATAACATAACATATTCAAGATAATGAGAATAGCTTAACATATTCAAGATAATGAGAATAACTGAACATATTCAAGATGATGAGAATAACTTAACATGTTGAAGATAATGAGAGTAACATAACATATTCAAGATAATGAGAATAACTTAACATGTTCAAGATAATGATAATAACTTAACATGTTTAAGATAATGAGAATAACTGAACATGTTCAAGATAATGAGAATAACTGAACATGTTGAAGATAATGAGAATAACTAAACATGTTCAAGATAATGCGAATAACTTAACATGTTAAAGATAATGAGAATAACTGAACATGTTTAAGATAATGAGAATAACTAAACATGTTCAAGATAATGATAATAACTAAACATGTTCAAGATAATGAGAATAAATGAACATGTTCAAGATGATGAGAATAACTTAACATGTTCAAGATAATGATAATAACTTAACATGTTCAAGATAATGAGAATAACTGAACATGTTCAAGATGATGAGAATAACTTAAAATGTTCAAGATAATGATAATAACTTAATATGTTCAAGATAATGAGATTAACTGAACATTTTCAAGCTAATGAGAATAACTTAACATGTTCAAGATAATGAGAAAAATTTAACATGTTCAAGATAATGAGAATAACTGAGCATGTTCAAGGTAATGAGAATAACGGAACATGTTCAAGATAATGAGAATAACTGAACATATTTGAGATAATGAGGATAACTTAACATGTTCAAGATAATGAGAATAACTGAACATGTTCAAGATAAAGAGAAAAACTGAACATGTTCAAGATAATAAGAATAACATAACATATTCAAGATAATGAGAATAGCTTAACATATTCAAGATAATGAGAAAAACTGAACATATTCAAGATTATGAGAATAACTGAACATGTTGAAGATATTAAGAGTAACATAACATATTCAAGATAATGAGAATAACTTAACATGTTCAAGATGATGAGAACAACTTAACATGTTCAAGAAAATGAGAATAATTGAACATGTTCAAGATGATGAGAATAACTTAAAATGTTCAAGATAATCAGAATAACTTAATATGTTCAAGATAATGAGAATAACTTAACATGTACAAGATAATGAGAATAACTTAACATGTTCAAGATAATAAGAATAATTTAACATGTTCAAGATAATGATAATAACTTAACATATTTAAAAAAATAAGAATAACTAAACATGTTCAACATAATGAGAATAATTTAACATGTTCAAGATAATGAGAATAACTGAACATGTTCAAGATAATGAGAATAACATAACATATTCAAGATAATGAGAATAGCTTAACATATTCAAGATAATGAGAATAACTGAACATATTCAAGATGTTGAGAATAACTGAACATGTTGAAGAAAATGAGAGTAACATAACATATTCAAGATAATGAGAATAACTTAACATGTTCAAGATAATGATAATAACTTAACATGTTCAAGATAATGAGAATAACTGAACATGTTCAAGATAATGAGAATAACTGAACATGTTCAAGATAATGAGAATAACTAAACATGATCAAGATGATGCGAATAACTTAACATGTTTAAGATAATGAGAATAACTGAACATGTTTAAGATAATGAGAATAACTAAACATGTTCAAGATAATGATAATAACTAAACATGTTCAAGATAATGAGAATAACTGAACATGTTCAAGATGATGAGAATAATTTAAATTTTCAAGATAATGATAATAACTTAATATGTTCAAGATAATGAGAATAACTGAACATTTTCAAGATAATGAGAATAACTTAACATGTTCAAGATAATGAGAAAAATTTAACATGTTCAACATAATGAGAACAACTTAACATGTTCAAGATAATGAGAATAACTGAGCATGTTCAAGGTAATGAGAATAACGGAACATGTTCAAGATAATGAGAATAACTGAACATATTTGAGATAATGAGGATAACTTAACATGTTCAAGATAATGAGAATAACTGAACATGTTCAAGATAATGAGAATAACTGAACATGTTCAAGATGATGAGAATAACTTAACATGTTCAAGATAATGAGAATAACTGAACATGTTCAAGATGATGCGAATAACTTAACATGTTCAAGATAATGAGAATAACTGAACAAGTTCAAGATAATGAGAATAACTGAACATGTTCAAGATAATGATAATAAATAAACATGTTCAAGATAATGAGAAGAAATGAACATGTTCAAGATGATGAGAATAACTTAACATGTTCAAGATAATGATAATAACTTAACATGTTCAATATAATGAGAATAACTGAACATTTTCAAGATAATGAGAATAACTTAACATGTTCAAGATAATGAGAAAAATTTAACATGTTCAAGATAATGAGAACAACTTAACATGTTCAAGATAATGAGAATAACTGAGCATGATCAAGGTAATGAGAATAACTTAACATGTTCAAGATAATAAGAATAACTGAACATATTCAAGATAATGAGAATAACATAACATATTCAAGATAATGAGAATAGCTTAACATATTCAAGATAATGAGAATAACTGAACATATTCAAGATTATGAGAATAACTGAACATGTTGAAGATAATGAGAGTAACATAACATATTCAAGATAATGAGAATAACTTAACATGTTCAAGATAATGATAATAACTTAACATGTTCAAGAGAATGAAAATAACTGAACATGTTCAAGATGATGAAAATAACTTAAAATGTTCAAGATAATGAGAATAACTTAATATGTTCAAGATAATGAGAATAACTTAACATGTACAAGAAAATGAGAATAACTTAACATGTTCAAGATAATGAGAATAATTTAAAATGTTCAAGATAATGAAAATAACTGAGCATGTTCAAGGTAATGAGAATAACGGAACATGTTCAATATAATAAGAATAACTCAACATGTTCAAGATAATAAGAATAACTGAACATATTTGAGATAATGAGGATAACTTAACATGTTCAAGATAATGAGAATAACTGAACATGTTCAAGATAATGAGAATAACTGAACATGTTCAAGATAATAATATTAACTTAATATGTTCAAGATAATGAGAATAATTTAACATGTTCAAGATAATGAGAATAACTGAACATATTCAAGATATTGAGAATAACTGAACATGTTGAAGATAATGAGAGTAACATAACATATTCAAGATAATGAGAATAACTTAACATGTTCAAGATAATGATAATAACTGAACATGTTCAAGATGATGAGAATAACTTTAAATGTTTAAGATAATGAGAATAAATAATATGTTCAAGATAATGAGAATAACTTAACATGTTCAAGATAACGATAATAACTTAATATGTTCAAGATAATGAGAATAATTTAACATGTTAAAGATAATGATAATAACTTAACATATTAAAAATAATGAGAATAACTAAACATGTTTAACATAATGATAATAACTTAACATGTTCAAGATAATGAGAATAACTGAACATGTTCAAGATGATGAGAATAACTTTAAATGTTCAAGATAATGAGAATAAATAATATGTTCAAGATAATGAGAATAACTGAACATGTTCAAGATAATGATAGTAACATAACATATTCAAGATAATGAGAATAACTTAACATGTTCAAGATAATGATAGTAACTTAATATGTTCAAGATAATGAGAATAATTTAACATGTTCAAGATAATGAGAATAACTTAACATATTCAAGATAATGAGAATAATTTAACATGTTCAAGATAATGATAATAACTTAAATTATTAAAAATAATGAGAATAACTAAACATGTTCAACATAATGAGAATAACTTAACATGTTTAAGATAATAAGAATAACTGAACATGTTCAAAATAATGAGAATAACTGAACATATTCAAGATAATAAGAATAACTGAACATGTTGAAGATAATGAGAATAACTGAACATATTCAAGAAAATGAGAATAACTGAGCATGTTTAACGTAATGAGAATAACGGAACATGTTCAAGATAATAATAACTTAACATGTTCAAGATAATGAGAATAACTGAACATATTTGAGATAATGAGGATAACTTAACATGTTCAAGATAATGAGAATAACTGAACATGTTCAAGATAATGAGAATAACTTAACATGTTCAAGATAATGAGAATAACTGAGCATGATCAAGGTAATGAGAATAACTTAACATGTTCAAGATAATAAGAATAACTGAACATATTCAAGATAATGAGAATAACATAACATATTCAAGATAATGAGAATAGCTTAACATATTCAAGATAATGAGAATAACTGAACATATTCAAGATTATGAGAATAACTGAACATGTTGAAGATAATGAGAGTAACATAACATATTCAAGATAATGAGAATAACTTAACATGTTCAAGATAATGATAATAACTTAACATGTTCAAGAGAATGAAAATAACTGAACATGTTCAAGATGATGAGAATAACTTAAAATGTTCAAGATAATGAGAATAACTTAATATGTTCAAGATAATGAGAATAACTTAACATGTACAAGAAAATGAGAATAACTTAACATGTTCAAGATAATGAGAATAATTTAAAATGTTCAAGATAATGAAAATAACTGAGCATGTTCAAGGTAATGAGAATAACGGAACATGTTCAATATAATAAGAATAACTTAACATGTTCAAGATAATAAGAATAACTGAACATATTTGAGATAATGAGGATAACTTAACATGTTCAAGATAATGAGAATAACTGAACATGTTCAAGATAATGAGAATAACTGAACATGTTCAAGATAATAATAATAACTTAATATGTTCAAGATAATGAGAATAATTTAACATGTTCAAGATAATGAGAATAACTGAACATATTCAAGATATTGAGAATAACTGAACATGTTGAAGATAATGAGAGTAACATAACATATTCAAGATAATGAGAATAACATAACATGTTCAAGATAATGAGAAGAAATGAACATGTTCAAGATGATGAGAATAACTTAACATGTTCAAGATAATGATAATAACTTAACATGTTCAATATAATGAGAATAACTGAACATTTTCAAGATAATGAGAATAACTTAACATGTTCAAAATAATGAGAAAAATTTAACATGTTCAAGATAATGAGAACAACTTAACATGTTCAAGATAATGAGAATAACTGAGCATGATCAAGGTAATGAGAATAACTTAACATGTTCAAGATAATAAGAATAACTGAACATATTCAAGATAATGAGAATAACATAACATATTCAAGATAATGAGAATAGCTTAACATATTCAAGATAATGAGAATAACTAAACATATTCAAGATTATGAGAATAACTGAACATGTTGAAGATAATGAGAGTAACATAACATATTCAAGATAATGAGAATAACTTAACATGTTCAAGATAATGATAATAACTTAACATGTTCAAGAGAATGAAAAAAACTGAACATGTTCAAGATGATGAGAATAACTTAAAATGTTCAAGATAATGAGAATAACTTAATATGTTCAAGATAATGAGAATAACTTAACATGTACAAGAAAATGAGAATAACTTAACATGTTCAAGATAATGAGAATAATTTAAAATGTTCAAGATAATGAAAATAACTGAGCATGTTCAAGGTAATGAGAATAACGGAACATGTTCAATATAATAAGAATAACTTAACATGTTCAAGATAATAAGAATAACTGAACATATTTGAGATAATGAGGATAACTTAACATGTTCAAGATAATGAGAATAACTGAACATGTTCAAGATAATGAGAATAACTGAACATGTTCAAGATAATAATAATAACTTAATATGTTCAAGATAATGAGAATAATTTAACATGTTAAAGATAATGAGAATAACTGAACATATTCAAGATATTGAGAATAACTGAACATGTTGAAGATAATGAGAGTAACATAACATATTCAAGATAATGAGAATAACTTAACATGTTCAAGATAATGATAATAACTGAACATGTTCAAGATGATGAGAATAACTTTAAATGTTTAAGATAATGAGAATAAATAATATGTTCAAGATAATGAGAATAACTTAACATGTTCAAGATAACGATAATAACTTAATATGTTCAAGATAATGAGAATAATTTAACATGTTAAAGATAATGATAATAACTTAACATATTAAAAATAATGAGAATAACTAAACATGTTTAACATAATGATAATAACTTAACATGTTCAAGATAATGAGAATAACTGAACATGTTCAAGATGATGAGAATAACTTTAAATGTTCAAGATAATGAGAATAAATAATATGTTCAAGATAATGAGAATAACTGAACATGTTCAAGATAATGATAGTAACATAACATATTCAAGATAATGAGAATAACTTAACATGTTCAAGATAATGATAGTAACTTAATATGTTCAAGATAATGAGAATAATTTAACATGTTCAAGATAATGAGAATAACTTAACATATTCAAGATAATGAGAATAATTTAACATGTTCAAGATAATGATAATAACTTAAATTATTAAAAATAATGAGAATAACTAAACATGTTCAACATAATGAGAATAACTTAACATGTTTAAGATAATAAGAATAACTGAACATGTTCAAAATAATGAGAATAACTGAACATATTCAAGATAATAAGAATAACTGAACATGTTGAAGATAATGAGAATAACTGAACATATTCAAGAAAATGAGAATAACTGAGCATGTTTAACGTAATGAGAATAACGGAACATGTTCAAGATAATAATAACTTAACATGTTCAAGATAATGAGAATAACTGAACATATTTGAGATAATGAGGATAACTTAACATGTTCAAGATAATGAGAATAACTGAACATGTTCAAGATGATGAGAATAACTTAACATGTTCAAGATAATGAGAATAACTGAGCATGATCAAGGTAATGAGAATAACTTAACATGTTCAAGATAATAAGAATAACTGAACATATTCAAGATAATGAGAATAACATAACATATTCAAGATAATGAGAATAGCTTAACATATTCAAGATAATGAGAATAACTTAACATATTCAAGATTATGAGAATAACTGAACATGTTGAAGATAATGAGAGTAACATAACATATTCAAGATAATGACAATAACTTAACATGTTCAAGATAATGATAATAACTTAACATGTTCAAGAGAATAAAAATAACTGAACATGTTCAAGATGATGAGAATAACTTAAAATGAGAATAACGGAACATGTTCAATATAATAAGAATAACTTAACATGTTCAAGATAATAAGAATAACTGAACATATTTGAGATAATGAGGATAACTTAACATGTTCAAGATAATGAGAATAACTGAACATGTTCAAGATAATGAGAATAACTGAACATGTTCAAGATAATAATAATAACTTAATATGTTCAAGATAATGAGAATAATTTAACATGTCCAAGATAATGAGAATAACTGAACATATTCAAGATATTGAGAATAACTGAACATGTTGAAGATAATGAGAGTAACATAACATATTCAAGATAATGAGAATAACATAACATATTCAAGATAATGAGAATAGCTTAACATATTCAAGATAATGAGAATAACTGAACATATTCAAGATAATGAGAATAACTGAACATGTTCAAGATAATAATAATAACTTAACATGTTCAAGATAATGAGAACAACTTAACATGTTCAAGATAATGAGAATAACTGAGCATGATCAAGGTAATGAGAATAACTTAACATGTTCAAGATAATAAGAATAACTGAACATATTCAAGATAATGAGAATAACATAACATATTCAAGATAATGAGAATAGCTTAACATATTCAAGATAATGAGAATAACTGAACATATTCAAGATATTGAGAATAACTGAACATGTTGAAGATAATGAGAGTAACATAACATATTCAAGATAATGAGAATAACTTAACATGTTCAAGATAATGATAATAACTGAACATGTTCAAGATGATGAGAATAACATTAAATGTTTAAGATAATAAGAATAAATAATATGTTCAAGATAATGAGAATAACTTAACATGTTCAAGATAACGATAATAACTTAATATGTTCAAGATAATGAGAATAATTTAACATGTTAAAGATAATGATAATAACTTAACATATTAAAAATAATGAGAATAACTAAACATGTTTAACATAATGATAATAACTTAACATGTTCAAGATAATGAGAATAACTGAACATGTTCAAGATGATGAGAATAACTTTAAATGTTCAAGATAATGAGAATAAATAATATGTTCAAGATAATGAGAATAACTGAACATGTTCAAGATAATGATAGTAACATAACATATTTAAGATAATGAGAATAACTTAACAAATTCAAGATAATGATAATAACTTAATATGTTCAAGATAATGAGAATAATTTAACATGTTCAAGATAATGAGAATAACTTAACATATTCAAGATAATGAGAATAATTTAACATGTTCAAGATAATGATAATAACTTAACTTATTAAAAATAATGAGAATAACTAAACATGTTCAACATAATGAGAATAACTTAACATGTTTAAGATAATAAGAATAACTGAACATGTTCAAAATAATGAGAATAACTGAACATATTCAAGATAATAAGAATAACTGAACATGTTGAAGATAATGAGAATAACTGAACATATTCAAGATAATGAGAATAACTGAGCATGTTTAAGGTAATGAGAATAACGGAACATGTTCAAGATAATAATAACTTAACATGTTCAAGATATTGAGAATAACTGAACATATTTGAGATAATGAGGATAACTTAACATGTTCAAGATAATGAGAATAACTGAACATATTTGAGATAATGAGGATAACTTAACATGTTCAAGATAATGAGAATAACTGAACATGTTCAAGATAATGAGAATAACTGAACATGTTCAAGATAATGAGAATAACTGAACATGTTCAAGATGATGTGAAAAACTTAACATGTTCAAGATAATGAGAATAACTGAACATGTTCAAGATAATGAGAATAACTGAACATGTTCAAGATAATGATAATAACTAAACATGTTCAAGATGATGAGAATAACCTAAAATGTTCAAGATAATGAGAATAACTTAATATGTTCAAGATAATGAGAATAACTTAACATTTTCAAGATAATGAAAATAACTTAACATGTTCAAGATAATGAGAAAAATTTAACATGTTCAAGATAATGAGAATAACTTAACATGTTCAAGATAATGAGAATAACTAAGCATGTTGAAGGTAATGAGAATAACTTAACATGTTCAAGATAATAAGAATAACTGAACATATTCAAGATAATGAGAATAACATAACATATTCAAGATAATGAGAATAGCTTAACATATTCAAGATAATGAGAATAACTGAACATATTCAAGATTATGAGAATAACTGAACATGTTGAAGATAATGAGAGTAACATAACATATTCAAGATAATGAGAATAACTTAACATGTTCAAGATAATGATAATAACTTAACATGTTCAAGAGAATGAAAATAACTGAACATGTTCAAGATGATGAGAATAACTTAAAATGTTCAAGATAATGAGAATAACTTAATATGTTCAAGATAATGAGAATAACTTAACATGTACAAGAAAATGAGAATAACTTAACATGTTCAAGATAATGAGAATAATTTAACATGTTCAAGATAATGAGAATAACTGAACATATTCAAGATATTGAGAATAACTGAACATGTTGAAGATAATGAGAGTAACATAACATATTCAAGATAATGAGAATAACTTAACATGTTCAAGATAATGATAATAACTGAACATGTTCAAGATGATGAGAATAACTTTAAATGTTTAAGATAATGAGAATAAATAATATGTTCAAGATAATGAGAATAACTTAACATGTTCAAGATAACGATAATAACTTAATATGTTCAAGATAATGAGAATAATTTAACATGTTAAAGATAATGATAATAACTTAACATATTAAAAATAATGAGAATAACTAAACATGTTTAACATAATGATAATAACTTAACATGTTCAAGATAATGAGAATAACTGAACATGTTCAAGATGATGAGAATAACTTTAAATGTTCAAGATAATGAGAATAAATAATATGTTCAAGATAATGAGAATAACTGAACATGTTCAAGATAATGATAGTAACATAACATATTCAAGATAATGAGAATAACTTAACATGTTCAAGATAATGATAGTAACTTAATATGTTCAAGATAATGAGAATAATTTAACATGTTCAAGATAATGAGAATAACTTAACATATTCAAGATAATGAGAATAATTTAACATGTTCAAGATAATGATAATAACTTAAATTATTAAAAATAATGAGAATAAATAAACATGTTCAACATAATGAGAATAACTTAACATGTTCAAAATAATGAGAAAAACTGAACATGTTCAAGATAATGAGAATAACTGAACATGTTCAAGATAATGAGAATTACTAAACATGTTGAAGATGATGAGAAAAACATAACATATTCAAGATAATGATAATAACTGAACATGTTCAAGATAATGAGAATAACTTAACATGTTCGAGATAATGAGAATAACTGAACATGTTGAAGATGATGAGAATAACTTAAAATGTTCAAGATAATGAGAATAACTTAACATGTTCAAGATAATAAGAATAACTGAAAATGTTCAAGAAAATGAGAATAACATAACATATTCAAGAAAATGAGGATAACTTAACATGTTCAAGATAATGAGAATAACTGAACATGTTCAAGATAATGAGAATAACTGAACATGTTCAAGATGATGAAAATAACTTAACATGCTCAAGATAATGAGAATAACTTAACATGTTCAAAATAATGAGAAAAACTGAACATGTTAAAGATAATGAGAATAACTGAACATGTTCAAGATAATGAGAATTACTAAACATGTTCAAGATGATGAGAAAAACATAACATATTCAAGATAATGATAATAACTGAACATGTTCAAGATAATGAGAATAACTTAACATGTTCGAGATAATGAGAATAACTAAACATGTTCAAGATGATGAGAATAACTTAAAATGTTCAAGATAATGAGAATAACTTAATATGTTCAAGATAATGAGAATAACTTAACATGTTCAAGATAACGATAATAACTTAATATGTTCAAGATAATGAGAATAATTTAACATGTTAAAGATAATGATAATAACTTAACATATTAAAAATAATGAGAATAACTAAACATGTTTAACATAATGATAATAACTTAACATTTTCAAGATAATGAGAATAACTGAACATGTTCAAGATGATGAGAATAACTTTAAATGTTCAAGATAATGAGAATAAATAATATGTTCAAGATAATGAGAATAACTGAACTTGTTCAAGATAATGATAGTAACATAACATATTCAAGATAATGAGAATAACTTAACATGTTCAAGATAATGATAGTAACTTAATATGTTCAAGATAATGAGAATAATTTAACATGTTCAAGATAATGAGAATAACTTAACATATTCAAGATAATGAGAATAATTTAACATGTTCAAGATAATGATAATAACTTAAATTATTAAAAATAATGAGAATAACTAAACATGTTCAACATAATGAGAATAACTTAACATGTTCAAAATAATGAGAAAAACTGAACATGTTCAAGATAATGAGAATAACTGAACATGTTCAAGATAATGAGAATTACTAAACATGTTGAAGATGATGAGAAAAACATAACATATTCAAGATAATGATAATAACTGAACATGTTCAAGATAATGAGAATAACTTAACATGTTCGAGATAATGAGAATAACTGAACATGTTGAAGATGATGAGAATAACTTAAAATGTTCAAGATAATGAGAATAACTTAACATGTTCAAGATAATAAGAATAACTAAAAATGTTCAAGAAAATGAGAATAACATAACATATTCAAGAAAATGAGGATAACTTAACATGTTCAAGATAATGAGAATAACTGAACATGTTCAAGATAATGAGAATAACTGAACATGTTCAAGATGATGAAAATAACTTAACATGCTCAAGATAATGAGAATAACTTAACATGTTCAAAATAATGAGAAAAACTGAACATGTTAAAGATAATGAGAATAACTGAACATGTTCAAGATAATGAGAATTACTAAACATGTTCAAGATGATGAGAAAAACATAACATATTCAAGATAATGATAATAACTGAACATGTTCAAGATAATGAGAATAACTTAACATGTTCGAGATAATGAGAATAACTAAACATGTTCAAGATGATGAGAATAACTTAAAATGTTCAAGATAATGAGAATAACTTAATATGTTCAAGATAATGAGAATAACTTAACATGTTCAAGATAATGAGAATAACTCAACATGTTCAAGATAATGAGAATCATTTAACATGTTAAAGATAATGATAATAACTTAACATATTAAAAATAATGAGAACAACTAAACATGTTCAACATAATGAGAATAATTTAACATGTTCAAGATAATGAGTATAACTTAACATGTTCAAGATAATAAGAATAACTGAACATGTTCAAGATAATGAGAATAACATAACATATTCAAGATAATGAGAATAGCTTAACATATTCAAGATAATGAGAATAACTGAACATATTCAAGATATTGAGAATAACTGAACATGTTGAAGATAATGAGAGTAACATAACATATTCAAGATAATGAGAATAACTTAACATGTTCAAGATAACGATAATAACTTAATATGTTCAAGATAATGAGAATAATTTAACATGTTAAAGATAATGATAATAACTTAACATATTAAAAATAATGAGAATAACTAAACATGTTTAACATAATGATAATAACTTAACATGTACAAGAAAATGAGAATAACTTAACATGTTCAAGATAATGAGAATAATTTAAAATGTTCAAGATAATGAAAATAACTGAGCATGTTCAAGGTAATGAGAATAACGGAACATGTTCAATATAATAAGAATAACTTAACATGTTCAAGATAATAAGAATAACTGAACATATTTGAGATAATGAGGATAACTTAACATGTTCAAGATAATGAGAATAACTGAACATGTTCAAGATAATGAGAATAACTGAACATGTTCAAGATAATAATAATAACTTAATATGTTCAAGATAATGAGAATAATTTAACATGTTCAAGATAATGAGAATAACTGAACATATTCAAGATATTGAGAATAACTGAACATGTTGAAGATAATGAGAGTAACATAACATATTCAAGATAATGAGAATGACTTAACATGTTCAAGATAATGATAATAACTGAACATGTTCAAGATGATAAGAATAACTTTAAATGTTTAAGATAATGAGAATAAATAATATGTTCAAGATAATGAGAATAACTTAACATGTTCAAGATAACGATAATAACTTAATATGTTCAAGATAATGAGAATAATTTAACATGTTAAAGATAATGATAATAACTTAACATATTAAAAATAATGAGAATAACTAAACATGTTTAACATAATGATAATAACTTAACATGTTCAAGATAATGAGAATAACTGAACATGTTCAAGATGATGAGAATAACTTTAAATGTTCAAGATAATGAGAATAAATAATATGTTCAAGATAATGAGAATAACTGAACTTGTTCAAGATAATGATAGTAACATAACATATTCAAGATAATGAGAATAACTTAACATGTTCAAGATAATGATAGTAACTTAATATGTTCAAGATAATGAGAATAATTTAACATGTTCAAGATAATGAGAATAACTTAACATATTCAAGATAATGAGAATAATTTAACATGTTCAAGATAATGATAATAACTTAAATTATTAAAAATAATGAGAATAACTAAACATGTTCAACATAATGAGAATAACTTAACATGTTCAAAATAATGAGAAAAACTGAACATGTTCAAGATAATGAGAATAACTGAACATGTTCAAGATAATGAGAATTACTAAACATGTTGAAGATGATGAGAAAAACATAACATATTCAAGATAATGATAATAACTGAACATGTTCAAGATAATGAGAATAACTTAACATGTTCGAGATAATGAGAATAACTGAACATGTTGAAGATGATGAGAATAACTTAAAATGTTCAAGATAATGAGAATAACTTAACATGTTCAAGATAATAAGAATAACTAAAAATGTTCAAGAAAATGAGAATAACATAACATATTCAAGAAAATGAGGATAACTTAACATGTTCAAGATAATGAGAATAACTGAACATGTTCAAGATAATGAGAATAACTGAACATGTTCAAGATGATGAAAATAACTTAACATGCTCAAGATAATGAGAATAACTTAACATGTTCAAAATAATGAGAAAAACTGAACATGTTAAAGATAATGAGAATAACTGAACATGTTCAAGATAATGAGAATTACTAAACATGTTCAAGATGATGAGAAAAACATAACATATTCAAGATAATGATAATAACTGAACATGTTCAAGATAATGAGAATAACTTAACATGTTCGAGATAATGAGAATAACTAAACATGTTCAAGATGATGAGAATAACTTAAAATGTTCAAGATAATGAGAATAACTTAATATGTTCAAGATAATGAGAATAACTTAACATGTTCAAGATAATGAGAATAACTCAACATGTTCAAGATAATGAGAATCATTTAACATGTTAAAGATAATGATAATAACTTAACATATTAAAAATAATGAGAACAACTAAACATGTTCAACATAATGAGAATAATTTAACATGTTCAAGATAATGAGTATAACTTAACATGTTCAAGATAATAAGAATAACTGAACATGTTCAAGATAATGAGAATAACATAACATATTCAAGATAATGAGAATAGCTTAACATATTCAAGATAATGAGAATAACTGAACATATTCAAGATATTGAGAATAACTGAACATGTTGAAGATAATGAGAGTAACATAACATATTCAAGATAATGAGAATAACTTAACATGTTCAAGATAACGATAATAACTTAATATGTTCAAGATAATGAGAATAATTTAACATGTTAAAGATAATGATAATAACTTAACATATTAAAAATAATGAGAATAACTAAACATGTTTAACATAATGATAATAACTTAACATGTACAAGAAAATGAGAATAACTTAACATGTTCAAGATAATGAGAATAATTTAAAATGTTCAAGATAATGAAAATAACTGAGCATGTTCAAGGTAATGAGAATAACGGAACATGTTCAATATAATAAGAATAACTTAACATGTTCAAGATAATAAGAATAACTGAACATATTTGAGATAATGAGGATAACTTAACATGTTCAAGATAATGAGAATAACTGAACATGTTCAAGATAATGAGAATAACTGAACATGTTCAAGATAATAATAATAACTTAATATGTTCAAGATAATGAGAATAATTTAACATGTTCAAGATAATGAGAATAACTGAACATATTCAAGATATTGAGAATAACTGAACATGTTGAAGATAATGAGAGTAACATAACATATTCAAGATAATGAGAATGACTTAACATGTTCAAGATAATGATAATAACTGAACATGTTCAAGATGATAAGAATAACTTTAAATGTTTAAGATAATGAGAATAAATAATATGTTCAAGATAATGAGAATAACTTAACATGTTCAAGATAACGATAATAACTTAATATGTTCAAGATAATGAGAATAATTTAACATGTTAAAGATAATGATAATAACTTAACATATTAAAAATAATGAGAATAACTAAACATGTTTAACATAATGATAATAACTTAACATGTTCAAGATAATGAGAATAACTGAACATGTTCAAGATGATGAGAATAACTTTAAATGTTCAAGATAATGAGAATAAATAATATGTTCAAGATAATGAGAATAACTGAACATGTTCAAGATAATGATAGTAACATAACATATTCAAGATAATGAGAATAACTTAACATGTTCAAGATAATGATAGTAACTTAATATGTTCAAGATAATGAGAATAATTTAACATGTTCAAGATAATGAGAATAACTTAACATATTCAAGATAATGAGAATAATTTAACATGTTCAAGATAATGATAATAACTTAAATTATTAAAAATAATGAGAATAACTAAACATGTTCAACATAATGAGAATAACTTAACATGTTTAAGATAATAAGAATAACTGAACATGTTCAAAATAATGAGAATAACTGAACATATTCAAGATAATAAGAATAACTGAACATGTTGAAGATAATGAGAAAAACTGAACATATTCAAGAAAATGAGAATAACTGAGCATGTTTAAGGTAATGAGAATAACGGAACATGTTCAAGATAATAATAACTTAACATGTTCAAGATAATGAGAATAACTGAACATATTTGAGATAATGAGGATAACTTAACATGTTCAAGATAATGAGAATAACTGAACATGTTCAAGATGATGAGATTAACTTAACATGTTCAAAATAATGATAATAACTTAACATGTTCAAGATAATGAGAATAACTAAACATGTTCAAGATGATGAGAATAACTTAAAATGTTCAAGATAATGAGAATAACTGAGCATGATCAAGCTAATGAGAATAACGGAACATGTTTAAGATAATGAGAATAACTAAACATGTTCAAAATAATGAGAAAAACTGAACATGTTCAAGATAATGAGAATAACTGAACATGTTCAAGATAATGAGAATTACTAAACATGTTGAAGATGATGAGAAAAACATAACATATTCAAGATAATGATAATAACTGAACATGTTCAAGATAATGAGAATAACTTAACATGTTCGAGATAATGAGAATAACTGAACATGTTGAAGATGATGAGAATAACTTAAAATGTTCAAGATAATGAGAATAACTTAACATGTTCAAGATAATAAGAATAACTGAAAATGTTCAAGAAAATGAGAATAACATAACATATTCAAGAAAATGAGGATAACTTAACATGTTCAAGATAATGAGAATAACTGAACATGTTCAAGATAATGAGAATAACTGAACATGTTCAAGATGATGAAAATAACTTAACATGCTCAAGATAATGAGAATAACTTAACATGTTCAA
The DNA here is from genome assembly GCA_030265305.1 of Biomphalaria pfeifferi. Classification (NCBI taxonomy): domain Eukaryota; kingdom Metazoa; phylum Mollusca; class Gastropoda; family Planorbidae; genus Biomphalaria; species Biomphalaria pfeifferi. The sequence goes on from JASAOG010000003.1 coordinate 8,700,067, forward strand.
AATAATGAGAAAAACTAAACATGTTAAAGATAATGAGAATAACTGAACATGTTCAAGATAATGAGAATTACTAAACATGTTCAAGATGATGAGAAAAACTAAACATATTCAAGATAATGATAATAACTGAACATGTTCAAGATAATGAGAATAACTTAACATGTTCGAGATAATGAGAATAACTAAACATGTTCAAGATGATGAGAATAACTTAAAATGTTCAAGATAATGAGAATAACTTAATATGTTCAAGATAATGAGAATAACTTAACATGTTCAAGATAATGAGAATAACTCAACATGTTCAAGATAATGAGAATCATTTAACATGTTAAAGATAATGATAATAACTTAACATATTAAAAATAATGAGAACAACTAAACATGTTCAACATAATGAGAATAATTTAACATGTTCAAGATAATGAGTATAACTTAACATGTTCAAGATAATAAGAATAACTGAACATGTTCAAGATAATGAGAATAACATAACATATTCAAGATAATGAGAATAGCTTAACATATTCAAGATAATGAGAATAACTGAACATATTCAAGATATTGAGAATAACAGAACATGTTGAAGATAATGAGAGTAACATAACATATTCAAGATAATGAGAATAATCTAACATGTTCAAGATAATGATAATAACTGAACATGTTCAAGATGATGAGAATAACATTAAATGTTTAAGATAATGAGAATAAATAATATGTTCAAGATAATGAGAATAACTTAACATGTTCAAGATAACGATAATAACTTAATATGTTCAAGATAATGAGAATAATTTAACATGTTAAAGATAATGATAATAACTTAACATATTAAAAATAATGAGAATAACTAAACATGTTTAACATAATGATAATAACTTAACATGTTCAAGATAATGAGAATAACTGAACATGTTCAAGATGATGAGAATAACTTTAAATGTTCAAGATAATGAGAATAAATAATATGTTCAAGATAATGAGAATAACTGAACATGTTCAAGATAATGATAGTAACATAACATATTCAAGATAATGAGAATAACTTAACATGTTCAAGATAATGATAATAACTTAATATGTTCAAGATAATGAGAATAATTTAACATGTTCAAGATAATGAGAATAACTTAACATATTCAAGATAATGAGAATAATTTAACATGTTCAAGATAATGATAATAACTTAACTTATTAAAAATAATGAGAATAACTAAACATGTTCAACATAATGAGAATAACTTAACATGTTTAAGATAATGAGAATAACTGAACATATTCAAGATAATGAGAATAACTGAGCATGTTTAAGGTAATGAGAATAACGGAACATGTTCAAGATAATAATAACTTAACATGTTCAAGATATTGAGAATAACTGAACATATTTGAGATAATGAGGATAACTTAACATGTTCAAGATAATGAGAATAACTGAACATATTTGAGATAATGAGGAAAACTTAACATGTTCAAGATAATGAGAATATCTGAACATGTTCAAGATAATGAGAATAACTGAACATGTTCAAGATAATGAGAATAACTGAACATGTTCAAGATGATGAGAATAACTTTAAATGTTCAAGATAATGAGAATAAATAATATGTTCAAGATAATGAGAATAACTGAACATGTTCAAGATAATGATAGTAACATAACATATTCAAGATAATGAGAATAACTTAACATGTTCAAGATAATGATAATAACTTAATATGTTCAAGATAATGAGAATAATTTAACATGTTCAAGATAATGAGAATAACTTAACATATTCAAGATAATGAGAATAATTTAACATGTTCAAGATAATGATAATAACTTAACTTATTAAAAATAATGAGAATAACTAAACATGTTCAACATAATGAGAATAACTTAACATGTTTAAGATAATAAGAATAACTAAACATGTTCAAAATAATGAGAATAACTGAACATATTTTAGATAATAAGAATAACTGAACATGTTGAAGATAATGAGAATAACTGAACATATTCAAGATAATGAGAATAACTGAGCATGTTTAAGGTAATGAGAATAACGGAACATGTTCAAGATAATAATAACTTAACATGTTCAAGATATTGAGAATAACTGAACATATTTGAGATAATGAGGATAACTTAACATGTTCAAGATAATGAGAATAACTGAACATATTTGAGATAATGAGGATAACTTAACATGTTCAAGATAATGAGAATAACTGAACATGTTCAAGATAATGAGAATAACTGAACATGTTCAAGATAATGAGAATAACTCAACATGTTCAAGATGATGCGAAAAACTTAACATGTTCAAGATAATGAGAATAACTGAACATGTTCAAGATAATGAGAATAACTGAACATGTTCAAGATAATGATAATAACTAAACATGTTCAAGATAATGAGAATAACTGAACATTTTCAAGATGATGAGAATAACTTAACATGTTCAAAATAATGATAATAACTTAACATGTTCAAGATAATGAGAATAACTAAACATGTTCAAGATGATGAGAATAACCTAAAATGTTCAAGATAATGAGAATAACTTAATATGTTCAAGATAATGAGAATAACTTAACATTTTCAAGATAATGAGAATAACTTAACATGTTCAAGATAATGAGAAAAATATAACATGTTCAAGATAATGAGAATAACTTAACATGTTCAAGATAATGAGAATAACTAAGCATGTTGAAGGTAATGAGAATAACTTAACATGTTCAAGATAATAAGAATAACTGAACATTTTCAAGATAATGAGAATAACATAACATATTCAAGATAATGAGAATAGCTTAACATATTCAAGATAATGAGAATAACTGAACATATTCAAGATTATGAGAATAACTGAACATGTTGAAGATAATGAGAGTAACATAACATATTCAAGATAATGAGAATAACTTAACATGTTCAAGATAATGATAATAACTTAACATGTTCAAGAGAATGAAAATAACTGAACATGTTCAAGATGATGAGAATAACTTAAAATGTTCAAGATAATGAGAATAACTTAACATGTACAAGAAAATGAGAATAACTTAACATGTTCAAGATAATGAGAATAATTTAAAATGTTCAAGATAATGAAAATAACTGAGCATGTTCAAGGTAATGAGAATAACGGAACATGTTCAATATAATAAGAATAACTTAACATGTTCAAGATAATAAGAATAACTGAACATATTTGAGATAATGAGGATAACTTAACATGTTCAAGATAATGAGAATAACTGAACATGTTCAAGATAATGAGAATAACTGAACATGTTCAAGATAATAATAATAACTTAATATGTTCAAGATAATGAGAATAATTTAACATGTTCAAGATAATGAGAATAACTGAACATATTCAAGATATTGAGAATAACTGAACATGTTGAAGATAATGATAATAACTTAACATATTAAAAATAATGAGAATAACTAAACATGTTTAACATAATGATAATAACTTAACATGTTCAAGATAATGAGAATAACTGAACATGTTCAAGATGATGAGAATAACTTTAAATGTTCAAGATAATGAGAATAAATAATAGGTTCAAGATAATGAGAATAACTGAACATGTTCAAGATAATGATAGTAACTTAATATGTTCAAGATAATGAGAATAATTTAACATGTTCAAGATAATGATAGTAACATAACATATTCAAGATAATGAGAATAACTTAACATGTTCAAGATAATGATAGTAACTTAATATGTTCAAGATAATGAGAATAATTTAACATGTTCAAGATAATGAGAATAACTTAACATATTCAAGATAATGAGAATAATTTAACATGTTCAAGATAATGATAATAACTTAAATTATTAAAAATAATGAGAATAACTAAACATGTTCAACATAATGAGAATAACTTAACATGTTTAAGATAATAAGAATAACTGAACATGTTCAAAATAATGAGAATAACTGAACATATTCAAGATAATAAGAATAACTGAACATGTTGAAGATAATGAGAATAACTGAACATATTCAAGAAAATGAGAATAACTGAGCATGTTTAAGGTAATGAGAATAACGGAACATGTTCAAGATAATAATAACTTAACATGTTCAAGATAATGAGAATAACTGAACATATTTGAGATAATGAGGATAACTTAACATGTTCAAGATAATGAGAATAACTGAACATGTTCAAGATGATGAGAATAACTTAACATGTTCAAAATAATGATAATAACTTAACATGTTCAAGATAATGAGAATAACTAAACATGTTCAAGATGATGAGAATAACTTAAAACGTTCAAGATAATGAGAATAACTTAATATGTTCAAGATAATGAGAATAACTGAGCATGATCAAGCTAATGAGAATAACGGAACATGTTTAAGATAATGAGAATAACTAAACATGTTCAAAATAATGAGAAAAACTGAACATGTTCAAGATAATGAGAATAACTGAACATGTTCAAGATAATGAGAATTACTAAACATGTTGAAGATGATGAGAAAAACATAACATATTCAAGATAATGATAATAACTGAACATGTTCAAGATAATGAGAATAACTTAACATGTTCGAGATAATGAGAATAACTGAACATGTTGAAGATGATGAGAATAACTTAAAATGTTCAAGATAATGAGAATAACTTAACATGTTCAAGATAATAAAAATAACTGAAAATGTTCAAGAAAATGAGAATAACATAACATATTCAAGAAAATGAGGATAACTTAACATGTTCAAGATAATGAGAATAACTGAACATGTTCAAGATAATGAGAATAACTGAACATGTTCAAGATGATGAAAATAACTTAACATGCTCAAGATAATGAAAATAACTTAACATGTTCAAAATAATGAGAAAAACTGAACATGTTAAAGATAATGAGAATAACTGAACATGTTCAAGATAATGAGAATTACTAAACATGTTCAAGATGATGAGAAAAACATAACATTTTCAAGATAATGATAATAACTGAACATGTTCAAGATAATGAGAATAACTTAACATGTTCGAGATAATGAGAATAACTAAACATGTTCAAGATGATGAGAATAACTTAAAATGTTCAAGATAATGAGAATAACTTAATATGTTCAAGATAATGAGAATAACTTAACATGTTCAAGATAATGAGAATAACTCAACATGTTCAAGATAATGAGAATCATTTAACATGTTAAAGATAATGATAATAACTTAACATATTAAAAATAATGAGAACAACTAAACATGTTCAACATAATGAGAATATTTTAACATGTTCAAGATAATGAGTATAACTTAACATGTTCAAGATAATAAAAATAACTGAACATGTTCAAGATAATGAGAATAACATAACATATTCAAGATAATGAGAATAGCTTAACATATTCAAGATAATGAGAATAACTGAACATATTCAAGATATTGAGAATAACTGAACATGTTGAAGATAATGAGAGTAACATAACATATTCAAGATAATGAGAATAACTTAACATGTTCAAGATAATGATAATAACTGAACATGTTCAAGATGATGAGAATAACATTAAATGTTTAAGATAATGAGAATAAATAATATGTTCAAGATAATGAGAATAACTTAACATGTTCAAGATAACGATAATAACTTAATATGTTCAAGATAATGAGAATAATTTAACATGTTAAAGATAATGATAATAACTTAACTTATTAAAAATAATGAGAATAACTAAACATGTTCAACATAATGAGAATAACTTAACATGTTTAAGATAATAAGAATAACTGAACATGTTCAAAATAATGAGAATAACTGAACATATTCAAGATAATAAGAATAACTGAACATGTTGAAGATAATGAGAATAACTGAACATATTCAAGATAATGAGAATAATTGAGCATGTTTAAGGTAATGAGAATAACGGAACATGTTCAAGATAATAATAACTTAACATGTTCAAGATATTGAGAATAACTGAACATATTTGAGATAATGAGGATAACTTAACATGTTCAAGATAATGACTATAACTGAACATATTTGAGATAATGAGGATAACTTAACATGTTCAAGATAATGAGAATAACTGAACATGTTCAAGATAATGAGAATAACTGAACATGTTCAAGATAATGAGAATAACTGAACATGTTCAAGATGATGCGAAAAACTTAACATGTTCAAGATAATGAGAATAACTGAACATGTTCAAGATAATGAGAATAACTGAACATGTTCAAGATAATGATAATAACTAAACATGTTCAAGATAATGAGAATAACTAAACATTTTCAAGATGATGAAAATAACTTAACATGTTCAAAATAATGATAATAACTTAACATGTTCAAGATAATGAGAATAACTAAACATGTTCAAGATGATGAGAATAACCTAAAATGTTCAAGATAATGAGAATAACTTAATATGTTCAAGATAATGAGAATAACTTAACATTTTCAAGATAATGAGAATAACTTAACATGTTCAAGATAATGAGAATAACTAAGCATGTTGAAGGTAATGAGAATAACTTAACATGTTCAAGATAATAAGAATAACTGAACATATTCAAGATAATGAGAATAACATAACATATTCAAGATAATGAAAATAGCTTAACATATTCAAGATAATGAGAATAACTGAACATATTCAAGATTATGAGAATAACTGAACATGTTGAAGATAATGAGAGTAACATAACATATTCAAGATAATGAGAATAACTTAACATGTTCAAGATAATGATAATAACTTAACATGTTCAAGAGAATGAAAATAACTGAACATGTTCAAGATGATGAGAATAACTTAAAATGTTCAAGATAATGAGAATAACTTAATATGTTCAAGATAATGAGAATAACTTAACATGTACAAGAAAATGAGAATAACTTAACATGTTCAAGATAATGAGAATAATTTAAAATGTTCAAGATAATGATAATAACTTAACATATTTTAAAAAATGAGAATAACTAAACATGTTCATTATAATGAGAATAATTTAACATGTTCAAGATAATGAGAATAACATAACATATTCAAGATAATGAGAATAGCTTAACATATTCAAGATAATGAGAATAACTGGTCATATTCAAGATGATGAGAATAACTGAACATGTTGAAGATAAAGAGAGTAACATAACATATTCAAGATAATGAGAATAACTGAACATATTTGAGATAATGAGGATAACTTAACAAGTTCAAGATAATGAGAATAACTGAACATGTTCAAGATAATGATAATAACTTAATATGTTCAAGATAATGAGAATAATTTAACATGTTCAAGATAATGAGAATAACTTAACATATTCAAGATAATAAGAATAATTTAACATGTTCAAGATAATGATAATAACTTAACATATTAAAAATAATAAGAATAACTAAACATGTTCAACATAATGAGAATAACTTAACATGTTTAAGATAATAAGAATAACTGAACATGTTCAAGATAATGAGAATAACTGAACATATTCAAGATAATAAGAATAACTGAACATGTTAAAGATAATGAAAATAACTGAACATATTCAAGATAATGAGAATAACTGAGCATGTTCAAGGTAATGAGAATAACGGAACATGTTCAAGATAATAAGAATAACTTAACATGTTCAAGATAATGAGATTAACTGAACATATTTGAGATAATGAGGATAACTTAACAAGTTCAAGATAATGAGAATAACTGAACATGTTCAAGATAATGATAATAACTGTGCATGTTCAAGGTAATGAGAATAACGGAACATGTTCAAGATAATAAAAATAACTTAACATGTTCAAGATAATGAGAATGACTGAACATATTTGAGATAATGAGGATAACTTAACAAGTTCAATTTAATGAGAATAACTGAACATGTTCAAGATAATGAGAATAACTAAACATGTTCAAGATAATGAGAATAACTGAACATGTTCAAGATGATGCGAATAACTTAACATGTTCAATATAATGTTAATAACTAAATATGTTTAAGATAATGAGAATAACTGAACATGTTCAAGATAATGATAATAACTAAACATGTTCAAGATAATGAGAATAACTGAACATGTTCAAGATGATGAGAATAACTTAAAATGTTAAAGATAATGAGAATAACTTAATATGTTCAAGATAATGAGAATAACTTAACATGTTCAAGATAATGAGAATAACTGAGCATGTTCAAGGTAATGAGAATAACGGAACATGTTCAAGATAATAAGAATAACTGAACATGTTCAAGATAATGAGAATAACATAACATATTCAAGATAATGAGAATAGCTTAACATATTCAAGATACAAAGAATAACTGAACATATTCAAGATAATGAGAATAACTGAACATGTTGAAGATAATGAGAGTAACTGAACATGTTCAAGATGATGAGAGTAACTTAACATGTTCAAGATAATGATAATAACCTAACATGTTCAAGATAATGAGAATAACTAAACATGTTCAAGATGATGAGAATAACTTGAAATGTTCAAGATAATGAGAATAACTTAATATGTTTAAGATAATGAGAATAACTGAACATGTTCAAGATAATGATAATAACTTAATATGTTCAAGATAATGAGAATAATTTAACATGTTCAAGATAATGAGAATAACTTAACATATTCAAGATAATGAGAATAATTTAACATGTTCAAGATAATGATAATAACTTAACATATTAAAAATAATGAGAATAACTAAACATGTTCAACATAATGAGAATAACTTAACATGTTTAAGATAATAAGAATAACTGAACATGTTCAAGATAATGAGAATAACTGAACATATTCAAGATAATAAGAATAACTGAACATGTTAAAGATAATGAAAATAACTGAACATATTCAAGATAATGAGAATAACTGAGCATGTTCAAGGTAATGAGAATAACGGAACATGTTCAAGATAATAAGAATAACTTAACATGTTCAAGATAATGAGAATAACTGAACATATTTGAGAAAATGAGGATAACTTAACAAGTTCAAGATAATGAGAATAACTTAACATGTTCAAGATAATGAGAATAACTGAACATGTTCAAGATATTGAGAATAACTGAACATGTTCAAGATAATGAGAATAACTGAACATGTTCAAGATAATGAGAATAACTGAACATGTTCAAGATGATGAGAATAACTTAACATGTTCAAGATAATGAGATTAACTGAACATGTTCAAGATTATGAGAATAACTGAGCATGTTCAAGGTAATGAGAATAACATAACATGTTCAAGATAATGAGAATAACTTAACATGTTCAAAATAATGAGAATAACTGAACATGTTCAAGATAATGAGGATAACTTAACAAGTTCAAGATGATGAGAATAACTTAACATGTTCAAGATAATGATAATAACTTAACATGTTCAAGATAATGATAATAACTTAACATGTTCAAGATAATGATAATAACCTAACATGTTCAAGATAATGATAATAACTTAACATGTTCAAGATAATGATAATAACTTAACATGTTCAAGATAATGATAATAACTTAACATGTTCAAGATAATGATAATAACTTAACATGTTCAAGATAATGATAATAACTTAACATGTTCAAGATAATGATAATAACTTAACATGTTCAAGATAATGATAATAACTTAACATGTTCAAGATAATGAGAATAACTTAACATGTTCAAGATAATGATAATAACTTAACATGTTCAAGATAATGATAATAACTTAACATGTTCAAGATAATGATAATAACTTAACATGTTCAAGATAATGATAATAACTAAACATGTTCAAGATAATGAGAATAACTAAACATGTTCAAGATGATGAGAATAACTTAACATGTTCAAGATAATGATAATAACTGAACATGTTCAAGATGATGCGAATAACTTAACATGTTCAAGATAATGAGAATAACTGAACATGTTCAACATAATGAGAATAACTGAACATATTCAAGATAATGATAATAACTAAACAAGTTCATTATAATGAGAATAAATGAACATGTTCAAGATGATGAGAATAACTTAACATGTTCAAGATAATGATAATAACTTAACATGTTCAAGATAATGATAATAACTTAACATGTTCAAGATAATGATGATAACTTAACATGTTCAAGATAATAATAATAACTTAACATGTTCAACATAATGAGAATAATTTAACATATTCAAGATAATGAGAATAACTGAACATGTTCAAGATAATGAGAATAGCTTAACATGCTCAAGATAATGATAATAACTTAACATGTTCAGGATAATGATAATAACTTAACATGTTCAAGATAATGAGAATAACTGAACATGTTCAAGATGATGAGAATAACTTAAAATGTTCAAGATAATGAGAATAACTTAATATGTTCAAGATAATGATAATAATATAACATGTTCAAAATAATGAGAATAACTAAACATGTTTAAGATAATGAGAATAAATTAACATGTTCAAGATAATGAGAATAACTTAACATATTCAAGATAATGAGAATATTTGAATATATTCAAGATAATGAGAATAACTTAACATGTTGAAGAAAATGAGAGTAACATAATATATTCAAGATAATGAGAATAACTGAACATGTTCAAGATAATGAGAATAACTTAACATGTTCAAGATAATGATAATAACTTAACATGTTCAGGATAATGATAATAACTTAACATGTTCAAGATAATGAGAATAACTTAACATGTTGAAGATGATGAGAATAACTTAAAATGTTCAAGATAATGAGAATAACTTAATATGTTCAAGATAATGAGAATAACTTAACATTTTGAAGATAATGAAATTAACTTAACATGTTCAAGATAATGAGAATAATTTAACATGTTCAAGATAATGATAATAATATAACATGTTCAAAATAATGAGAATAACTAAACATGTTCAAGATAATGAGAATAAATTAACATGTTCAAGATAATGAGAATAACTTAACATATTCAAGATAATGAGAATAACTGAATATATTCAAGATAATGAGAATAACTTAACATGTTGAAGAAAATGAGAGTAACATAACATATTCAAGATAATGAGAATAACTGAACATGTTCAAGATAATGAGAATAACTTAACATGTTCAAGATATGGATAATAACTTAACATGTTCAGGATAATAATAATAACTTAACATGTTCAAGATAATGAGAATAACTGAACATGTTCAAGATGATGAGAATAACTTAAAATGTTCAAGATAATGAGAATAACTCAACATGTTCAAGATAATGAGAATAATTTAACATGTTTAAGATAATGATAATAATATAACATGTTCAAGATAATGAGAATAACTTAACATGTTCAAGATAATGAGAATAACTTAACATGTTCAAGATAATGATAATAACTTAACATGTTCAAGATAATGATAATAACTTAACATATTCAAGATAATGAGAATAACTGAATATATTCAAGATAATGAGAATAACTTAACATGTTGAAGAAAATGAGAGTAACATAACATATTCAAGATAATGAGAATAACTGAACATGTTCAAGATAATGAGAATAACTTAACATGTTCAAGATAATGATAATAACTTAACATGTTCAGGATAATAATAATAACTTAACATGTTCAAGATAATGAGAATAACTGAACATGTTGAAGATGATGAGAATAACTTAAAATGTTCAAGATAATGAGAATAACTTAACATGTTTAAGATAATGAGAATAATTTAACATGTTCAAGATAATGAGAAAAATTTAACATGTTCAAGATAATGATAATAACTTAACATGTTCAAGATAATGAGAATAACTTAACATGTTCAAGATAATGATAATAACTTAACATGTTCAAGATAATGATAATAACTTAACATGTTCAAGATAATGATAATAACTTAACATGTTCAAGATAATGATAATAACTTAACATGTTCAAGATAATGAGAATAACTAAACATGTTCAAGATGATGAGAATAACTTAACATGTTCAAGATAATGATAATAACTGAACATGTTCAAGATGATGCGAATAACTTAACATGTTCAAGATAATGAGAATAACTGAACATGTTCAACATAATGAGAATAACTGAACATATTCAAGATAATGATAATAACTAAACATGTTCAATATAATGAGAATAAATGAACATGTTGAAGATGATGAGAATAACTTAACATGTTCAAGATAATGATAATAACTTAACATGTTCAAGATAATGATAATAACTTAACATGTTCAAGATAATGATGATAACTTAACATGTTCAAGATAATAATAATAACTTAACATGTTCAACATAATGAGAATAATTTAACATATTCAAGATAATGAGAATAACTGAACATGTTCAAGATAATGAGAATAGCTTAACATGCTCAAGATAATGATAATAACTTAACATGTTCAGGATAATGATAATAACTTAACATGTTCAAGATAATGAGAATAACTGAACATGTTCAAGATGATGAGAATAACTTAAAATGTTCAAGATAATGAGAATAACTTAATATGTTCAAGATAATGATAATAATATAACATGTTCAAAATAATGAGAATAACTAAACATGTTCAAGATAATGAGAATAAATTAACATGTTCAAGATAATGAGAATAACTTAACATATTCAAGATAATGAGAATAACTGAATATATTCAAGATAATGAGAAAAACTTAACATGTTGAAGAAAATGAGAGTAACATAACATATTCAAGATAATGAGAATAACTGAACATGTTCAAGATAATGAGAATAACTTAACATGTTCAAAATAATGATAATAACTTAACATGTTTAGGATAATGATAATAACTTAACATGTTCAAGATAATGAGAATAACTGAACATGTTGAAGATGATGAGAATAACTTAAAATGTTCAAGATAATGAGAATAAATTAATATGTTCAAGATAATGAGAATAACTTAACATTTTGAAGAAAATGAAATTAACTTAACATGTTCAAGATAATGAGAATAATTTAACATGTTCAAGATAATGATAATAATATAACATGTTCAAAATAATGAGAATAACTAAACATGTTCAAGATAATGAGAATAAATTAACATGTTCAAGATAATGAGAATAACTTAACATATTCAAGATAATGAGAATAACTGAATATATTCAAGATAATGAGAATAACTTAACATGTTGAAGAAAATGAGAGTAACATAACATATTCAAGATAATGAGAATAACTGAACATGTTCAAGATAATGAGAATAACTGAACATGTTCAAGATAATGATAATAACTTAACATGATCAGGATAATAATAATAACTTAACATGTTCAAGATAATGAGAATAACTGAACATGTTGAAGATGATGAGAATAACTTAAAATGTTCAAGATAATGAGAATAACTTAACATGTTCAAGATAATGAGAATAATTTAACATGTTCAAGATAATGATAATAATATAACATGTTCAAGATAATGAGAATAACTTAACATATTCAAGATAATGAGAATAACTGAACATATTCATAATAATGAGAATAACTGAGCATGTTCAAGGTAATGAGAATAATGGAACATGTTCAAGATAATAAGAATAATATAACATGTTCAAGATAATGAGAATAACTGAACATATTTGAGATAATGAGAATAACTTAACATGTTCAAGATAATGAGAATAACTGAACATGTTCAAGATATTGAGAATAACTGAACATGTTCAAGATAATGAGAATAACTGAACATGTTCAAGATTATGAGAATAACTGAACATGTTTAAGATGATGAGAATAACATAACATGTTCAAGATAATGAGAATAACTTAACATGTTCAAAAGAATGAGAATAACTGAACATGTTCAAGATAATGAGAATAACTGAACATGTTCAAGATGATGAGAATAACTGAACATGTTCAAGATAATGATAATAACTTAACATGTTCAAGATAATGAGAATAAATGAACATGTTCAAGATAATGATAATAACCTAACATGTTCAAGATAATGATAATAACTTAACATGTTCAAGATAATGATAATAACTTAACATGTTCAAGATAATGATAATAACTTAACATGTTCAAGATAATGATAATAACTTAACATGTTCAAGATAATGATAATAACTTAACATGTTCAAGATAATGATAATAACTTAACATGTTCAAGATAATGAGAATAACTTAACATGTTCAAGATAATGATAATAACTTAACATGTTCAAGATAATGATAATAACTTAACATGTTCAAGATAATGATAATAACTTAACATGTTCAAGATAATGATAATAACTTAACATTTTCAAGATAATGAGATAACTAAACATGTTCAAGATGATGAGAATAACTTAAAATGTTCAAGATAATGAGAATAATTTAATATGCTTAAGATAATGAGAAAAACTTAACATGTTTAAGATAATGAGAATAACTTAACATGTTTAAGATAATGAGAATAATTTAACATGTTTAAGATAATGATAATAACTTATCATATTAAAAATAATGAGAATACTTAAACATGTTCAACATAAAGAGAATAATTTAACATGTTCAAGATAATGAGAATAATTTAACATGTTTAAGATAATAAGAATAACTGAACATGTTCAAGATAATGAGAATAACTGAACATATTCAAGATAATGAGAATAACTGTGCATATTTGAGATAATGAGGATAACTTAACATGTTCAAGATAATGATAATAACTTAACATGTTCAAGATAATGATGATAACTTAACATGTTCAAGATAATAATAATAACTTAACATGTTCAGGATAATGATAATAACTTAACATGTTCAAGATAATGAGAATAACTGAACATGTTCAAGATGATGAGAATAACTTAAAATGTTCAAGATAATGAGAATAACTTAATATGTTCAAGATAATGATAATAATATAACATGTTCAAAATAATGAGAATAACTAAACATGTTCAAGATAATGAGAATAAATTAACATGTTCAAGATAATGAGAATAACTTAACATATTCAAGATAATGAGAATAACTGAATATATTCAAGATAATGAGAAAAACTTAACATGTTGAAGAAAATGAGAGTAACATAACATATTCAAGATAATGAGAATAACTGAACATGTTCAAGATAATGAGAATAACTTAACATGTTCAAAATAATGATAATAACTTAACATGTTTAGGATAATGATAATAACTTAACATGTTCAAGATAATGAGAATAACTGAACATGTTGAAGATGATGAGAATAACTTAAAATGTTCAAGATAATGAGAATAACTTAACATGTTCAAGATAATGAGAATAATTTAACATGTTCAAGATAATGATAATAATATAACATGTTCAAGATAATGAGAATAACTTAACATATTCAAGATAATGAGAATAACTGAACATATTCAAGATAATGAGAATAACTGAGCATGTTCAAGGTAATGAGAATAATGGAACATGTTCAAGATAATAAGAATAATATAACATGTTCAAGATAATGAGAATAACTGAACATATTTGAGATAATGAGAATAACTTAACATGTTCAAGATAATGAGAATAACTGAACATGTTCAAGATATTGAGAATAACTGAACATGTTCAAGATAATGAGAATAACTGAACATGTTCAAGATTATGAGAATAACTGAACATGTTTAAGATGATGAGAATAACATAACATTGTTACGTATCTAGGCGTTGTTTTTTTCTTTCTTTGACCTGTTGCGGTCGAGAGACGGGTAGGTTGTCCGCCCCTTGTGTAATAAGTTTTTTTTTTTTTTCGTCAAGCCACACAGACAGTGACCGGTCCTTGACCTGTGTGTGTACCTCTGGTTGAAAGGAGGGTGTTTTTTTTTCTGTCTCTTTGAAGAGCGTTCTAGATCTGGGAAATTGATGACGTATTTGGTTCGAGAAATTCCTAGATTTGTCTTGAGATCGACGCGCGGTAGATTATATAAAGACCGCCCGCGTGACGTTGACGGACAGACATACGGAGACAGCCGTGAGACAGAATAGCGGAGACATTGCGCGACCCGTGCGTGGTATACCACTTGATCGTGTAAGTTAATATTTTGTTTTCTTTTTTCCAAGGCCTTGCTTGCTTGTATTTGTAATTATATTTTCAAACTCTTGTATTGTAATATTTTTACATGCCATTTTTGTAAAAGGGTTTTGGTCAACACATCAATTCTGTATTGAGTAAATGTTTATTTTTATTTCTTGTAATTTTATATTTGATTAAACATTAAGTTGATAGTTTACCTTCCGATTTCTTGTGTCATTTTTTATTGTTATTCATTGTAAGTCTCTGATTAAATTCAGACTTAAGATAAGTGACACAACTACCTTTTTCTATTGTCACGTTCCCCTAGACAAGCCATTTAAAAGTAGAATTCAATTTGTAATACGTGACAAAAGAAGTTTGGGGGCTCGTCCGGGATATTTTTCTGAACCTATTTTCGTCTTACTTGAGTAATTTTGTAAAGGCGAAGTTGACTTTAACAAAATTTTTTTTTTGTTCAAAGAGTCGGAAGTAAAGTATCAATAGTATTGACCAAACTCTTAAGGTTTTTTGTTGTACTGATTTTGTACTGTATATTTACATTGTATACATTTTTTTTTTTTGCTTGTAATAGTTGTTAGTTAGTCATGGATATTCAGGTTTTTCTTGCAAATCCCTCTGTGGAAGAGCTTGATGCTTTTACTAGGAAGGAACTGGTCCTTATTTCTAAACATTTAGGGTTAAAAATAAAATCAAATGCCCTTAAACAAGAAATCAGAGATAACATTGTAATCCATTATGTAGACGAGGAAGTGTTTTCTGAAGACCTTTTAGAGACCCTTAGACCCGATGAGGGTAAATCAGATTTAGAACTTCAGATAAAATTAAAACAGATGGAAATAGAAGCCCAGAAAGAAATTAAACAAAAAGAATTAGAGCTTGCAGCGGCTAGAGAGCAGAAAGAAATTAAACAAAAAGAATTAGAGCTTGCAGCGGCTAGAGAGCAGAGAGAAATTAAACAAAAAGAATTAGAGCTTGCAGCGGCTCAGAAAGAAATGGAAATGAAATTACAAATAGAGTTAAAGAAATTAGAGTTAGCTGCTAATGTAAGACCAGATTCTTCCCCTGCCAGTCATACTGCTGAAGCAACAAAATTTTTGAAAATAATTCCACGCTTTAATGAAGCCACAATTGACAATTATTTTCCACAATTTGAACTTGCTGTGAAAAATTTTAATGTACCTGAAACTTTGTGGCCCACTTTGCTGCAAACAGTTTTGACTGGTAGAGCTGCAGAGGTATTTTGTTCTTTGACCATTGAACAACAAAAAGATTATAATGTTGTTAAGGCCTTAATTCTTAAGGCATATGAACTTGTTCCGGAAGCTTACCGAAAGCAGTTCAGGGATTGTCGCAAATCGGATGGCCAAACCCATGTAGAATTCCTGCGGGAAAAGGAGCGACGCTTTGAAAAATGGCTCACTTCCAAGGAAATCGGCACCGACTTTGCAAAATTCAAGAACCTAATGCTGATGGAAGAGTTCAAGAGTTGTGTGCGGCTGGACGTCCGTACGCATATAGCTGATCGTGGCGAGGAAGATGTGCACAAGGCTGCAGTGTTGGCAGACGATTATATAATATCACATCAATTTGCCAAGTATACGACGGATGTCAAGCCAAAACAAGTCAAACAGCCTGAGTCCATTGCTAGCAACTCCATCAAGAACAGCAGTACAAATGACAGAAAACCTACTACAAGTAAAGCTACTTGTTCCTACTGCAAACGAGAAGGCCATAAAATTGACGATTGCTGGAAATTGAGGAAGAGAAACGAAAAAGCTCCTTCAAAAGTCAGCGCTTGCACAGTACAGTGGTCGTCGAGGTTTACTCCCTCATCATCAAGTCATATCAAGAATACCTCGACACCACCTGTTTCAAATGTATTGACTGTACAAGACTCTCCGAAAATGTCTCCACGATGTTCAAATGACTCAACAGTGAGTTCTTCAAATTCATCTTTACGATGTTCTAATGACTCAAACAAGAGTTTTTCAAATACATCAAGCCGATGTTCCAATGACTCAAACAAGAGTTTTTCAAATACATCAAGCCGATGTTCCAATGACTCAAACAAGAGTTTTTCAAATACATCAAGCCGATGTTCCAATGACTCAAACAAGAGTTTTTCAAATACATCAAGCCGATGTTCTAATGACTCAAACAAGAGTTTACCTAGTACATCACAGCGATGTTCCAATGACTCTATCCAGAGTTCCCATAATACATCACCCCGATGTTCCAATGACTCTATCCAGAGTTCCCATAATACATCACCCCGATGTTCCAATGACTCTATCCAGAGTTCCCATAATACATCACCCCGATGTTCCAATGACTCTATCCAGAGTTCCCATAATACATCATCCCGATGTTTCAATGACTCTATCAAGAGTTCCCATAAGACATCACCCCGATGTTCCAATGACTCCATCAAGAGTTCTCCAAATACATCCACAAGATGTTCTACTGACTCAAGAAAGAGTTTCTCCACTGCGTCTCCTAGAGATGTCAATGACTCCAGCGAGAGTTCGACCCAAGTCCAGTCTGCATCAACCAAAATTGATGTTTTATTAGAGGATTTTAAGCCTTTCATTTCGGAAGGATTTGTATCACTACCCGGTGATTCTACAAGTCTACGACCTATCACCATTTTGAGAGACACAGGTGCCTCACAATCGCTACTTTTAGAGGGTATCTTGCCCTTGTCAAAATCATCATCGACTGGGAAGAGCATCCTGTTACGAGGCGTAGAGCTTGGATGTATAGATGTGCCTCTACATCTAATCGACATAAAGTCAAATCTCATTACTGGACCGGTTGTTGTAGGTGTCCGACCAACATTACCATTGGAAGGCATCTCGTTGCTGTTAGGCAATGACTTAGCAGGTGGAAAGGTGATAGCCGAACCCATCGTCACTCAAACACCCGACTTATCTGCCACACCCGAGGAAGACCTAGAGTTATATCCAGCGTGTGCAGTAACAAGGGCAATGAGGTTGAAAGCATCTCAAGAAGAGAACGTCATCAAAGCCAACAGTAACCACGATGATGTGGACTTGAGCACCACATTCTTTGCTTCTCTTGAAGAAGAACCAACGCCAAATTCTGAAAAGCCGGCATCAACTCGAAAACAGTTGATTGAGGACCAAAAGAAGGATCCAGAGCTCGCCAAACTCCGAGAAACCGCAATGACATCACAAGAGGCAGAGCTAGCATCAACGTGCTACTACATCCAAGATGATATGCTCTTCAGGAAATGGAAACCTCCAGACGCATCCAACGAAGAAGAATGGAGAATATGCCATCAAATCGTGTTACCAGAAAGATACCGAGCGTACATCATGAATCTGGCTCATGACACACCAATGTCAGGTCATCTCGGCATCCACAAGACATACCACAAGATTATGTCACACTTCTTCTGGCCACGTTTGAAGAAAGATGTCATCCAGTACTGCCGATCTTGTCATGCCTGTCAGATGGTTGGCAAGCCAAATCAAAAGATCCCTGTTGCTCCTCTGAAGCCGATTCCAGCCTTTGAAGAACCTTTCAGCAGAGTACTTATTGACTGTGTTGGTCCTCTCCCAAGGACAAAAGCTGGCAACCAATACCTGTTGACCATTATGTGTGCTTCAACTCGTTTTCCTGAGGCTATTCCTCTAAGGAACATAAAAGCATCAAACATTGTAAAGGCCTTAATCAAGTTCTTTACTCTATTTGGTCTACCAAAGTCCATCCAATCGGACCAAGGAACGAATTTCACGGCCAACCTTTTCAAGCAAGTCATGACTCAGTTGGGCATCAAACACTGCATGTCGAGTGCGTATCATGCCGAGTCGCAAGGCGCTCTTGAGCGATTCCATCAGACTCTCAAGAACATGATCCGAACCTATTGCTTTGAGCACGAAAAAGACTGGGACGAAGGAATCCACATGCTGCTGTTTGCAACCCGTGAATCCGTCCAGGAATCGTTGGGATTCAGCCCTTTTGACTTAGTCTTTGGCCATTCGGTGCGCGGTCCCTTGAAATGTATAAAAGAGACTTTGTTGTCACCAACAGCCACTGAAGGACTTTTAGACTATGTAAGTAAGTTTAAAACTAGACTTTATGATGCTTGTGTTCTGGCCAAAAATAACTTACAAAACACCCAATCCAGCATGAAACGCTGGTATGATAGAAAGGCCCGTGTTAGAGAATTTTCTCCCGGGGATAAGGTGCTTGTATTTTTGCCCATACCGGGTCAACCCTTGCAAGCCAGATATTTTGGTCCCTATGAAATTGAGACCAAAATTAGTGACCTCAATTACACAATCAAAACCCCTGACCGTAGGAAAAAGACTCAGCTATGTCACATAAACATGCTGAAGCCTTATGTATCTCGGCCAGATCACTCAGAGAAGAGTAATTGTGTTTTAAATACAGTCAAAAGTTGTTCAAATAGCCATGTTTCTCCTATTGATGATGATATTGTAAAGGAGAAATTTGGACAATACAAAATACCTAATTCTTTTGTATTACAGAATTTGGATGTAAAACTGTCTCATCTGTCTTCGACAGAAAGGCCAGTTATCATGAAACTCATTAATGAATTTAATGACATTTTTTCTGATGTACCAAAACAGACTAATGTTATAATGCATGATGTAGATGTTGGCGAGGCTACTCCAGTCAAGCAGCATCCTTACAGGGTCAACCCTGAAAAACTTGCCATACTTAGGTCAGAAATCAAGTATATGCTTGAAAATGACCTCATTGAACCAAGTTCCAGTAGCTGGAGCTCCCCATGTGTCTTGATACCTAAACAGGACAAGACTTATCGTTTTTGTACAGACTACCGTAAGGTAAATGCTGTCACAAAGACCGATTCGTTTCCTATCCCTAGGATAGACGATCTCATAGATCGTATTGGTGACGCTAAGTACATCACCAAAATAGACCTACTTTCAGGTTATTGGCAGGTTCCCCTGACTGATAGAGCAAAGGAAATCTCCGCCTTTGTCACCCCTGATGGTCTGTACCAATACAAAGTGATGCCATTTGGCATGAAGAATGCTCCTGCCACTTTCCAGAGAATGATAAATGCCCTGCTTGCTGACATGGAGAATTGCCACGCATACATAGACGATGTAGTAATTTTTAGTCAAGATTTTTCTAGCCATTGTAAACAACTGCATTGTCTTTTTACTAAACTTTTACATGCAAAAATTACTGTAAACCTGAGTAAGAGTGATTTTTGCCAGGCTTCCATCCAATACTTAGGCCATATTGTAGGACAAGGCCAGGTGAAACCTGTAATGGCCAAAGTAGAAGCTATCCAAGCTTTCCCTATTCCTGCTGATCGGAAACAACTCCGAAGCTTTTTGGGAATGTCTGGATATTATAGAAAGTTTTGCGAAAATTTTTCTGTCATTGCCAGTCCTTTAACAAACCTCCTGAGAAAGAACGTCCGATTTACTTGGACGGATGAATGTCAGAAAGCCTTTAACCAAATTAAGCAGATATTATCTAGCTCCCCCATTTTGATGGCTCCTGATTTCGGAAAACCTTTTAGGTTAGCTATTGACGCCAGTGACACAGGTGTTGGGTCAGTCCTTTACCAAGAAGATAATTTCCAAGTAGAGCACCCTATTTGTTTCTTTTCCAAGAAATTTAATAGACATCAAAGAAATTATTCTACTGTGGAAAAAGAATGTCTTGGGTTGATTCTTTCTATACAACACTTTGATTTTTATATCAGTGGGTCCAGATGGCCACTGGTTGTATTTACTGACCACAATCCCCTTACATTTATCCACAAAATGTCTGGCAAGAACCAACGACTTCTCAGGTGGAGTTTATTTTTACAAGAGTACAACCTAGATCTTAGACACGTGAAGGGCAGCGAGAATGTTATCGCCGATGCCTTATCTAGATTGTAAAAAGTATTTTGATGTATATTTTTTTATATATATATCATGATAAATACATTCTGTAATGTAAATATTTTTTTTAGTTCTAAAAAGATTTCCATTTCGTGGAAATGTAAACTTTTTATTTTTAGGAGGGAGGTGTTACGTATCTAGGCGTTGTTTTTTTCTTTCTTTGACCTGTTGCGGTCGAGAGACGGGTAGGTTGTCCGCCCCTTGTGTAATAAGTTTTTTTTTTTTTTCGTCAAGCCACACAGACAGTGACCGGTCCTTGACCTGTGTGTGTACCTCTGGTTGAAAGGAGGGTGTTTTTTTTTCTGTCTCTTTGAAGAGCGTTCTAGATCTGGGAAATTGATGACGTATTTGGTTCGAGAAATTCCTAGATTTGTCTTGAGATCGACGCGCGGTAGATTATATAAAGACCGCCCGCGTGACGTTGACGGACAGACATACGGAGACAGCCGTGAGACAGAATAGCGGAGACATTGCGCGACCCGTGCGTGGTATACCACTTGATCGTGTAAGTTAATATTTTGTTTTCTTTTTTCCAAGGCCTTGCTTGCTTGTATTTGTAATTATATTTTCAAACTCTTGTATTGTAATATTTTTACATGCCATTTTTGTAAAAGGGTTTTGGTCAACACATCAATTCTGTATTGAGTAAATGTTTATTTTTATTTCTTGTAATTTTATATTTGATTAAACATTAAGTTGATAGTTTACCTTCCGATTTCTTGTGTCATTTTTTATTGTTATTCATTGTAAGTCTCTGATTAAATTCAGACTTAAGATAAGTGACACAACTACCTTTTTCTATTGTCACGTTCCCCTAGACAAGCCATTTAAAAGTAGAATTCAATTTGTAATACGTGACAACATGTTCAAGATAATGAGAATAACTTAACATGTTCAAAATAATGAGAATAACTGAACATGTTCAAGATAATGAGAATAACTGAACATGTTCAAGATGATGAGAATAACTGAACATGTTCAAGATAATGATAATAACTTAACATGTTCAAGATAATGAGAATAAATGAACATGTTCAAGATAATGATAATAACCTAACATGTTCAAGATAATGATAATAACTTAACATGTTCAAGATAATGATAATAACTTAACATGTTCAAGATAATGATAATAACTTAACATGTTCAAGATAATGATAATAACTTAACATGTTCAAGATAATGATAATAACTTAACATGTTCAAGATAATGAGAATAACTTAACATGTTCAAGATAATGATAATAACTTAACATGTTCAAGATAATGATAATAACTTAACATGTTCAAGATAATGATAATAACTTAACATGTTCAAGATAATGATAATAACTTAACATGTTCAAGATAATGAGATAACTAAACATGTTCAAGATGATGAGAATAACTTAAAATGTTCAAGATAATGAGAATAACTTAATATGCTTAAGATAATGAGAAAAACTTAACATGTTTAAGATAATGAGAATAACTTAACATGTTTAAGATAATGAGAATAATTTAACATGTTTAAGATAATGATAATAACTTATCATATTAAAAATAATGAGAATACTTAAACATGTTCAACATAAAGAGAATAATTTAACATGTTCAAGATAATGAGAATAACTTAACATGTTTAAGATAATAAGAATAACTGAACATGTTCAAGATAATGAGAATAACTGAACATATTCAAGATAATGAGAATAACTGTGCATATTTGAGATAATGAGGATAACTTAACATGTTCAAGATAATGATAATAACTGAACATGTTCAAGATAATGAGAATAACTGAATATATTCAAGATAATGAGAATAACTTAACATGTTGAAGAAAATGAGAGTAACATAACATATTCAAGATAATGAGAATAACTGAACATGTTCACAATAATGAGAATAACTTAACATGTTCAAGATAATGATAATAACTTAACATGTTCAGGATAATAATAATAACTTAACATGTTCAAGATAATGAGAATAACTGAACATGTTGAAGATGATGAGAATAACTTAAAATGTTCAAGATAATGAGAATAACTTAACATGTTCAAGATAATGAGAATAATTTAACATGTTCAAGATAATGATAATAATATAACATGTTCAAGATAATGAGAATAACTTAACATATTCAAGATAATGAGAATAACTGAACATATTCAAGATAATGAGAATAACTGAGCATGTTCAAGGTAATGAGAATAATGGAACATGTTCAAGATAATAAAAATAATATAACATGTTCAAGATAATGAGAATAACTGAACATATTTGAGATAATGAGAATAACTTAACATGTTCAAGATAATGAGAATAACTGAACATGTTCAAGATATTGAGAATAACTGAACATGTTCAAGATAATGAGAATAACTGAACATGTTCAAGATTATGAGAATAACTGAACATGTTTAAGATGATGAGAATAACATAACATGTTCAAGATAATGAGAATAACTTAACATGTTCAAAAGAATGAGAATAACTGAACATGTTCAAGATAATGAGAATAACTGAACATGTTCAAGATGATGAGAATAACTGAACATGTTCAAGATAATGATAATAACTTAACATGTTCAAGATAATGAGAATAAATAAACATGTTCAAGATAATGATAATAACCTAACATGTTCAAGATAATGATAATAACTTAACATGTTCAAGATAATGATAATAACTTAACATGTTCAAGATAATGATAATAACTTAACATGTTCAAGATAATGATAATAACTTAACATGTTCAAGATAATGATAATAACTTAACATGTTCAAGATAATGATAATAACTTAACATGTTCAAGATAATGAGAATAACTTAACATGTTCAAGATAATGATAATAACTTAACATGTTCAAGATAATGATAATAACTTAACATGTTCAAGATAATGATAATAACTTAACATGTTCAAGATAATGATAATAACTTAACATTTTCAAGATAATGAGATAACTAAACATGTTCAAGATGATGAGAATAACTTAAAATGTTCAAGATAATGAGAATAATTTAATATGCTTAAGATAATGAGAAAAACTTAACATGTTTAAGATAATGAGAATAACTTAACATGTTTAAGATAATGAGAATAATTTAACATGTTTAAGATAATGATAATAACTTATCATATTAAAAATAATGAGAATACTTAAACATGTTCAACATAAAGAGAATAATTTAACATGTTCAAGATAATGAGAATAATTTAACATGTTTAAGATAATAAGAATAACTGAACATGTTCAAGATAATGAGAATAACTGAACATATTCAAGATAATGAGAATAACTGTGCATATTTGAGATAATGAGGATAACTTAACATGTTCAAGATAATGATAATAACTGAACATGTTCAAGATGATGCGAGTAACTTAACATGTTTAAGATAATGAGAATAAATTAACATGTTCAAGATAATGAGAATAACTTAACCTATTCAAGATAATGAGAATAACTGAATATATTCAAGATAATGAGAATAACTTAACATGTTGAAGAAAATGAGAGTAACATAACATATTCAAAATAATGAGAATAACTTAACATGTTTAAGATAATGATAATAACTTAACATGTTGAAGATAATGATAATAACTTAACATGTTCAAGATAATGATAATAACTTAACATGTTCAAGATAATGATAATAACTTAACATGTTCAAGATAATGATAATAACTTAACATGTTCAACATAATGAGAATAATTTAACATATTCAAGATAATGAGAATAACTGAACATGTTCAAGATAATAAAAATAACTTAACATGTTCAAGATAATGATAATAACTTAACATGTTCAAGATAATGAGATAACTAAACATGTTCAAGATGATGAGAATAACTTAAAATGTTCAAGATAATGAGAATAACTTAATATGTTTAAGATAATGAGAAAAACTTAACATGTTTAAGATAATGAGAATAGCTTAACATGTTTAAGATAATGAGAATAATTTAACATGTTTAAGATAATGATAATAACTTATCATATTAAAAATAATGAGAATACTTAAACATGTTCAACATAAAGAGAATAATTTAACATGTTCAAGATAATGAGAATAACTTAACATGTTTAAGATAATAAGAATAACTGAACATGTTCAAGATAATGAGAATAACTGAACATATTCAAGATAATGAGAATAACTGTGCATATTTGAGATAATGAGGATAACTTAACATGTTCAAGATAATGATAATAACTGAACATGTTCAAGATGATGCGAATAACTTAACATGTTTAAGATAATGAGAATAAATTAACATGTTCAAGATAATGAGAATAACTTAACATATTCAAGATAATGAGAATAACTGAATATATTCAAGATAATGAGAATAACTTAACATGTTGAAGAAAATGAGAGTAACATAACATATTCAAAATAATGAGAATAACTTAACATGTTTAAGATAATGATAATAACTTAACATGTTGAAGATAATGATAATAACTTAACATGTTCAAGATAATGATAATAACTTAACATGTTCAAGATAATGATAATAACTTAACATGTTCAAGATAATGATAATAACTTAACATGTTCAACATAATGAGAATAATTTAACATATTCAAGATAATGAGAATAACTGAACATGTTCAAGATAATGAGAATAACTTAACATGTTCAAGATAATGATAATAACTTAACATGTTCAGGATAATGATAATAACTTAACATGTTCAAGATAATGAGAATAACTGAACATGTTCAAGATGATGAGAATAACTTAAAATGTTCAAGATAATGAGAATAACTTAATATGTTCAAGATAATGAGAATAACTTAACATTTTGAAGATAATGAAAATAACTTAACATGTTCAAGATAATGAGAATAATTTAACATGTTAAAGATAATGATAATAATATAACATGTTCAAAATAATGAGAATAACTGAACATGTTCAAGATAATGAGAATAAATTAACATGTTCAAGATAATGAGAATAACTTAACATATTCAAGATAATGAGAATAACTGAACATATTCAAGATAATGAGAATAACTGAGCATGTTCAAGGTAATGAGAATAATGGAACATGTTCAAGATAATAAGAATAATATAACATGTTCAAGATAATGAGAATAACTGAACATATTTGAGATAATGGGAATAACTTAACATGTTCAAGATAATGAGAATAACTGAACATGTTCAAGATATTGAGAATAACTGAACATGTTCAAGATAATGAGAATAACTGAACATGTTCAAGATAATGAGAATAACTGAACATGTTCAAGATGATGAGAATAACTTAACATGTTCAAGATTATGAGAATAACTGAACATGTTCAAGATGATGAGAATAACATAACATGTTCAAGATAATGAGAATAACTTAACATGTTCAAAATAATGAGAATAACTGAACATGTTCAAGATAATGAGAATAACTGAACATGTTCAAGATGATGATAATAACTTAACATGTTCAAGATAATGATAATAACTTAACATGTTCAAGATAATGATAATAACTTAACATGTTCAAGATAATGAGAATAACTTAACATGTTCAAGATAATGATAATAACTTAACATGTTCAAGATAATGATAATAACTTAACATGTTCAAGATAATGATAATAACTTAACATGTTCAAGATAATGATAATAACTTAACATGTTCAAGATAATGAGATAACTAAACATGTTCAAGATGATGAGAATAACTTAAAATGTTCAAGATAATGAGAATAACTTAATATGTTTAAGATAATGAGAAAAACTTAACATGTTTAAGATAATGAGAATAACTTAACATGTTTAAGATAATGAGAATAATTTAACATGTTTAAGATAATGATAATAACTTATCATATTAAAAATAATGAGAATACTTAAACATGTTCAACATAAAGAGAATAATTTAACATGTTCAAGATAATGAGAATAACTTAACATGTTTAAGATAATAAGAAAAACTGAACATGTTCAAGATAATGAGAATAACTGAACATATTTAAGATAATGAGAATAACTGTGCATATTTGAGATAATGAGGATAACTTAACATGTTCAAGATAATGATAATAACTGAACATGTTCAAGATGATGCGAATAACTTAACATGTTTAAGATAATGAGAATAAATTAACATGTTCAAGATAATGAGAATAACTTAACATATTCAAGATAATGAGAATAACTGAATATATTCAAGATAATGAGAATAACTTAACATGTTGAAGAAAATGAGAGTAACATAACATATTCAAAATAATGAGAATAACTTAACATGTTTAAGATAATGATAATAACTTAACATGTTGAAGATAATGATAATAACTTAACATGTTCAAGATAATGATAATAACTTAACATGTTCAAGATAATGATAATAACTTAACATATTCAAGATAATGAGAATAACTGAACATATTCAAGATAATGAGAATAACTGAGCATGTTCAAGGTAATGAGAATAATGGAACATGTTCAAGATAATAAGAATAATATAACATGTTCAAGATAATGAGAATAACTGAACATATTTGAGATAATGGGAATAACTTAACATGTTCAAGATAATGAGAATAACTGAACATGTTCAAGATATTGAGAATAACTGAACATGTTCAAGATAATGAGAATAACTGAACATGTTCAAGATAATGAGAATAACTGAACATGTTCAAGATGATGAGAATAACTTAACATGTTCAAGATTATGAGAATAACTGAACATGTTCAAGATGATGAGAATAACATAACATGTTCAAGATAATGAGAATAACTTAACATGTTCAAAATAATGAGAATAACTGAACATGTTCAAGATAATGAGAATAACTGAACATGTTCAAGATGATGATAATAACTTAACATGTTCAAGATAATGATAATAACTTAACATGTTCAAGATAATGATAATAACTTAACATGTTCAAGATAATGAGAATAACTTAACATGTTCAAGATAATGATAATAACTTAACATGTTCAAGATAATGATAATAACTTAACATGTTCAAGATAATGATAATAACTTAACATGTTCAAGATAATGATAATAACTTAACATGTTCAAGATAATGAGATAACTAAACATGTTCAAGATGATGAGAATAACTTAAAATGTTCAAGATAATGAGAATAACTTAATATGTTTAAGATAATGAGAAAAACTTAACATGTTTAAGATAATGAGAATAACTTAACATGTTTAAGATAATGAGAATAATTTAACATGTTTAAGATAATGATAATAACTTATCATATTAAAAATAATGAGAATACTTAAACATGTTCAACATAAAGAGAATAATTTAACATGTTCAAGATAATGAGAATAACTTAACATGTTTAAGATAATAAGAAAAACTGAACATGTTCAAGATAATGAGAATAACTGAACATATTTAAGATAATGAGAATAACTGTGCATATTTGAGATAATGAGGATAACTTAACATGTTCAAGATAATGATAATAACTGAACATGTTCAAGATGATGCGAATAACTTAACATGTTTAAGATAATGAGAATAAATTAACATGTTCAAGATAATGAGAATAACTTAACATATTCAAGATAATGAGAATAACTGAATATATTCAAGATAATGAGAATAACTTAACATGTTGAAGAAAATGAGAGTAACATAACATATTCAAAATAATGAGAATAACTTAACATGTTTAAGATAATGATAATAACTTAACATGTTGAAGATAATGATAATAACTTAACATGTTCAAGATAATGATAATAACTTAACATGTTCAAGATAATGATAATAACTTAACATGTTCAAGATAATAATAATAACTTAACATGTTCAACATAATGAGAATAATTTAACATATTCAAGATAATGAGAATAACTGAACATGTTCAAGATAATGAAAATAACTTAACATGTTCAAGATAATGATAATAACTTAACATGTTCAAGATAATGAGATAATTAAACATGTTCAAGATGATGAGAATAACTTAAAATGTTCAAGATAATGAGAATAACTTAATATGTTTCAGATAATGAGAAAAACTTAACATGTTTAAGATAATGAGATCAACTTAACATGTTTAAGATAATGAGAATAATTTAACATGTTTAAGATAATGATAATAACTTATCATATTAAAAATAATGAGAATACTTAAACATGTTCAACATAAAGAGAATAATTTAACATGTTCAAGATAATGAGAATAACTTAACATGTTTAAGATAATAAGAATAACTGAACATGTTCAAGATAATGAGAATAACTGAACATATTCAAGATAATGAGAATAACTGTGCATATTTGAGATAATGAGGATAACTTAACATGTTCAAGATAATGATAATAACTGAACATGTTCAAGATGATGCGAATAACTTAACATGTTTAAGATAATGAGAATAAATTAACATGTTCAAGATAATGAGAATAACTTAACATATTCAAGATAATGAGAATAACTGAATATATTCAAGATAATGAGAATAACTTAACATGTTGAAGAAAATGAGAGTAACATAACATATTCAAAATAATGAGAATAACTTAACATGTTTAAGATAATGATAATAACTTAACATGTTGAAGATAATGATAATAACTTAACATGTTCAAGATAATGATAATAACTTAACATGTTCAAGATAATGATAATAACTTAACATGTTCAAGATAATGATAATAACTTAACATGTTCAACATAATAAGAATAATTTAACATATTCAAGATAATGAGAATAACTGAACATGTTCAAGATAATGAGAATAACTTAACATGTTCAAGATAATGATAATAACTTAACATGTTCAGGATAATGATAATAACTTAACATGTTCAAGATAATGAGAATAACTGAACATGTTCAAGATGATGAGAATAACTTAAAATGTTCAAGATAATGAGAATAACTTAATATGTTCAAGATAATGAGAATAACTTAACATTTTGAAGATAATGAAAATAACTTAACATGTTCAAGATAATGAGAATAATTTAACATGTTAAAGATAATGATAATAATATAACATGTTCAAAATAATGAGAATAACTGAACATGTTCAAGATAATGAGAATAAATTAACATGTTCAAGATAATGAGAATAACTTAACATATTTAAGATAATGAGAATAACTGAACATATTCAAGATAATGAGAATAACTGAGCATGTTCAAGGTAATGAGAATAATGGAACATGTTCAAGATAATAAGAATAATATAACATGTTCAAGATAATGAGAATAACTGAACATATTTGAGATAATGAGAATAACTTAACATGTTCAAGATAATGAGAATAACTGAACATGTTCAAGATATTGAGAATAACTGAACATGTTCAAGATAATGAGAATAACTGAACATGTTCAAGATAATGAGAATAACTGAACATGTTCAAGATGATGAGAATAACTTAACATGTTCAAGATAATGAGATTAACTGAACATGTTCAAGATTATGAGAATAACTGAACATGTTCAAGATGATGAGAATAACATAACATGTTCAAGATAATGAGAATAACTTAACATGTTCAAAATAATGAGAATAACTGAACATGTTCAAGATAATGAGAATAACTGAACATGTTCAAGATGATGAGAATAACTTAACATGTTCAAGATAATGAGAATAAATGAACATGTTTAAGATAATGATAATAACCTAACATGTTCAAGATAATGATAATAACTTAACATGTTCAAGATAATGATAATAACTTAACATGTTCAAGATAATGATAATAACTTAACATGTTCAAGATAATTATAATAACTTAACATGTTCAAGATAATTATAATAACTTAACATGTTCAAGATAATGATAATAACTTAACATGTTCAAGATAATGAGAATAACTTAACATGTTCAAGATAATGATAATAACTTAACATGTTCAAGATAATGATAATAACTTAACATGTTCAAGAAAATGATAATAACTTAATATGTTTAAGATAATGAGAAAAAATTAACATGTTTAAGATAATGAGAATAACTTAACATGTTTAAGATAATGAGAATAATTTAACATGTTTAAGATAATGATAATAACTTATCATATTAAAAATAATGAGAATACTTAAACATGTTCAACATAAAGAGAATAATTTAACATGTTCAAGATAATGAGAATAACTTAACATGTTTAAGATAATAAGAATAACTGAACATGTTCAAGATAATGAGAATAACTGAACATATTCAAGATAATGAGAATAACTGTGCATATTTGAGATAATGAGGATAACTTAACATGTTCAAGATAATGATAATAACTTAACATATTAAAAAAAATGAGAATAACTAAACATGTTCAACATAAAGAGAATAATTTAACATGTTCAAGATAATGAGAATAACTGAACATATTCAAGATAATAAGAATAACTGAACATGTTCAAGATAATGAGAATAATCGAACATATTCAAGATAATGAAAATAACTGAGCATGTTTAAGGTAATGAGAATAACGGAACATGTTCAAGATAATAAGAATAATATAACATGTTCAAGATAATAAGAATAACTGAACATATTTGAGATAATGAGAATAACTTAACATGTTCAAGATAATGAGAATAACTGAACATGTTCAAGATATTGAGAATAACTGAACATGTTCAAGATAATGAGAATAACTGAACATGTTCAAGATAATGAGAATAACTGAACATGTTCAAGATGATGAGAATAACTTAACATGTTCAAGATAATGAGAATAACTGAACATCTTCAAGATAATGAAAATAACTGAACATGTTCAAGATGATGAGAATAACATAACATGTTCAAGATAATGAGAATAACTTAACATGTTCAAAATAATGAGAATAACTGAACATGTTCAAGATGATGAGAATAACTTAACATGTTCAAGAAAATATATAATAACTTAACATGTTCAAGATAATGATAATAACTTAACATGTTCAAGATAATGATAATAACTTAACATGTTCAAGATAATGAGAATAACTTAACATGTTCAAGATAATGAGAATAACTGAACATGTTCAAGATGATGAGAATAACTTGCGTGAATCTATATCCACTATGGTACAAATAGACTTGTTACAACACATTAGAAACAAAAAAAAAGATTCGATTTAACAAAAAAATTTCCACCCCCACAATTTTCTGATGTACTTACGCGACCACCGGAAAATAGTAATATGACCCCCATAGGGACGCGAGCCACAGGTTGAGAACCCCTGGATTAGAGGATCAAATATTAAGTTGGGTTTAGGTCGGCGTTGTAATGCAACCCCTTTTTATGGACGGATTGAAAAGTGTTCTGGCCAGGACACACACACACAAAAATATCAACTATTTCAATCTTAGCAAGGCGCACACACAAAGATATCAACTATTTCAATCGTAGCAAGGCACACACACACACACACAAAGATATCAACTATTTCAATCGTAGAAAGGCACACACACACACACACACAAAGATATCAACTATTTCAATCGTAGCAAGGCACACACACACACACACAAAGATATCAACTATTTCAATCGTAGCAAGGCACACACACACACACACACAAAGATATCAAGTATTTCAATGGTAGCAAGGCACACACACACACAAAGATATCAACTATTTCAATGGTACCAAGGCACGGTTATCTGCTAGTTGATTTATATTTGTAAGTAGGTTCAATTCACTTTTTTTTTCATTGATAATGAACAGGTAACAATAGCGAGTCTCAAGGGAATATACAAAAATTTTTAAATAAAAAAAATGAACCTACTTCTTATTACACAGCTGCCAAGCTCAAAAAGAGATGTCGGTTAAAGCACAAGGGAGATAATAACGTCATAAAAACTTTAAGCAACATGTAACTTCTCTAAAAACTACAAGTCTTTCTATCACTCATTTCTCTAGCTTCAATTTTCACTCTCTTATATTAAACAGCCCCTGCGATGTTCTTTCTCGTGGATACATCAGAATAATTCAGTCAAGATAAACAAATGATTTATTTATTTATCATAATCTAGACAGCCAATCGAAAAACAAACACAAACACATACACAGACTCCTGTGGATTCAAAAATACAATGGACAGTAATAATAAAAGCCTTGTGTTTTTTTTTCATAAGAGTTTTATGTATTTTTTAAATGCGCGAATGTTAAGACCAATTTCCTCATTTATAATAAAGATTTGTATTACTAGTAGTAGCAGTACCATTTCTAGGTCAGATGAATGAATGTTTCAAGTGTCATTTCTTTTGAGACTTTTAGTTCCACAGCAAATTATGTACACGTTTATTTCTCTCATCTTCTGATACTCGATATAGTGACACACAGTGCTAGATTTACCTAGAGGCAACATAAACTATGGGCTACATAAGCTATGGGTAATATAAGCTATAGGCAACATAAGCTATAGGTAACATAAACAATAGCTAACTTAACATATAGACAGCATAAGCTATTGACGCCATAAGTAATGGGCAACATAAGATATAGACAACATAAGGTATAGGCAACATAAGATATGGGCAACATAAGATATGGGCAACATAAGCTATTGGCAACATAAGCTATTGGAAACATTAGCTATGGGTAACATAAGATATGGCAACATAAGCTATGGGTAACATAAGATATGGGCAACATAAGATATGGTCAACATAAGCTATGAGCAACATAAGATATGGGCAACATAAGCTCTAATCAACATAAGATATAAGCAAAATAGGCTAAGGGTAACATAAGCTATAGGCAACATAATATATGGGCACCATAAGCTATTTGCAACATAAGATATGGGCACCATAAGCTATAGACAAACATAAGATATGAGCAATATAATATATGGACAACATAAGATATGGGCAACATAAGCTATGGGTAACATAATATATGGGCACCATAAGCTATTTGCAACATAAGATATGGGCACCATAAGCTATAGACAAACATAAGATATAAGCAATATAATATATGGACAACATAAGCTCTTGACAATATAAGTATAGCTCAGAGCCTTATAGGCGCCGGAATATTGTCTTGAAGAAAAAGTAAAGGAATAAATAGCCTGCTCATTTTAACAGAAGCTTATTTCATATAGCTCAGGGCAGGGTCGGCTTTGGGCTTAGACAAACTATGCAGCACTGCGTCAAGTGATGGTTTAGTATTAAATGCTCACTTAATCAAAGAAAAAAAATCAATCACTAAACTCCGTATCCCACCCCCTCCGGCTACACCAATGATCAAACGTATCCATTCCCCACAGCATTATGTAATAGGCACGTTGCAAAGTCGCAGGTCAGTGTTGAAGCCAATCGGTCTCATATAAGGTTATAAAGGGATTGAATCCACACTTTCTTTCAGGTTAAAAACTATGTTTCCTTGTCCAAACCTTGCAGTACCAAGTTGTAGTGACATGGCGTCAAAATAATTTCATTCTTTCATGTCTTAGTTCTAGTTTTGATATTTTGATTTGGGTTCTGCTTCTAAACCTATATTTTTAATCAATAGAAAAAAAGAAACTTACTGGGTGCTTTATCTTATCGTTGATAAAATATTATAATACATTTAACCTTCTTTTAAGGAAATAAGAACACCAACAGTTAACACTTGCACAACACTGAAAATGTCTTTGAAAAAACACATTGAATAAACACATAACACAAAAGGCCAAGATATTTTATCGGTAAAGGTTGTTCAATAGAATCCATTGTAAATAAAAAAATATTTTTTTGGAATGAAAATCGTAAACCAAATCAGACACACAAAATATTTTTAGTTCAGAAACTCGTGTTCAAGGGCAGTAATGCAATTCATTTGTCTGATGGCTGAAGTAAACAAATATTTTTTTCCGGAAATGATTATAAACTTTAAAAAGCAAAAGGTGAGACAACATACCAAACTCTTGTTTTGCACAGAAAGAGTTAATTAGAGATACACATTTACAAGACTATTTTAATATACATCTGTGGTTATGTCAACCCTATAATCGTAGCAATTATAAAACTCTTGAAATGAGTTATAATTGTTCATCTATAGTCTATCGATGCATACCTTGCATGCCTACATGGTCAATTTTTTGTTGTTGTCTGTCTGTTTTACATGTTTTGCAAGTTCCTTCTGAATTGAAGCTTCTACCTAGCCCATAGCTTCATATGGCGGGGGAGGGCAGCCGCTTGGATTCGAACCCTGAACCTTCGAGACGAAGCACACATTTGTTATGCAATTTTCGTTTACATCAATGAATTACCTTTCGATTGTAAGGACTCTTTTATTTTGTACATTGGTTATACACTTAAATTAATAAAATATTAATTCTTGATTCAGATTCTCAAAATGTACATACCAGTATCTCTACTATTAATTCTTCTAACAAAGGTAAGTACAAATGTCAACTAATTCAATGCTGACAGACATTTCATGGACTGAGAACTACAAGAACATTTCTAGTTGC
Source organism: Biomphalaria pfeifferi (assembly GCA_030265305.1). Taxonomy (NCBI): domain Eukaryota; kingdom Metazoa; phylum Mollusca; class Gastropoda; family Planorbidae; genus Biomphalaria; species Biomphalaria pfeifferi. Next base: position 8,736,417 of record JASAOG010000003.1, read on the forward strand.
AATGTTTGGACTTGGAAAAAGGGAATGTGTCAAAGGTGTTTCTAGGACAGCGAAATCAAGTTGGAACAGAAGTGAAACATTTGTAACTTTTTAACTTCAAGTTGACTTTTAAATATCTTGTATATGGCAATGAGCCTCATCGGTTGTCAATCTTTTTAATTAAGGCTTCCAATCCACCAAAAAGTACGCCTGCGTCTTCTAGTCAGCGCGCCAAATCCCCCAACTTTCGACATTCTATAGTAATTGATTAAATGCCCTTTATATGTACGAAAGCCCAAACCTAAATTAACACTTCAATTGATAGCATAAGTAGGAATTTCAGGCTTAACTTTCACATCCGCAACGTGTGCCAATACTCGGCTCGATTTGTTAACGCGGATTTTTAAACTAAAAAATTAGAGATTTTGTCCCTTATATATTTAACTAGACCAGAGATAGCCTTGGGAGGGGGGAGTACAACTGTGGCAATCGCCTAAAGCCCCAGCTTCTGAATATATATATATATATATATACATATATATATGTATATATATATATATATATAATTTCATGTAAGATATTTTAGAATCAATAGTCTCGTTAATCTTACAAGCAAAATTATACTATCAGAACACATACAATACATACGCACGTAGTCTGAGGCCCAATATTACAGTAGCAACTTGAGAAACTATTATTTGTAACTCTAATGGGGCTTACAGCTCAAGAGGAGGACGAGCCCGTTAACGTACTGTACATTATATATAGTCTACGCTGAAGCCTTACACTCTCCTCAGGTTCCACGTCGCGAAATGTAAGCGCGCCACTGGGCCTAGTCTTAATTGTTTCGCCTCAATTTTAGTCTATTTACAAGTTTAATGAACCCGAGGATGTGAGACATAAATGATCCTATCCCTTATTAGTGTCAAAGAATGTGTCGTTAACAGAGGTGTGTTCTTATTTGTGGTCTCTGTTTTTATATTGAAGATTTTAAACGACATTAACGAAACATTGAGAACAAGAAATACAAAGCCAAGACTTTCTTATTTAGTTTTAATGTTTTTATAAACAAGAGGCAAAAGTACAAAGGTGAGTAACTCTTTAATTATATATTTATGATATATATATATATCTTACAAAGATAAGCTTGCTGGATAGAATGTCTTTTAATTCTAATATACACTGTACTACGATTTTTTAAAATTACTGTTGTCTTTTAATAGCACAATATTCCCACAAATAGACAGTTGTACCTAATGTGCAGTATTTTACTTCTTACACTTGTGCATAATGTTCCGGAACTGTGACAATATCTTACTAGTTGTTACCCCTGTGTGTGACTGCTGTCAAATTACAGTCAGTCGACATTGACCAGTGTTTATACTTGTTTAGTTTCCACAAAAAATAGTTATAGTCTTAGAAGATGTTTGAGTTTCATGTACGGATGTAACATACGCATTTTAACTACTTATGAACAAGACATACACATTAACAAGATCTAAGGATCAAGACCAGACGGTTAGATACTTGAATAAAGTTTAATGCTTACAGGCCACTTTCGAGTTTCTGTTCGTCATAAAATGTCTCCTCAAGACTAATAACAACATAAATAAATTAAAACATATTGTTCGTGACGACACCAAATGTCGCGTTCAAGTTCGTCAATTATGGTACATCTTTATAAAAGCTAGATGTCTAACGATTCATACCATGACAACAAGGAATTTTTTTTTCTTTTAAATATTACACAAACCCATCTAAGGTTGCCAGGACGTCGCCGTTAATCAGGACGTTTCAGTATGCTTGTCAGGACGTCTCAGTATTTTGTAAGGACGTCCCAGTATGTTTGTCTGGACGTCTCGGTATGTTTGTCAGGACGTCTCAGTATGTTTGTCAGGACGTCTCAGTATGTTTATCAGGACGTCTTAGTATGCTTCTCAGGGCGTCTTGGTATGTTTTTCAGGACGTCTTAGTATGTTTGTCTGGACGTAGGAGAAACACCCCTGCCAGAGTTGGAAAACAAAAAGCTCTACATTCAAACACATATTTGAGTGTTTTGAGATTAGAATATCATAAAATAAATAACGCCTGTAGGACAAACATCTTTTTAAACAGAATTAATTGACAACTTTTTTGTCTCCAAAATTAAAACTTCTGTAATTTAGGGGGTCAGGGAAATCTTGTAAAACTCATCTGTTCCCATGCCTGACTGCTCCCGAGGGTATCCTGTTGTCAACACAACGACCTAGTTACTTAACTCCCCAACGTATACCAGCTACATTTTAGATTTGTATGGACTCATAGTAAAGTTCTCATTTCAGACATTGTGATCTATGAAGCAAAGGATGTAAGGCCCACGGTTCTCGAGGATGTCATGTGATCAGCACAACGACAAACCGCCTTTATTTTTTCCCAATTAGTGTCAGGACTCAGAGACGCCCTAAAACTTGTCAGATTTAAAATCACAGTTTGAAGGATCAATCTCTTAATCATTTACCAAAAATCCACTGCTATAAAAAATCCTTTAAAACTTTCAGTGCCTTATATATAAAGAAATAATGCAATAAAGGTGTAATAACATAAATTCATATTGCAATAAAGTTATTGCAAAATAAAGTTGTACTATAATAAAATGGTATTAATAGGTAAGCGTATACAATTTAAAGATGTATATGTTAAACTTACTAAGAAACTAAAATATAACAGCAGTCAACATTTTCTTGTCTATTGTCAGGATGTCTGCTGAGACGAACAGGAAGAAGGGAAGTAACCTAGTGTTACGATTCTCCTTCAACTTAATTGTGTAATTGTCTTCTCTTGTATGACCCTTTTTTTTTCCAACATTTACTTGTTAAACTTTCCTTTCTTACGAGTCAACTGACACTCCCGACAAATACACAGTTGTTGCATTGTATACTTATGTATTTCAAAGTAATGCTTTTATTTACTTTAATAGAAGGGAAAAAAATAATCTAGTTTTTTGGAGGACTTTAGGTCTAAAAATAACAAAAATAAGATTTTCCATTTAAACAAAGTAAAATATATTATTAACTAATTACGCAGAATAAGGAAAAAAAATGATAAGCAACGTAAATGCTTATCAGTATAGTATGATACTGATCATATCATATGTCTGACATGACATGGCTAAATCATTCCAAAGATAAAAACCTAACAGATAGACTATGAAGTCCCACTATAGGGACCAAAGGTGTTCAGTCCAGGAGTGTCCCATTACGTTAGAAAAGGAAATTCCCCATTCCTATAAAAAGTTTTCCTTTCATTGATTATATCGACTTTTTAGGGGAAGGGTGTATTAATTAAAGTTATTGGTAATTGTACAAAGGACGAACTCAATACTGTCAAGAGACAACAACAAGTTAAATTTTGTTTTTGTATTTGAAGATTATGGTTCAGTGTTTTATGTATAATTGCTACTTGACTTTTGAGTCTTCTGTCCTGAAGGCTTTCTAAATTTAGTGATTTTACTATCTAGTCAAGTGTGAATATTCATTTGTTATGAATCTCACTGCTCTATTCTGTGTCTGTTCCAGTTTCTTAATGTTTTCTTGAGTTGAGGGGTGTCACAGCCTGGTTTTGTTATAGGCGTGATGTCTCGAACGTCGTTGTGTGTTGTAGATACCTCTTGTAGATGCTATAATATTCTTTGTCTTCTTAGTTAAATACTTTCACTCGCGCACTAGATTTGCTAGTGCGTGAGAACACCAACATGCTGAATTCTGACTACAATATTTAGAATAATTAATAGACTCACTGGTAGCAGACATGATTTTTATTCACATGACATATAATCAACAAAAGATATTGGCAAGTCCAGCCATTAAGAAATATTCACAATAAAACATAGTATATTGTAATCCAATGAAATACTTCAGATATCACATATACTCCAAAAATCAACCTTAATATGTATACATTACTACACTGGACAAAATATCCACAATATACCTCTCTCTCTCTCTGAGAGTCCACTATCAACTGAGGTGTCCACCTTGTGGTCAGTCCCCGACCAGGAAAAATCTCGTGCTAACGTACACGGAATGGTTCAGTGATTACTAGTCACCAAATATTACAGGGGTTCTAAAACTGATGTGACAAGGGGTCTCAAACTGAGGATGCATATTCTATTACACAAGGCAACCCAATTTTTGTGTCTCTAAAATAACTATGATTTCCTGTTAGCTTATACATCCAAATGATCAAAAATAGTATTTGTTTTCCCAAAAGTTTGGGTTTGTGGTCAGGACATTGATAGTTCAGATCACGTATTAGATAGCATTTTACAACGTTTAAAATACATATAAGACTTAAAAAACACTTATGATGTTTGACAAAGTCTTCACAAACATGGTCCATACAGATAAATAAAAGTCAATAATTGCATGTTCTTTTAGACTGACGATTATAGACTACATCACTATCACGGACTAGGCCCCAGATATAGTCCCCCATCATATTGTCGGTATACTGTCCTTGGTATCGACGTTCAAATTCCTTCAGGTCTTGATGGAACCTTTCTCCTTGTTCCTCTGAGTATGCTCCCATATTCTCCTTGAAATTACGCAGATGAGCATCTAGGATGTGAACCTTTAACGACATTCTGCATCCCATAGAATGATAGTTTCTCACAAGTGTCTCCACCAGCTCCACATAATTCTCGGTCTTATGATTTCCTAAGGAATCCCTGAACAACTGCGATGAAGCTGCCCCAAGTTGCCTTCTGGATATCTGTGAGACTGTTAAGAAATTGCTGAGACTCCATTATTTTCTTTATTTGTGGTCCCACAAAGATCCCAGCTTTCACTTTGACCTCTGACAACTTGGGAAAGAATTCTTCTAGGTATTTCACAGCTGCCGACTTTTTACCCAGAGCTGTAACAAACTGCTTCATGAGCCCCAGCTTGATGTGCAAAGGAGGCATTAGAACTTTCTTAGGATCCACTAGAGGCTCCCACTTGACATTGCTACTCCCAATCCAGACGATGGTAGTGTTGCTTGGTGTCTCTGCTATCCCAATTACAAAGATAGCATGGAAACTTGGTGAAACCACCCTGAAGACCCATTAAGAATGCCACCATCTTAAAATCACCAATTACCTCCCAACTATATTGTTCATAGTTTAGAGCCTGCAGAAGCTGTCTGACCTATTGTACTCCTCCTTAAGTTGTGCTGAGTGAGCCACTGGGATAGAAGGTAGCTGATTGCCATTGTGGAGAAGAACAGCTTTCAGGCTGCGGGAAGAACTATCGATGAAGAGACGCCAATCTTGTGGGTTGCAGGGTATCCCTATTGCATCGAACAGACATTTCACATCATGGCAGTAGCAAAGGTTATCATGAAGGGTGAAAAAGACGGAAAATCTTTGATGACCTTTGTCTCTGACATGTAACTTGAGCACTCTCATCTAACAAGTTCCACTGTTTCAGTCGGGATGTCAGAAGCTCAGCTTTAGCTTTGGTGAGACCAAGATCTCTCGCTAAATCATTGAGGTCATCTTGGTTAGGAAAGTGAGGTATTCCTTCATCATCCGCTTGAAAAACATCAACATCCTCAGCATCACTAGCGATACTGCTGTCTTCCGAGGGCAGTGTATTCTGCGGTGGTTTGGGAATGGGAAGATCAGGGAAATGTGGAACTGGGGCGATCGAAGAAGGGATATCAGGATAGAGCACAGCAGCTGCATTTTGGCCAGATCGACGCTTTGATGGATCTACCATGCAAAAATAGCAGTTGTTCAGATGATCTGTAGGCTCTCGCCTAATTCTTGGTATCGCAAACTTCATGCTTCTCTTCTCCCCCCTGAACCAACCTTCTAAAGTCTTCTTGCAGCAGTCACAACTAATATGTGGAGCCCAAGATTTATCTAGATCTCCAACTGGCATGCCAAAGTAGGATTTATATGCTTCCTTCATTGTTGCTGATGTTGTCAAAGAATGTTTCTTTGCACGTTTCTTTATGAATTCGCCGCAAACATAACAGAAGGCATCTGCTGGATAGGTGCAACCTCTAGATGCCATATTTTACATAAAGTCAATGAAGTCACTGATTTCAATTAACAATCAATATTCACAATGATTTTATCTGAAAAATCTAAAAAAATTCAGACATATATGTAAAGGTACAAAATCAATTCATACATGTAAATGCATATACACTGCAAAACAGAAAATGTTAGACAGCAGTGACAAAACCAAAGTTTTGCCAGAATAAATGAATTAAAATAGGTGTTCTGGACCTAAGAAACAAGGGAACAAGAAAAAATTTTTTTGGTTGCCTTGTGTTATTGGCCTAACCAAGGTTAAATAACATTTTAGTTTTATGTTCTTATTTGATTTATAGAAATTTCTTTTAATAAATCCTAATGCTTTGTTTGATTTTTTTATAGTTTCATCAATATGTGGATTCCATGACATTTTTTTATTTATTATAACACCTAGGTATTTTGCGTTTTTAGTCTGTGTTACTGTTTGCCACGAATAAGATTAGTGGAATTAATTTGTTTTAGTTTTTTTGTTACTCTTAACAACTGACATTTTTCTGGGTGGAAAGACATGCTCCAATAAGATTCCCATTTCTGTAATTCATCTAATTCTTTTTGTAAAATATCGGTGTCTTGTGTTGTTTTTATTGTTCTATATATTATGCAATCGTCTGCAAATACGACAAATATGCAAATAGTTTGTTCCTAAAGTAATGCAATTTGGTAAATCATTTCTGTAAATTAAAAATAGTAGTGGAACCAGGACTGTTCCCTGAGGTACACCTGAGTTTACAGTTATCGGTGTTGATTTAGAGCCATTTATTATTATAGTTTGTTCTCTTCCTATCAGAAAATCTTTAATCCACTGATGCAGTGGACCATTGATGCCAAAAAATTTTAATTTTATTTAATGTTCAATAAAAGGTGTTGTGACTATAATGTCCAGTAGAGGGTGTCGTAAGTATAATGTTTATTAGATGGTGTATTATCTTTAATGTCCATTAGTGGATGTAGTGTTTATAATGTCCAGTAGAGGATGTAGTTACTGATTGAAGTTATCCAGCCCCAAAAGATGTGTGTGTTCACGGTAGATATTAAAGTTGTTCAGCCCAACAAATTATGTCTTTTCAGGGTAGATATTGAAAATATTCAGCCCTACAAATCATGTGCTTTCAGGGTAGATATTGAAATTGTTAAGCCCCACAAAGTATTTTCGTTCAGGGGAGATATGGAAGTTATTCAGCCCCACTAATAATGTGTGTTCAGGGTAGATATTTAAGTTATTCAGCCCCACAAGAGATGTGTGTAAAATTTACTGAAAATTTGAGCTATTCGTGTCTAACACATATACAATGGATACGTTCAGTAGCATTGATCACCTGTAAAGACCAACTAGAAAAAGTGATTGTATTTCATAAAATGATTCGACCCAGTGAATGAGCATGAAGCTCCTCTTTTTTTCAGAGTCCGCGGACAATCTTACCCTTTAAATAAAATGTAATGGTATCGAAGGTAAAGGCCCAATGATATGTTTTTATCGAACCAAGACCCAGTCGTCATTTCTTTATTTAGACCTGACCAAAAATTTAAACGTTAAAAAGCAATGTAGAAAACAGTTTATCTGTAATCTATTTATTTTCTGAAGTAGTATTGACACGTTCCGGACCATAGCATGATTTGTATGACGTAATCGCATTCTTTTTTGAAGTAACGTCAGCATTAACTAAGATAAGGACCAGACCTAATGTTGAAGAGGACAGTTAGATTTAATTGCAAAGTGTAGTAAACGGTTTCATATTGTTTTTAAATTATAGCAATTTATTTATTCATTTCAGTTTTATAGCTTTAAATTCATGCTAATCAATGCTTATTCCAGGTACCCCATCCCTAAAGGAATATGGTAAACTCAAAAAAATATTAAAATGAAAATAATAATAAAGGTAACAGTCCCTTATTTAATATGGCTCCCGGTCATTTCATCCTCTGATCTTTTTATCAAACAAATAATAATTGTACAATAAATATAACTGTAATAGTTTAAAATTTGCAACGTGATTTAAAGGGCTCTTGATGTGAACTTCCTAATGTACTCCTACTTCCAGCGGAATGGCTTTATGGACAACAGCGCAACTGTTCGGTGGGCCGGTGCCTAAATTGGCAGGCGGGACAGTAGAAAGGGCCATATTAAATAAGACCAGTAAAATAGATTAGTCTCGCCTTACCGTTTATAAGAGATACTAATGCTAGTCACATATTCTGAAAGAATGGATTTGCTTTTGTTTGCTTATACCCTCTAAACAGTGCTTCTGTGAATTTCATCTCTCTTTATACATTAAGAGATTAACAATCAACTTAAGACCTATATTTTTACAATCCTATAGAAGTCAAACTAGTGTGAGAATACTCGCGTGGATCTAATACGGGACCTTGAGATCTAATTATTATTTAAACAATGAAACATGTGACCAAATGGATAGAAAAATGTAAATCTAACGAGAAAGATACAAAGCAAAAAAGCAAACAAAACATTTCAAGGGTTCTTCGGCAAAGCGATTTAGTAATAGTACTCGTTAGTTGGGAACAAAACACTTCAGGGACGTTACTGAATCTCGTGATAACTTGTACGAAGTAACACTTATAATTCTATTTACGTCTGGAGATCATGGCACGTTAGATGATGTGGAAACACAATCTCAAATATCCCCCAAAGATGAAGACTTACACGCTTTCATTCATGTATATACTTGAGCGCCTTCATCTTCCTGTTGTCTTTTAATAATGTATTGGCTCAAAATGCAACCACGAAACACAAAACTAGTAAAGTCCTGTTCTGACACAATAATGTTATTTGACGTTGACTTACCCGAGTATGAATTAGCAATTTACGTAACGAATTGATGACTAGAAATGTAACACTTGGAATGTAAAGACGATGGCTATTGTGGATATGGCTTTATGGAGATAATAGCTGCTAAGAGTGTTGTCTTGTAGAAACTGTCCAAATGTTTATTTTGAATTGAGGGTACAATTTATTAAGGAGAAAGGTATTTTGAAATCATCAGCTCAACTTATTTATTAAGTTAGATCTAATGTTGTAATATTTATACATAATTTGTGAACCAAGGTTTCTGCACTTTCCTGCATATAAAAATTAGGCTAATTTGCATTATAACACAAGAACACTTGCAGGGTTTCATACTGAAGGCTAGTCATAAAAGCTTTCACAAGTTATTTTTATGGACTAATTACTGAATACAGCGTACAATCGGGAAAATCCAATGACTTATGTTAGTTAAATTATTTTAGTGATTTTTTTACTTTGAAAAATTATGTCTAAACAGAGTTTTCTAAAATGTGACCAATTCACTGATTTTTTTCCTAGAGAAATGTTTGCCAGGGACAGGTTAGCTACTTGAAAACCAGGGCAAGGTCAAACGATAGACAACTACATGCAGAAATAAAGATTTATATCCGAAGTTTGCAACTTAGTTTAAAAGCGATGAAAGCTGAACACCACCGAGAAATGTCTGTTAGAGATACGTTTATCAGTGGACAAGTGTCCAACAACATTTCATAAAGACGGAAATACCCGAAGACGAATAGTTGGTTCAGAATATATTTTTTCTAGTTCTCTAGCCAAATTTAGATTTGTATCTTTTTATAATACAAAAAAAATAAATGTCCATCCAGTAATTCGTTTTCTAAAGACATACAGGTGCTTAAAATTTCTATTAAAAAATTGCAAACAGTGCACACGCATTCAAATTGTGCATAAGAAAAATCAATGTCACGTTTTCACAATAAAATTATCATATATATATATATATATATATATATATATATATATATATATATATATATATATATAAGGTCGTATGGTAGAATTCGTGTATATTTGTACAGTAATGCAAGAGAATATAAGGAGTTGTTAAAAATAAAAAAGAGCTAGCAGAAAGTCAGCTTGCGAAATAAACAAACTAATAAAGTTTTGCAAAACACTAATTAATTGCTGGTAAAGATGTATTAGATATGTGACGCACTACAACGTATCTGACTGTTTGAGACTATAAATATTTTTCTAATAAAACTTTTACAAAGTCTGAGATGTATTTTTATTTTAATAAGCCTACAATCGGATATTACTGTTGTAATTTCGTTTCTAAAAATAGCGATTAGTTCATTTCCCACCCCTCCCTGTTAATCGAATATATATCTACTAGAATACAAAAAGTCTTCATGATTGGTTCTTAGATCTCACAACCAGGAGAGACGGTTGTCAAAATAGTGCATCTAAATCAAAAGTAGATTCACTGTTGCCTGAGCTAGCCAGGAAAACCAGTGACTTGACAGAATTTAAGTCATTGGTTAATATGCATGACTAAATGCATGACGCGTAGGACGTAATCATCTTCTTTTTTGATGTAACGTCTGTATTATATAAGAGAAGAGTGTTACATTTTAAAAAGACAATTTTTTAAAACTTGGATGCACAAAAGTGTGATAACATTCTGGAGACATTAAATAGATCCCAAGACGATCTTACTTCTTCAGAAAAGTGAGACAAATTTGAAGCTGATAACAACGAAAGTCTACCAGCAACTTGACACGCGCATCGAGTAAGTCTGTAGTTGAATTAAGTCTTTAGCAAAGACAATGTACTGGACAATAGTGCATATCAATTATCCGTAATTAAAACTATAAAGATAATAAATCTAGACCATGTTTAAAACTGTAACTAATAAAAATAAAAACAAACTGAAAAAAAATGAAAAAGATAAATCTGACTCTTACTTTAAAAAATATCTTTGATAAAAGGGGCCAATGTAGAATTCATCTTAACTTTATAGATAAAATTGAAAACGAATTGTTTCTATTTTAGATTTGTATTCAAGTTTCGTGACTCCCATGAAGTGAATGTATTGTTTTCAACAAGGACGTTTATTTACACCATTACTCCGCGGCTTGTTGGAAATGAACAGATACAAAATGAGAAATAATAGAACATTATAAGAAAGCTGGGACAAAAAATACTATTAAATCGGTGGCATTTTACGTCTCGAGAGACGATCTTTTCCCTTTGCAATTTCTTGTGTGACTAAAGAGGCCAATCCTTGATACACAGCTGCGATCGCAGGTTGGGAATATATAATCACCAGGCGCCGTTGCATTTTCACCCTTCTTTCTGCTTCTGTTAAATCTATTTGGGTAACAAAGTTTCAAAAAAAGTTTCAGTTATCTGCCCTTGTATGTTTGGTACTATTAAATCAATACAGCAAATAAAGTTGAATATCAATGGACGTTATTTATAACTCTCGTGCAAGTCCTAAAACCTTTCTTTCGTAGATATTTATAGGTATATTGTCAGGTGCAATTCGATATATTTAGTTCTCACTTAAGGTGATTAAAATTTTTACCAAATAGTTTTTTTTCCTGAAAAGATCACAAGACGTTTCCTGCGGCATCTTACGCATCCAGTAATTCTACTTCCTTAATGTAATGTTAGTCAAATTCCGCCGACACATGTCCAGAAATTAAAAAAAAATGCTATCGTGTGAGAGACAACTCGATCCCAAACCCCGATAGCAAGTGTGGACAACTCTTTATGACATATCAAGGCTTGTCAAAATAGTTGGAAAGAAAAGAGCTAGGCAAAGGTCAGATCAAAACTGTAACAACAAACGCTCACAGCTAATGTTTGGAAATGAACAAGAAAAAAAAAAGTGAAACAAGAGTTACAACAAGGTCTACAAAGTACTCATAGTTGTGTACGTAATTTCTTGAACTGGAAGATAAAAAAGTCTATTTGGGTAACAAAGTTTCAAAAAAAGTTTCAGTTATCTGCCCTTGTATGTTTGGTAAATATATTTCTTTAAACCAATTCTTATTTATTTTTAGAACTCGTCAAAGATGTTATGCAAGAGAAAAACTCAAACTGATAGAAAAGTATCGAAAATAAAACAAAACAGAAAAGTAAGTCTGTATTTGTTTAAATTAACTACACAATTGTCTCTTATTTAGGCACAGCTCCAACAATACCCATATCTCAACAAACTATCTTAATCAGTAAACTTTAACCTTTTTTTTTTGCGTACCGCCCTCTTTTTGTATTTTTTTCTTTTTCAATAAATCCGCCAGCGCCCTCCTCTTAAAAAAAAACATTTATAAAGAAGCGTGAGATTGGGGAATTGGAACAAAATGTCATCAATTTTAATTATTGTTTTGCTTTCACTAACACTTATCCCGCATGGGAGACGACCACATGTCAAAGCCGATCTTCTTTGTCGAGTTTTAAGTAGGACGACTTACAGAGGTGCCTCAGCGTCAGCACTATAAAAATCCACTCAGACGTCATTTCGCCCTCACTGTCACATAGTAAAGTACCCGGTAGCATTCACATGTAGCAGATGGCCTCTAAGAGAAAAGTTGGAGAGCTCTCACAAAAGCCACATAACTAGAACATTTTGAAATATTAGATCATTACTAACAGAAACAAAAATCGTTTTGTGTAACATAGGATTTAAAAAAAAATATTTTTAGTTTTAATCAATTTTCAAACAATATTATAAGACTTCTAAGAAGCCACTAAAACATAGCCATACACGAGAAGCTGCTCTTTGCAAAAAAAAATTACAATGATTCTTAAGGCTATTTAATTAATTATTTAATAAATTTCTAATGTTTAAAGGACTGCTTCATCTTTATCTTTTTTTCATGGTGGCATCGTCTGAGATCATTCTAATAACTCGTTTCACATTGTCATAAAAAGTCACTTAGACAACCGCTTGTTTGATAAGAAAGGAATGAATCCCTTTTTTAAATAATAAACGCTGTACAATCTACATGTCTTATTTTTATACATTAGTTACATGTAGACAAAATTAAGCTATTTAAAATAGTATTCAAATATAATAAAACAATTTTTGTTGGTTAGCAGGATAAATATTTATAATTAAGGTAATATTACTATAGTAGTGTGGAGAAAAAATACATTAATGGGATATGAAAATTAAAGTCCCTACCTGCTTAAATAAAATACATAATCGTAGATTTCCCCCAGGAACATCTCATAGACCCCCAATTTATTTTTTCACTTTCGTAGACCGCTTGGAAGTTTTTGTAGACCCCTGGGTGTTTATATAGACCACTTTGGAAATCCCTGCCCTTGATCACAGAGATAGCTAAAAACATTTTCTGATCTATAGTTTTTCTATAGTATGCAATTACAACCAGGTTGCTCACATTTCCCAGCTAGCTCGCCCACACATCCGTCTTAACCAACAATTTCAACAAAGCCAAAACAGACAGCCTCTAGACATTTATTACACCAACAATAGCTATATCTTACTGTAGTTTTCAATATGACAAGTGGACAACATAAATACACTAAATAGGGAAGCTTCAGTTTTGTATAAGCAAACAATGGCTATATTTAACTGTTTCAATATGACATGTGGACAACATCAATAAACGAAATAGAGAAGCTTCAGTTTTGTATGAGCAAACAATGGCTATATTTAACTGTTTCAATGTGACATGTGGACAACATAAATACACTAAATATAGAAGATTTAGTGAGTTTAAGCAAAAAAATTGTAAATGGAAATATGAAAACCTTCCTGCTTTCGTGGCTGTGATTTTAAGTCATGACTCGTCTGCCAGGCACCACTGACTTTTGCCTGGTTCCGGCCAAATTTTCATGCCCAATGCCGACACTGTTAAGTGTTAGTGAAAACATTGGCGCATATCTTGTAAGAGTGTCTGCAGAGTCACGTTACCTATGTGGGAGCGATAAAGCACTACGCCTAACCGCAGAGTTTGTCGCCAAGGCTCTACGGGAGGACTACCAAATGGAGTTCATCTCTCAGGCACCCCTGACATTCAATCAGTTTATATATTAAGTAACTTTTTACAGAACTAGTAATGGCAATGTGTTAAAGTATATTAGTTAACAACGAGAGTGTCAATAAGTAATGACATATTTAGTTAACAACGAGAGGGTCAATAGTTATTAAAGCTTTAATTAGTCTATGATAAAATATGAACTAAATCCTTGAAGGATTATGGGCAAGACATGACCTAAATTGTCCTGATGTGCCAAAAACACAAAACTCAAACTCAGACATAAATGATGATTATGCATACTAATAAATACTAGATTAGAAGGCCTAAGTTAGGTGAGATTATACAACATAGATCTACTTAACAGGCAAGCACAGCTCGCATGCAAACAGAACAGTCCGGCTCACGATGCCTGCAATCCAATGAAAAGTATAATAGCCAAGTAGTGTCCATGCTTGACTTCAGTCTCAAATGTCCCCAATACAGGGAAAAACAACGAAAAGAGAGTTCCAGACAAAAATCTGATACACAAGCAAAACAAAAAGAAACAATGACGCCTACATAGCGCGTCCTTAGAAACAGCGCGCCAATATGATTAAAAAAATAACAAAACACACACACACCTAGCAAAGAAGCAATCCATAAGTGCATGACACCCGCTACCCTCTCCCGTCGTCCTGTGTGAGGTTTTAACTAGGAAGTAGAATATCAAACATGTACAAACAACTTTTTTGTTTCATCTCAAACTTTTTTTTTCACTTTACGCTCACCCTTGACATGCCAGGTAGGGTTTTAATGAAAAATTAAACATTAATTGCTATTTTTACAATCACCAATGAAATTTGTTTCTCTTTAACGAAACTAGATCGTCCATGAAAGTGCCTGAGAATGATAATTCCTTCGTTTCTAATATAATAACAATAATGTTACTAATAAAGACAATAACAATGTAGAATTAAAATTGCAATTTCATAGTGCAGAAAAATCTGGTTTTACATGAATGTGATTACTTTTAAAATGAAATTTAATTCAATTATTAGGATCTAAAGCTAGCAGTCTTGATAGATCTATTATATCTATACAATTTTAATGGTGTTTGTAAAATATAGTCTATCAGTAATACATGATCATATATGTATGTTTTAAAATCTTAACGAAACCTAGATTTATACTCTTTGTCAAATGACTATTGTATTCTTCCATATTCTTTTTTCTTTTCTAGATTAGCTTGTGTAGAGTCTAGATCTAGAATTAGATTAGACTTAATTAACCTTTACGTTTATAGATCTATAAATGTCTAGATTTAGTAGTAAATATTGTAAACAATTACATTTAGTTCTATATCTAAATTAAATTAGACTTCGATTTTTATCTATTACGTAATAGATCAAATTTGCTATAATAGATCTAGAGTAAATCTACTATCATCTAGATGTCTCCTATCTAATCAATTTATGGATGATCTTATGATAGATCTAGGTTCAGATAATATTATACTCGATCCATAATCAGTGTAGGCCTATAAATAGATCTATCTAGTGTTAAGAGACTTGTATATCTTGTAAAAAGTATTCCTTTCAGACCCTGCATTTAAGATATGTAGTGCAGACGATGTTATTAAGGTCATCTTTTTTTGTGGCCAACAGTTAACGAGGGTGTCTTGTGACCAGCACATCGACCAACTACAAGTGCTCCTTCCCTAGTGCCAGTAAAGAATGGAATGGGTTGCCCGAATTAGCCTGAAAAACCAGAGACTTATCAGAAGTTTAAGTCAATAATTAATATACATGTCTAGATGACACTTGAAATGCATAGAACATAATTATCTTTTTTTTTAATTAACATATGTACTATTTAAATAACTAAAGCTACAACGGTAAATTTAAATCTAAAAGTTAGACTCTGGTGTAGATTTATATAAACTACCATAACTAATTAGATCTTAGGTAATGTAGAAAATATATATCTACATCTTAATTCACATTAGCTTTTAGTCTAGATTTGTAAACAATTTAATTTATTCTACATCTAGTCTATTGATATATCAATCTTTAGAGATTAGATATAGGCCTACTTAGATTTTAAAAAAAGTTAATGCAACTAGATAAAATCTAAAACATAAACAAAAAATAGTCCTACAAGATCTATAGACTAATTCTAAAATTGTAAATATCTTTGTTTAAAAAAATAATTGAAATCAACTAGATAGGATCTAAAATGTACACTTTAAAATGTAGATATAGTTACAGACTTTTTTTTAATTGCAAAAAATCAGATAGGATGACTAGGGATGGAGCTAGCAGGATTCAAACCTAAGACTATAGAGAGACAACTATTATTGCATATAAAACTAACAGGCTGCCAGATCTAGATTAAAAATACCCCATTTTTGTAATAAGGATACTATAAAAAATCCTAGACTTATTTATTTTTTTGTATTTGTGGTTTCTTCACATTTTGTTATTTGTTTTTTGTTCTTTTATTACTACTTTTCATTTTTACTATTTTGTTTTCTATCTGAAGGAATTTGTCATTTAGATTTAGAATCTAGATCTAGTACTCCAAAAGTAGTTTTAAAGTCAATTGGAGCTCTAAATTGAAATCTAGACTACCGAAGCCAGATGAAGTATTATTTTTTTACATTTCATTTTAAAGCATTTCACATGTATGTATTCAGTCTAAGTGCAAAAAAATGCAATTAATTAAGTTGAAACAATTTTTAAAACAACAAAATAATTCGTTAAAAGCAAAAAGATATAAAAATTATATTTTTTCTAAAAATATTTCATTGATGTAAATGTGTTTATACATAAAGAAACAAATGAAAGCAACTTTATGTACATATTTTGTTATAATTTCCAGAACAGTACAGACCTTTGTGTTCCTCAAGACTCCTGTGGACTTAATGGTATGAAATCAGAGTGAAACAATACCTAAGTTTAAAAATAGTTTTATGGTTTTATTTTATTATCAAATTTTTTCCTAGAATTGAGCACAATAATAAGTAGCCTGTCAAATTAAAGTTGCTGCAATGTTAGGTCTTTTTTTAGCTTCTTAAACTATATTTTAAATATTTAGTTTCTTCTCTATGTAAAAATTCAAAATTTTGAAAAAATATTTTTTGTTGTTTTAGAAAAAAATGTAAAAAAAGAAAGTAGACTGGCTGACACATGTATTTAAACTATTTCAGTTTGTCTAAAGGATCAGACTAACCTAGCAGATTTCTCCAGTCTTGGGAATGAGAATCAAGATACAGGTAAACTTTTGATATGTTAATGTTTAGATAGAGAAAGGTTTTGTATAAGTCTATTTTTTAATAATAATAAAAAAAAAGAATATATAAAATAGATATTTGACTTTCATCCATTCAGATCCTCATCATTTCACCAGTGACCAGTCCAAAGTCCAGTCAGATGATGTTGAAGGTCCACTAATTGGTAACTTTTGAGTTTCATTATTAGTGTATAAACTGTAGAGATCTACCAATGGTTTAGACTTAATCTATTTATAGATATCTCTTGATTGACCCAATACTGTACATTGTGTTGTAAACATTGGATCAAGTTTATTTCCTTGTTCTCCAGGTGATCATGACACTCAGGAGTCAGAAGGTGGAGAAGCCTATCTACACAAATATCTTGTGGGCTGTAAGAAGAATCCAGGTCATAGCCAGTTTATACCTGTTGATACATTCACATTAAATCATTTACCCGAAGGTCTTCAAGACAAAGATTTGTATGAATACATTAAAGGTATAGCTGACCTCACAGTTAGAGTTGATGTTAGAATGTCAAGTGGAGACAGACCAAAGTTTTGGCCAAAGAGAAATCGACCTTATCCATTTTCTAACATGAGTGAGAGAAGTAACTTGAGGACAGGAAGTGGAATAGTGTGGGATGTAAACAAGTTTCAAGATGGAGTCAGACAGTCAGATGGAAGTTATAATAGACATACTGCCTACACAAAGTGTTGGTGTAGAAAATGTGAAGGTTCAAACTCACCCAGCAATGTGTGGTGGGAGTTTTATGTGAACACAGCCACACATGTGGTTTTTGATGCCATTGAGGCCAACCATATGACATTGAGATTGTTTTATGATAGAGATGATAGTCCAGTGGTCAGTGTTGATAAGGTCAGTTTTGAACATGCAAACGTTGAGAATGACTTGTGTAGGTTGAACTGTGCGACATGTGATGAAACTTTAGGAAATAAACTGATGGGAACGTGGGAACATCATGAAAATGTCAGGGGGAAAGTCAAATACATTAAATCTAGATCTCCACACAAGTTGACCTTTATAGCGTCACATCCTCATGGATGTTCTAAACAGGTCAGTGTTGGTCAATGGAAGGACAGACTAGATGTGAGTGGTAGATCTCAGTTTACTTATACAACTTGTACATGTCCAGGAAGTAGTGGAGCACAAGTCCACTGTCTGGGGTATAGTGACCATTGGACATGGTCTGATCTTGTCCACAGTGGAAGTTTCAAGTCTGGATTCAATTACAGTGCAGTTGGTTTTGCCTAGTGAGTTGTTTCCCTTGTGAGTTGTCGAGCTCCACCATGAAGATGTCTTTGAGAACCCTTGACATTCTGAACATCAAACTCAAATGTCAATTTAGTCTTGAGTTATGTAAATAAATTGTGTATGTTATCTTTAAATTTACAATGTTTTGTTTCCTTTTTTATCAATGTTAAATATTCAAAACCTCAAGACCAAGAATGTTGTATTGATCCTTATAGAGATATGTGATTACCTGAACGTATTTCTCCATGTAAAACGACATTTACATACCAGCTAGAGTCAATAAATGACTACTAAAATGATGTATGGGTTGATTGAAGCTCACATATTTCTACAAGACTTTGATAAGAACCCTTGATGCTTGACTGTACTGCAAGAACTTGGTCTATACATCAGAAGTATGTAAAAGTAAAGTTCCCTTTCAGACCTTATGGTCTATAGGGCAGATCATGTAAAGATCGTCTGTTTCTGCGGTCAGGGTTAACGAGGGTGTCAAGTGCCTAGCACAACGACCAACCAACAATACTTTTCTCAACAAACATTAAGTAGGCCTATCCATTAGAGCTGGGTTGACTTAGAGGTGGCTATAAGATCCTGAAATTTAAAATTCCAGGATTCGAACCTGGGAAGAAAAAAAATTGATTACTTAGCCATAGCCTCTCCAAACACCGTAAGATCGACTGACAAACGTTTTCTACTAAATACATTTCACAATCATCTCAATCCCACTAAATGAGACACCAACCATAGTGACGCCACTGCTTAACACAACACATAGACATCTCTTTTTTTTCACAATCGCTAGTCAACTAGCGACGCTGATACAGTATGACAAAATAAGCAGTACTGGATGATTTAATCGAGTTCTCAAATTGGGACCACCACCTGACAGAGGCCTATCACATTCAGCCATGGCTTTAGTCACATACATTAAAAGATGTAGACCTTAAAGGGTTAACATATCTAGTGTATCGTACGATTGGCATAGTTGAAATTATTCTCTGGCCCCTATTACATTTAAGTTGCTTCCTCTACATAAATGTTGATAAAACGATGTAATTAATAATTGTAAATAAATAAATGAATGAATGCTGTATTACTGTTACACACTTGTCACGTATTACAAATTGAATTCTACTTTTAAATGGCTTGCCTAGGGGAACGTGACAATAGAAAAAGGTAGTTGTGTCACTTATCTAAAGTCTGAATTTAATCAAAGACTTACAATGAATAACAAAAAAAAAAAAATGACACAAGAAATCGGAAGGTAAAATATCAACTTAATGTTTAATCATAATATAACTCAATACAAAATGGAAGGGTTGACCAAAACCCTTTTACAAAAATGGCATGTAAAAATATTACAATACAAGTGTTTGAAAATATAATTACAAATACAAGCAAGGCCTTGAAAAAAAGAAAAATCTTAACTTACACGATCAATTGGTATACCACGCACGGTTCACGCAATGTCTCCGCTATTCTGTCTCACGGCTGTCTCCGTATGTCTGTCCGTCAACGTTACGCGAGCGGTCTTTATATAATCTACCGCGCGTCGATATCTAGTAATTTCTAGAACAAAAAGTCATCAACACCCAGATCTAGAACGCTCTTCAAAGAGACAGAAGAAAAGAAAAAAAAAACCACCCTCCTTTAAACCAGAGGTACACACATAGGTCAAGGACCGGTCACTGTCTGTGTGGCTTGACTCACCGTGAAAAATAAAATAAAAAAAAACTTATTACACAAGGGGCAGACAACCTACAGGTCAAGAGAAAAAAAATAGTATCTAGGTAACAATGCCTAGATACGTAACACACTGGACTGGTCACTACTAATAAGTCGCGAATGTCGTGAAATGCTGGGCTCGTTTTTCTTGGAGTCACACATGATAGGAGACGAACATAGATGTTACAGATTAACATAAGTCCACTCTAACAGACAAATATAAAGTTGATTGTTAAAAATAATACTGTAACTTCTTGGCAGTTACACAATTAAGTTTGAAATACAATCACATCCGCATAACAGCGGGAAATAATGAATTTCCAGAACACATAATCATCAGAATAATATTATTAGAACATGTCTCAATTGATAATACTGGCTTTTTCTGCCCAAAATACACTACATAGTTCAAAGTCTAACTTGATTGTCTAAGTCAGATAAAGTCCGTATCGGACCAAAATACTACTTGACTGCCTTGTCCAAAGGATACCACTTGACTGCCTTGACTTGACTGAACTGCAAGTCAATTTTTGTCATTCTACCTCCTGTTTCAACATCAGGAGTTTCACGTGTCTTTTTCACCATCTTAACCATAGGTGAACTTTTAACAGGCAATGTCAAACGAGACCGTGACAATAGTAAAATGTGTTACTGTAAAAAATAGAAGGTGGGTCTCGTAAGCATCTTTTAAATTGGAACCCGCAGTTTGTAAGGCCGGACCAGCGAGTAAGGAACAAAGTTTTGTACCGTTCAGATCTAGTCTTGATTAACAGAAGTTGCCCACTTCAAGTAGTTATAATGGTTGTTGTCTTTTTCCAACTTTGCTAAGATTTTTTTTGTCTTGTGACTAGATGACCTTAAGGATAGAAATCACTGCCACTTATTCAAAAGAATCCTTCGATAGGAAGTTCTACCTTTTATAAAAAAAGTTCATTTAAATATGGTAGCGAGGTGTGTGGTAGTTGTTGTTTGAGGTAGTGTAGTGTGTGGTAGTGTTTTGTATGATATTGTTAAGTGTGGTAGTGTAGTGTGTGGTACTGTTGTGTATGATAGTGTTATGTGTGGTAGTGTTGTTTGTGGTTATGTCTTGTGTGGTCGTGATATGTGTAATAGCGTCGTATGTGGTTGTATTTTGTATGGTAGTGTTGTGTGTGGTAGTTTTTTCTATGATAGTATGTATGAGGTTGTCAAACATAATGATGTATTCACAGATAATCCTGTTAGTAAAGTAGGGAGGTAATCACAGGTAATACTGCAAGCAAAGTAGAATGGTGTTTACAGGTAATCATCCTTTCACAGACATCTGATGAATGATACATTTAATGGAATACATGTATCTGATCTGTCAGCTGGTAAACTAACCAACAAAATCATTAACTATAAACAACTTAGGATCTTGGCTCTTTGTAATGAACATGGAAAACTAATGTAGTCTCGACTACTCTCTATTGCTCCTATATCTGCGATATAACTTTATAATTGATGAAATCCAGCGGGTATATTACAGTGAACAGTGTATTCGATCATGAACTATATGCAACTTCTCAATAATCTTGACTGCTCAATAGTATTATATGGTATGATGGTATACGGTATGGGTTATTCTGTTTGTCTTGTTTGTTAGTGTAAATAAAAGTATAATCTGAATAAACAACAACAACAAAAGATGTATTACAAATCTTACATCGGGGGGGGGGGAGGTTTAACTCCCTTTATTTTTTTTAAATGTAAACAGATTTGAATTAATCAGATCTCAAATAGAAACAAGCAAAGTATTACGCTAAAATCTTTGAAAATGGGAAGTGTTCCATTTCAAGAAAAAGTTTGATAAACATTGATCTATTCTATAAAATGTGATATATTGAGAAACATTTATCTCTTCAATACCAAGCAATTAAGAAATATTGATCTTTTCTATACAGTGTGATGTATCAAGAAAAATGTATCTATTCTATACCATGTGATGTATTGAGAATCATTAATCTATTCTATACCATGCAATGTATTGAGAAACATTGATCTATTCTATACCATGAAATCTATTGAGAAACATTAATCTATTCTTTACCTTGTGATGTAATGAGAAACATTGATCTATTCTCTACCATGCGATGTATATTGCACATAATGTCAAAAAAACAACAACATGTTTTTAAGGACGACGACAACATTTCACGAAGATGTCTTTCGACCATCTCATTAGCCACCCGCCATTTTTTTCCAAACCGATTTCACATTAAAATGAATGTTTAGTTAAAATATACGACCCTAATTTTTTTAAATATAAAACTATAATAAAATAGAATAAAACATAAGCATCATAAATATGGATGTTTAATGACTTTGATTATATTATGCATTGCTACAGAAAGATAAAGAATAGATTCATCATCATTTTTCCTTTGGTTTTCGTTGTAGGGATGCTGTGACAGTTCTCTTAACCGAATACTTCCATTCTTCCAGGTAAGCAGCTGTTCTTAGAAGGATATCAAGGGACTGGTCAGTTTATTCTTTTACATTGTCCAGCCAGTTTTTTGTGTGCTCCCTTCACTGTACCTTGAAGTAGGACTTTTAATAGAATAAACTGCGGTTCTAACAGTGTTTTTCTCTCTTGATAACTTTCACTGACTCTAAAGCAATGTCTCATAATTCTAAAGCTATAATTCTAAAGCTGTGTCTAACAAATTATTAGGCTGTGTCTATTATTTTCTAAAGCTGTGTCTACAGTTTTCTTAAGAGGTGTCTAATATTTTCTAAAGCTGTGTCTAGGATATTCTATTGATAAGACATTCTAAAACTGTTCAGGACATTCTAAACTGTGTCGAAGAATTCTAATGCTGTATCTAAGACTTTCAATAGAAGTGTCAAGGACATTCAATAGCTGTGCCAAAGACATTCTAAAGCCGTGTCTCAGATTTCTAAAGCTGCGTGTACAAATTCCAAAACGTGTCTCAGATTTCTAAAGCTGTGTCTAAGAATGAAGCCGTGTTTCATAAAGGTGATACATTGTACGTTTTCTTATTAGAACAAAGTGGCTATATAAATCAAAATAAAATGATTAGCAACATAAATAAACCACTTAGATAAAAATATTGTCCTTACTCCACACTAACATGATATAAGAAGATATATGTCACCGAAAACTCAACTAATAGTTGGAATAGGTGACATTTCAAAAGGCCCTTTAAATATAGATAAAATATGACATTGTGCCAGACAAGGATAATATGGATCAAAGCACTCGGGCCCCTTTGTAACTAATTTTACATACAGCTTGTAAAAAACATGATTTGTTTGATTGTAAAATATTTGAAATGTTTCGGATGCTCCTTCAGTGTTGAAGATAAATTGTTTCGGGGGGGGGGGGACGACGGGGGATGGCAGCGGGCAGAGTATGAGCCAGGGACCATCAATGAGTCCGAACGACAGTCCATCGCACATACCGCACGACCATGTCCTGATACGTTGTTTAGTAGGACAGGAGTTAAAACTATGTACTTACACATAAACTGATATACATCTATCTGTTATACTCTATGTTAACATATGTATATATCTACTTTGTAAATACCTATATAAACATATGATACATAAAACAGGTACATCTATCATAGATAGGTGTATAGATTCATATAATATTCATAACAAGGATTGGCCTCTTTAGTCACACAAGAAGTTGCAAAGGGAAAAAATCGTCTCTCGAGACGTAAAATGCCACAAATGTCATGAATACAAACTTTGTCATGAATACAAATCCAATTAGATTAAGATTGAGACTGTCAGCATTCCAAAGATACTGCTTACTGAGTAAGGAAGAAAGGAGTAGTCTTATCCTGGTTACTCATGACAGAAACTGAAGCATGATTACAACTCTTCAAAGCGCAGAGTAGTTTCCACTGTATGACAGTAGCAAGTCGGTTATTTGTTTATTTAGTAGTATGGCAATAGGGGGGGGGAATACAGTTCATGGAAATAATTATATTGTATGTTCATTGAGCAATCAGACCAGCTAAACTACACCTGCTTTATTTTCACTAGCCTTCCAACAGCGTTGTGCTAATTTTTACTTCAGAGGAGACTTTAAAATGTTTTACATGTTTTGGATGTTCCTCCAGATTTGAAAATAATTACATCTTTCAGTAGCGTAGCTAGAGTATTGGGTCCCGGGGGGAGGGGGCTTCATCTCTTTAGAGACCCCTGTATTTGACATTAAACATTATCAAATTAGATAATGATGTAGTATTCAATGTAATTAATGTATTATATTTATGTAAATAAATAAATTTCTGACACTCATTTGGGACATCCGTCAAGTAGGGACCTGGGGAAATTTTCAAATTTGTTCTTTCTCCACCCAACCTAGCTACGGCTCTGACATCTTTTGAACGCAGGGCCATCAAGACCATCAAACGACTGTCCAGAGCCCCTATCACACGACCAAGCAGCCTGTTGAAAATATAAATATAAGTAAAGTTCAAAACGTGTAATCTATAGAGCAAATGATGTAAAGGTCATCAGTTTCTGTGGCCTATAGTTAACAAGGGTGTCATGTTGCTAGCAAAACAACCAATCACCTTTACTTTTCCCCAACTAATGCCAGGTACCCATTAGAGCTTTGTAGATTCAGAGACGCCATAAAGATCCAGAAAGTAAAAATCCCAGTTTTCACCAGGATTTGAACTCAGTTCGGAAGCCAAGCGGTTTACCACTCATTCAGCACGCATTCGAAA
This sequence comes from Biomphalaria pfeifferi, assembly GCA_030265305.1. Classification (NCBI taxonomy): domain Eukaryota; kingdom Metazoa; phylum Mollusca; class Gastropoda; family Planorbidae; genus Biomphalaria; species Biomphalaria pfeifferi. The sequence continues at coordinate 8,761,219 of JASAOG010000003.1, forward strand.
TTAGGAATGAAAACAGTTTTTTTTATTAAACGTGTACTACAAATGTATCACAAATACTTAGTTTACAAAAGGACAAAAAAAAGTTTTAGCTTAGTTGTAAAGATACGTTTGCAATAATTCTCTGGGCGTCGTCTTCAGTTTCACCAAAAGTAAAATAAGAAAACGTGTTAATGCTTGGATGAAGTTGAACAAGCAACAAGTAGTATTTATTCGGTCGTTATCTTTGGAATGATTTAACCCTGTCATGTCAGACTAACTATGAGATAGTGATAGACATATACGTAGATTATCAAAACATTTATTACCTTGTTCTGAGTAACTAGTTGACAATCTATTCCACTTTGTTTTTAGAAACCTTTATTTTTTTATATTTTTAGACCTGAAGTCCACCAAGAAATTAGATTATCTTTTTTTTTCCAAATTAAAAAAGTAAATAAAAACATTACTCTGAAATACATACGTATAGAATGCAACAATATAAAAAAAGTTCTCTCTTAAGAGCAGACAGTTTCACAAGTAATACAAGAGAAGACAATTACACTATCAAATTGAAGGAGAATTGTAGCATTTGCATTAGATTACTTCCCTTTTTACTGTTCATCTCAGACGACAGCCTGACAATAGACAAGAAAATGTTAACTACTGTTACATTTTATTTTCTTGGTATGTTTTATTTAAACACCTTTAAATTTTATACTCTTAATTATAATTGTAGCTTATTAAAATTACATCCTCTGCCCAGTAGATCATAAGGTCTGAAATGGGAACTTTACTCTGAGTCCACTAAAATCTAAAAGGTAGCTGGTATACGTCGGGGAATATGCAAATCTTGGTCGTTGTGCTGACACTAGGATACCCTCGTGACCAGTCATGGACACAGATGAAGAGCTTTGGTCAAGATTCATCCCCACGTCCATCATCAATGACAGAAGTTTAAATGTAAAGTCAAACATTGTGTCTATTAATGGATCTCATTTACTAATCGTAAACAAACAACATTTAGTCAAGTGATAGTATTGATTAAAAAACGAAAAACAAAATGTCACGTGATAGCCATTGTGTTTTAAAAATTAGATAGTAATTTGTGTAGAAAGATAGAGAATCACGTGGTTAAATTTTGTTTGTTTACGATATGTGAATGAGGTCCATTCTGTTTTAAAAGTTTGTTGTCCTACGGGCGTTATTTATTTTTAATTTCTAATCCCAAAACAGGATGGGGGAGGGGAGTCAGCTCCAATGCCCTGCCAAACAAATGGAGACGCCTTGCCTAATGGCGAGGTCTCGAAAATCTTAGGCTGGTCAACGTATTTTTTAAAAGAAAAAAATGTATTTTCATTGTAGATATAAGTCTTGATAGGCATTGTTGGACATTTAGCTATTATAGAGACGTACCATAACTGACGGACTTGAACGCGACATCAAGGAGAACTTGGTTTTAGTTTATTTATGTTGCTATTAGTCAGCTGGTGTTAGGAGTTTAAACTGACGACATTTTATGACAAACAGAAACTCGACAGTGGCCTGTAAACATTTAACTTTATTCAAGTATCTAACGGTCTGGTTATGGTCCTTACATCTTGTTAATGTGTAGGTCTTGTTCATAAGTAGTTTAAACGTGTCTAATACATCCGTACATGTAAATAAAACATCTTCTGAGACTATATCTAGGTCTATTTATGGTCATTGTAATGGCACCTGTCTTCAAGGAATATATGAATGTCAAATAGTGCGATTGAATCCTTTTGTTTCAAGTACAGCCACATCTACTTTAACGGTCATTCCAGGTAAAACTAACTGTCTCAATAAATCAATCAATCAATCAATCAACCAATCTATCTACTATCTATCTATCCATCTATCTATCTATCTATCAATCCATCTATCTATTTATCTATCTTTCTATCTATCTATCTATCTATCTAAATATATATATCTATATGTATATATATATATTAATATATTTGGCAATAAAGCTTGTATTACATTGCAGACTTGAAAAATAAAAAGTAACTTTTGTACTCCGTATCTAAAACTGTATCTAAAGTTGAATACATTTCATACAATTTCAGATGGAACCTGTCCTCAGACATCTTCAGCACCAACACAACTACGACCTACCTCCCCAGGAACTTCAACAGTGGGTGGATTGGGTTCAACATCACTTACAAACTCAACAACACAACAATCTTCAACATCGTCAAGCATTGACATTGGATTCCGACATGTCGCAGTGTTTCTTATATTCTGCTGGTTTATCTTATTTAGTTATAAGTCATGTTTTATAAGAACAAAAAATAAACGATGTCATGTCAATCATATGTCTACAAAAGTAAGTGAACGCAATAAGTTGATACAAATACATTGTTTGTAAAATGTTTGTTTGTTTGTAAAATGTTTTACATGTTTCGGATGTTCCTTCAGAGTTGAAGATAATTACTTCCTAGTACAAACCTCCCGCAGGACGACGGGGGATGGGAGCGGGCAGGGTTTGAACCCGGGACCATCGATAAATCTGAACGACAGTCCAGCGTGCAAACCGCACGCCATTGTTAAATACAAGATACTGTTTACACTCGAAAGATGTAAAATCGACAGGAATAGAAGTACGTGAAACTATCTTTTTGATAACGTGATTATTTAATTATCTAATCAGAAGCAGCAGCCTAATGTAAACTTTACATAATTATCAAGTAAACTTATACGTATGTACATTTCTTATGCTATTCTGAATATGTATAATGAATAAATATAGTGTAATTTCGAATAAAAAAATATATAACCTAATAATATTATTTAAATTTTAATTACCACTTTTAATTTTATTATTGTTCTTTCCTAAACACATAATTTTAAAACATGATTGAGGACAGGTAAGGACTTCGGTTAAAAAGATGAAGGACATATGAGGACTGGGTTGGAGAGATAAAGGACATATAAGGACTTGGGTTGAAAATATGAGGACATACATTAAAAATAAAGCACATAAAACATGCGAACTCGTATGTGATTCCATAGAATTTATTTTTAACTTAAAAAAGTAATTATTCTAATTGTTTAAGAGTTTAAGTTCTACACTTTTGAAAAAAAAATACTTTAGAGTTGTTGTTGTTTTTTTTTTTTTATTGTATTGCCACTTGGTTAAAGAGAGTAAAAATAAATAAGTGTTACTGATCTTCATGAAAGAATATTTGTCAAGTGCTAGTGTATATCAATGATTCCTAAACTGTGTTCCGTTGAACCCTAGTGTTCTACGAGGCCTGAAAAGGTTTTCCACAAACTACTACAATAATTAACTAGTAGGCCAACATGCGAATTACTCTCACTTCAAATAAGCCAAGTGTTCCGCTAAATACTCGGTCGAGAGGCTAAGTACACTTAAACTTGGCCTGGTTTGGCTACCTATAAAGGAATTTGAGGTTCGATACCCGTCACGAGTAGAGTTGTATTTACTGAGCCGAAAACACATTTCAGTCCTATTATGAAGTCGAGCTCCCATGATACGTAGTGAAGTAACTTACATTTATCTTTATCCTTACCTATCTCTTAGTCTGTTTAACCGTTGGGGTACATGCACGATTCGTCGACCGTCTTTCTCCATTTCACTGTCCTTTGCCTAGGTAGAACCTCTTTCAATGGCAGGCCCGTCCATTCTTTTATGTTGTCCTCCCATCGCTTTTCTGTCTGCCTCTTATATTCTTTTTCTGGTACTGTTCCCAGAAGGAAGGTCTCTGCGAGCCCCAGAGATCTGGTAATATGTAATGTAAGTGGTTTATGTAAGACCAATCATCATTGTAGTACGTCAGACCTGTGACGTGTCAGCGGGCTATCGGTCTCCCCAGACCACGTGACTGGCCTTCTATGGCAAATGGTCTAGATCTGGAATGGGTAAATAATGGCCCTCGGGTCACATGCGGCCCGCCGAAGTGCTTCATGCGGCCCGCATGAAGCTAAAGATTCAGGCATGACCACAAATTACACATATAAAAATGCAAATATATTTAAAATAGTAATTGTAAATATGAATAGAAATTATTAAAACATTTAATTCTAATCACATATAATGAAGAGGCTAAAGAAACTATTGTCTCTAAACGTCATTCTAAAAAGTATAAAGTAATTAAATATAATTTGAAATGGTAATATCTCGAAACATCCAGTCAAAGACAAAAGCCCAGGCCAGTATTTATTCGAGTTGGGTTAGTTTGTACAATATGGCAAGGGCAACTACTGCTTTTAAATTTACTTTTAATCAAATAAAAACAATAACTCAAATCATAAACTCATAACGAATAAAGTTTACACAAAGCTGCTATGAATTATGGTCGAAATATTGTATATGATATAATACAGAATCATTTTTGCGCAGGACACACCTTAGGCATAGGCAAATTATTCAACTACTTAGGGCCTTTGAATTACAGGGGTCTTCGCGCAGGATGCATGTTACATTATAATAGAAAAGAATATGCGAAACTTGTCTCACTGTTATTGTTGTAGTACACAATTTTTTTTTGCATACATTGCATTATTATAATTTTTTCGCAGTTTTTTTTTTTTTATGTTTCTTTTTTTTTTCGAGGAGGGGGCTACCAAAATCACTTCGGCTTGGGCCTCCAATTATCTAAGGCCGGCTCTGGCTGGCAGTTCCGAGAAGTACTTGAAGATTTGGAAACAAAACATTTTGATGTTCGGTAACATAGTAGTATCCACTGGCCTAGCATTAGAAGAATATGGAATCTCAAGGTAGAAATTGTTAGATTCCTTGGATGACGTTGACTGTGACTTTGTTACGAATATTTCTAATGAAGAGTTGAAGACAGATTTGATGTTTATCATCGGATGCATTGCAATTTGTTGTCTGCAAATGAAATGTATGTGCATCTTAGATCTTTTCTTTTTACATCTTACACCTCGAATCTAGTTAAATAAGGAACACAATTTCTAATATTTTAATGTAAAAATCAACGTTTACATGTTTAAGTACTTCCTTGTCTATTATTATTTAATACTTGAATTATACTCCCTCTTCTGCAATCAATTGAAGTGTTAGGTTAGGTTTTGGCTTTCTTACATATAAAGCGCATTCAATTCATCACTATGGAAGGTCAGAAGTTAGGGGATTTGTCGGGCTGACTAGAAGGCCCAAGCGTCATTTTGTGTCGACCGGGGGCCTCAATTAAAAAGATTGATAAGCGATGCCATTGCCATATACAAGATATTGAAAAGTCTACTGAAGGTTTCAAAACAGCAACAACAGCGACAACAACAGAACTGTTACAAATGTTTCACTTCTATTTTACAACTTTATTTTTTTTGCAATTGTCTCTTACATTGTAACACTTTTGACCCAGTCCCTTCTACTAAGTCCAGAAATAGCAACTAGAAATGTGCTTGTAATTATGAGTCAATGAAATGTCTGTAGGCATTGAATTAGTTTACATTAGTACTTACCTTAGTAAGAAGAATTAATGTTAGAGATGCATGTATGTAAATTCTGGGAAGCTGAATCAATAATTAATATTGTATTAATTTAAGTGTATAATCAATGTACAAAAAATGCAAATGGTATCTGCAATCAAAAAGATAATTCAATGATGTAAACGAAAATGGCAAAACAAATGTGTGCTTCGTCTCGAAAGTCCAGGGTTCGAATACAAGCCGCCTCTTCTTCCCCCCGCATTCATAGATGAAGCTTGGGTTAGGTATAAGCTTCAATTCAGAAAGAACATTCAGAACATATAAAACAGACGACAACAAGAAAACAACGTTGACTATATAGGCATACATCTATAGACCATAGATTCACACTTACAACTTACTTCAAGAATTGTAGAACTGCTACCATTAAGAGATCAGCATGACCACAGTTCAAACTAGCAAATTGTTTTGTAAATGAGCATCTCTAATTAACCCTTTCAGTGAGGCACAAGAGTTACTGCTTTTGTCTCACTTCAATACACAGTTTAACATTTTTGTTTTTAAAACAGTTTATTATCATTTTTGGGAAGATATCTTCTCTTAATTCACCCATCAGACAAATACAATGAATTACTGCCCTTGAGCACGAGTTTCTTGAACTAAAAATATTTTTTGTGATTAGATATTTATTCAAAAAGAATTCCTATTTACAATGGATTCTATTGAACAAATGTCAACCTTACAGATTAAATGTATGTGACTTATGTAGTATGTGTTCATTTAATGAGGTTTTTTTTCAAAGACATGTTTAGTGTTGTGCAAGTACATAAGTTTAGCGCTGATCTTTCCTTCAAGGAAGTTCAAATGTATTATAATATTTTATCAACGAGAAGATAACGCGTCCAATAAGTTTTTTTTTCTATTGATTAAAAATATAGATTTAGAAGCAGAACCCAAATCAAGCCTAAAGCTTATTATGACCGTAGCTTATGTTGCCCATAGCTTATGTTGACTATAGCTTATGTTGCCTATAGCTTATGTTGCCTATAGCTTATGTTGCCCATAGTTTATGCTGCCTAAAGCTTATGCTGACATTGCTGCCTACAGCTTATGTTGCCCATAGTTTATGTTGCCTATAGCTTATGACGCCTACAACTTATGTTGGCCATAGCTTATGTTGCCCATAGATTGTGTTGCCCATAGCTTGTGTTGCCCGTAGCTTATGTTGCCCATAGTTTATGCTGCCTAAAGCTTTAGTTGCCCATAGCTTATGTTGCCCCTAGCTTATGATAGAAAGAGTTACAACGTAGACCCCATCCTGTAACCTCTGAATTATATGACGAAGATTTAGGCTACTGCTCCCTGCTTGTTCACATTTTGTGCTGGACAGACAGCCGAAGACGTGCTGACCATTGTGTTAGACAAACATGCTGTTTAATGAGCTGACCGTAATTTTAATGATGGTGACACCTCCTTCCAAGGCTGGCTTGCATTGGATTGAGTTTTGTCCTGAAAGTGTTACAATAAACAAAGCAGGCTTGATGAAAAGTTAGCAAATTAGATTATACTCATATAATGGGGATATAAAAGAAATAAAGATGATGAAAAGCTGTTATTAAGGCCGACCGACTGATGTGTACAGTATTATGTGGCCAGGACAACATACATCTACATTTTCTTTCCCAAACAAACGTCATGTTCAATGGGCCTAGGAAGCCCTAAAAACATAGTTTCGAAATTGCAGTGTTTACAGCACTCAAAAAACCTAGGTAGCCTACATCACTATAGTGACGCCATCTACGGCAGGCCTAGATAATTGGTGGCCCCAAGTGGTATAGAAAATAAAAATACACAATTTATTCAATACCTAGCGTAATTCAAAAATAACATTGAACACAAGTTTTGTTATTGTTTCTTTTACAAAAATCAGTTTTGAGTCCTTTGGGAGGTCCCCATCAACCTGAAGCCCTAGACCGCTGCAGGGTTTATCTATGTTTAAAGCGGCTTTTTCGACATAGATGTCACGTAGGTCAGCCAGCTCTGCGGCATTGGTACTGGTCAGAAAACTGATGACCAAACTTTGTTGCCCTGAGATCCTAAAACTTACCCACGATCATGTCGCGGGCCGCAAAAGGGTACACAATTTAACAGAATCATAAATAAAACTAGTGGAATTCAATCAGGAAGAGAACATCTTTCTATTGAGATTCTCTTCTAAGTTGATGAAGATGACGCTAGAGCTAGGCCTCTATTTCATCATGCGATAATTCATTCCACACCTTGCCACGGAAATGTGTTACTATCATTTACCTAGACGACTTTTGACCTCGATTCAATTCTTGATGTTGAATGATATCTTATGCGTTGATAGAAGTCGTCATCGGCAATAGAAAACATGTCAAGACATGCTCCTTTGTCCTTTTGTTTTGAAAGGAGCTCTTTTCCAATGTCTTCCACTTGCCTTTTTAATTGTCATGCAAGAAATGTTGAAGGCTTTAACACTTTGTGGGGCCCATTTTTTTTTACTACGCTAGCAAGCACTAGTTTACGCATTCCTCTTAAAAAAAATTAGCTTCTCCTTTTCTACATAAAAGTGAAGAACTTGAAAGCTTGCCCAATTCACCGCTTTATTTTGTTAATGTTTGTTTATTGTAAAACATTTTTGACACGCTCATGATATTATATAAAGAATTCTTGTCTTGAAGACAGAACCAAAAGATCAAGACATATTTATGTTTTTGTTTGAAAGTGCTTTAACTCAATCCAAAAAATAATCGTCGCGCATCTTTCTTCCAATTTCAAACCTCTATTTTTAACCTCAACAACAAGAGAAATCCTCGTGGTTATATCAGAATCTATTTAGTCCACACAATCAAACCCTGCTTACCGATAGATACATCCGAAATAGTAATAATAATAACAATAATAATAACCTTTACATAGCGCTAGTTTCATGCTTATAGCAAGATCAGAGCGCTTAGAGGCGAGGCGGTATCTAGGAGAATGTTTTCCGTGTCGAACCTTAAGCCCCCTTGATAGGTAGCCAATCCAAGCCAACCAAATTTAAGCGTACTTAGCTTCTCGACCACGCTCGGGCAGTTCAGAACACTATTTTTCTTCAAAGTAAACTTTGTACGCTCATAGTCAACTTCTCGTTTCAGCAACAAACAATTGTCGACAAAACATGTAATAATACTGCAGAATATGCTGGAATGTCATGTGATGGAAACAGTTTGATCACAATAAAAGTGTACACTTTTCGAAGACTACAATTAAAGAAATATCTAGAAAATAAGAAAAAAAATGTTGAATTAATATCGGAAAATGCTAAAGTGAAATCTCTCCGTTATGAAGTGCTTCAACCTACTTAAATGTCCTTTTGTTTTCTTTCTTGTATCATATGTCTATTTATTTTCAATGCCGATTAACTGCATTGTGGGGAGACGTTTTGAAGACCCAGTTAGGGCAAGCAGCCTTAGGGCATCCCTGGTTCCTTCTTGTACCACGGAGAGCAGAAATAAGAATGTCGAACAGAGTAAAGAAATTATTTCCAAGAGATCCATATTTATTTAGGATCTGAAAGTGAGTTTGAACATAGCTTGAATAGAAATCACGATTTAAATCCACTTAGGATCAAAACAATACATTAAGACCAAAAAATAATTATTATTTCGGCCTATTTATTTCAACTGGTCTTTTGTTTATTTATTTTTACAATAACTCTACTGTCATCAGTTTTAGAACCCCTGCAACATTTGGTGACTAGTAATCACTAAACCATTCCGTGCAATCGCACGAGATTTTGTTTTGGTTGGAAGCTGACCACGATGTGGACACGGCAGTTGATTTTAGACTGAACCATAATCTTCAAATACAAAAACAAAACTTAATAAAATACTCTGAAAGACACAAAAATAAAGGCACATTCCTTGTCCCCTATGCTAGGACAAATTTGTACAAATACTCCTTCTTCCCTAGTGCTATTAGAGCATGGAATGGGTTGCCTGAGCTAGCCAGAAAAACCAGTGACTTGGCAGAATTTAAGTCATTGGTTAATATGCATGACTAAATGCATGACGCGTAGGACGTAATCATCTTCTTTTTTGAAGTAACGTCTGTATTATATAGGATAAGATAAGATAAGACTCTTGTAGAGAGAGGAGTGTTTTGGATATTATTGACAAGTATAGTTATGTACAAGTATTGAAGTTATTATAATTGATTGGTATTCAGGACTTATTTTCTTGGATGTATTTTGTGATGGCTGAAGTCGCCAAATATCTTTTGTGACTTATTTTAGGTGAATAAAATCCATGTCTGCTACCAGAGTGTTTATTAATAATTCTAAATGTTGTCATTGGAGAGTTTAATATATTAGTGTTCTTACGCACTAGCAAATCTAGTGCGCGCGTTAAAGTATTTAGTTAAGAAGAACATTATAGTAGTAACAGGAGAGGTATCTACAACACAGAGACATTCGCGTCATCACGCCTATAACAAAATCAGGCTGTGACATCTACTTAACTTGTTAAAACTAAAACAGTATGAGTGGGTAGGCTCAAGAAGCTGGATGAATACGAATCTTGAAAACGGCTCTATCGATTTTCCTACAATTCGAACAAGTGATGTATTTCGTTGAGGAAAGAATGACTAGCTCGTTGGACAGACTGTAAAAAACTTTAGATTGACCGTTATAATTTTTCAAAGTATCTTAAGAAATCATTTTTAATTCGGCTAGAGAACTATTTATCTTCATCGGACAATTATTTTGGCTACTCCACATTCATTTAAAAGTTTAACAAATCAATGTTGGTCTTCTAAGTTCAGATCTAAATTCATATCATTAGATTGTCTAAACATTCGCTTTCTCAAATAATTAAATGACTAATTGGTTAGCATTTTAATTGATTTCATTCTTTGTTAAGCATAATAAATAATTGTTTAAAGTTTCAACTTGTTATTAGACTGGGTGGGGGGATATATAAAAAGTTCAAAATCTTTACCAAACAGGCAGACACGCCTTTGAAAAAAAAGAGAACCCACTTTCATGAAGAAGCCTGGGGGGGGGGGGGGAATCTCCTTCCGCAAACTTTGACTTTCGTCTGTCACTTTAGTGACGTACCATACGTGTGAATTATTAAAACAGATGATGGAAATATTTTATCGTCTGCTAGACTTTACATTGGAGGCAGCTACATGGGCTACCAAGTATAATTTAAATATCACGTTAAATGGTAGGCCTATATTCTTTGAAAATAATATCTTATAGGCCCTACTATATAACATTTTTCATAAAAACAAATTTTACGCTCAACTATGTTGGATCACTGACATATAGATTAAAGTATTTTAAAAGTACTGGCTTATTGTCACATCATAGTTTGATCGCCAGTGACATGAATATAGTTGTGAAGCACAGGCTACATGCACTCATTTCTGCTTAGTATGATGCTGCACGGAAGAGTTATGAATTATGGGCAGATAATCTCGTTTTGAGAATTGACCACGCCATGTGTATTGAAGCAGACAGAAGTGTCTATTTTACGTTGAAAGTATTGCTAGATATGTACTTGTACATGTGAGATATGTTATATTATTTATTGATAGCTGAAGTAGCCAGTATATTGTGATTTGTTATCTTATTTTAGTGAATGTGTATCTGTTAAGTAAGACTTGTTTCAGTGAATCTTAATACCTGTTGTGTTGGGCTAATTAGAGTGGATATACGCGACAACAAATAGTACAACGAATACTCAACAGACATTATGATACTAGTACCAGAAGAAGTATTAAATTAATAAAGAGAATATTACACACTCAACATTTGACATATGGTGGCCAGTATGGGGATCGAACCCACGACATTCGCGTTATCAGCACGAAATCAGAATTTGTCAAATGTTCTAAATACTTAATAAAAATAGCTCTAAGAATCAAAGTAAAATTATGTAGCAACATACAAAAAAAACAACAGATCAACAAAATGTACTAACTCCATATAAAAAACATGGCTTCACAAAATATAGGTCATGTGAAACTCAACTAATAGTTCACTTAGGAGATAATCCAAAAGGCTGTTTTAAAACAGATGTCGTTTTATCAGACAAAGTTAGTATGGATCTTATCACTCTTCACAGTCACTAAATTTACAATCAGTTTGTAACAGAAGTGTTTTGTTTGTTTGTAAATATTTCAAACGTTTCAATGTTCCTTCAGAGTTGAAGACAAATTTATTTCGGGGGTGAGGGGGGGGACTACGACGGGGGATGTCAGTCGGCAAATTATGAACCTGGGACCATCGATAAGTCCAAACGATTGTCCAGCGCGCATACCGCACGACCAGATGCTGATATGCTATTAAGTAGCACGAAAATTTACATATTTACTCTACACATAAGTAAACATATATCTGCATTTATTCTAGAATATTCACAAAATCCAATCTATACATACCTATGTAAACATGAGATACATAAAACTGGTACATCTTTATAAATATAGATAGATACATATTGATTCATATGATATTCATATAATGAAGACAAACTTTTGGTATGAAATAATCCAATTAGCTTAAGATTGAGAATGTCACCCTTCCATTGAAACTGCTTATTAATTGGTCGATAAGGACGAAAGGAGTAGTCTTATCCTGGTTACTACGACAGAAACTGTAGTAGGATTACAAATCGTCAAAGTGTAGAGCAGTTTCCATTTCATGACAGTAGACTGTAGCAAGTCGGTTATTTATGTATTTAGTTGTATGCCAATAAGGATCTAGTTGACGGCAATGATTATATTGTATTTTCGTTGAGCAATCAGACCAGCTTAACTAACTAGCTTTTCATTTACCTTCCAACAGCATTGTTCAAAATTTTATTTCAGAGGAGACTTTAAAATGTTTAGCATGTTTCGAAAGTTTCTCCAGATATTAACATAATTACATCTTTCAGTGGCGTAGCTAGGGATTTGGGGACCCGGGGGACTTGATCTCCTTAGGGGCCCCTGCATTTTGACACTCACATCATGAAATGAGATAATGGCGTAATACTTAAACTCATTTGGGGACCTGAGGAGATTTTCAAATTGGATCCCTTCCACCTACCTTAACTACGCCACTGACAACTTTTGAATCCGGGACTATTAAGACCATCGAACGACAGTCTAGAAGTCCAGAACGCATACCGCACTACGAGGCAGCCTACAATACTTCAAAATACGAATATAACGAAAGTTAGGTTCAAACATTGTGATCTACGGGCAGATGAATTAAAGGTCATCTGTTTCTGTGGCCTACGATTAACGAGGGTGTCATTTGGCCAGCATAACAACCAACTGCATTTACTTTTCCCAAACTAATGTCAAGTACCCATTACAGCTGAGTGGACTCTAAAGACCCCGAAAGTAAAAATCCCAGTTTTAACAAGAATTCAAATCCGATACCCAATGTTCGGAAGCCAAGAGCTTTACAACTCATTCACCGGGCCTCTAAAAATACGAAAAAAAAACTTACAATGTCATTTTATTACATTTAACATGATTACAAATGTATTACATATTTAATAATAATGTATAACAAATGTATTACAAATGTATTACAAATGTATTACAACTTTTATACAAATGTATTTTAATTTTAATACAAATGTATTACAATTGTATTACAAAGGTATTACAAATATATTATAAATGTATTACACATCGTTTTACAAAACGATGTAAGAGAGTTGAGACTTAGTTGTCAAGAGATACGTCTGCACCAGTTTCTCAGGACGTCGTCTTCTGTTTCACTAAAAGTCAAAGAACACAAAACTTGGTAATGTTTGGGTAAAATTGAACAAGTAACCAAAAAAAAAAAAAAAAACAAGAAAAACCTAGTCACAAAGGTTATACGAATTGCAATTCTTATTGTAAAATCCAAAGTAGGATACCAGCACAAAATCATAACAGACGAGGAGAGAGAAAGAGAGAGAGGAAGTGGAAAAGAGAGGGAGAGAGAGAGGGAACGAGAGGGTGTCAGCTTAAACTATACACTTATAAGCTTAATATTGCACTAAGGAATACTGAACTCTGTAAGCGACGCCAACACTAGACGCTAGATATAACAGACTCTTTAATAAGACACTCTCACATAACACAGGTTACACACAACACTATATAAGCTTTCATACTAAGTGGAATAACAACAAACACATACACATAAACACAATGTCAATGGAGAGAGAGAGAGAGAATGACAGAATAAAAGAAAGATAATGAGATAGAGAGAAATAGAGAAAGCCAATAGACAGAGAAAAGAAGGGAGGCTACTAGGATCAATGCATAGAAAAGGTTAATTCGTGGATTATTTACCCTGTCGGTTTACAGTGTTTAACTAATCTCCATCGTTTGAAGATCAACGTGTACAAGAGAGTCTACTCCCCTTATCTAACAAGGGAAATGTAAAATATCTCAATTTTAGAATAACTTTGTTTCAAATCACTTCTTACTTTATGAAGCTGATATTGATGTCTAGATGGCACACTGTACAGCGTTAGGAGGCCATATGTGGCCCGCGTTAGCTTTGCCCGCTCAAAAATTATCAAAATAATGTTAAACTATTACGCTGGAAAAAAAGAGATGACAAGCTACTTGAATTGAAAAATAGTTTATGTTACACCGAGATTGAGTCTGCAGTGAAAGCCAGCTACATTTTGTGAAACTTAATTGCAAGCCATAGCCAATCATTTAGTGAAGGGGATTTTATGAAGGAGTGTTTCGTTAAAGCTGCCGAAGTAATTTGTCCAGAAAAGGTGAAAGCATTCAAAGAAATAGCGTTAACTAGGAACATTGTGGCAGATTGAATAAATGACATGTCAGTCAACTTGCGTGAATAGTTGATTTTGAATTCTTTTCGTTGACTCGAGATGAGTCTACTGATGTAATGGGTGTAGCGTGGATGTTTTTGAAAACTTACAGGAGGGGATATTCCGGTACAATATACCTTTGGTAAAGCCAGCTAGTCTAGCAACGGATGGCGCATCAACCATGAGCGGTATACATCAACAGTTAAATTTCTAGAAAAATAGTTAGAGCTGTTTTTTTTTTTAGATCAGTGTCCAGGTTTCACCCTCCTTCTATGAATAGAGGTATTGTAAGAAAGTACCGGTAACTACAGGGCCGGATTTAACTATGCTGAAACACCGGGGCTGAAGCCCCACTTTCCCTGCCTTAATACGAATTATCTGAATTAAAAGTTAGCAAAAATATAAGCATAAAGGCTTGGATTCTAAAGTTTCTTATCAAAAACCCGCAATATGTAAAAGTGAACTGGTATGTGTCAGGCACGAGAGAGCTTAGCAATGGAGCGCAGAAGGGCTGCGTCCTGTCACCAGTATTGCATACCATATACACACATGAGTGTCAGAGCCTATCAGCTGACACTTCCATCATTAAATTTGGAGACGACAAAGCAATCATTGGCCTTATTGCAGGTGACGAAAATGTGTACCAATCAACAATTAACATTTTTTACCAATGATGTATAGATAACTTTTTAATTTTAAATTTTCAGAAAACTAAATAAATGAAAATAGATTTTAGAAAACATAAAGGCCATCTTGCAGAAATTCAGATAATCAATCAAACCGTAGAAGAAGTACAAGACTAGAAATACCTAGGTACAACCATCAACAACAAATCGAAATGAAATGAACACTGTCAAAACAACAAAACCGTTGCATAAAAAATCACCAATGCCTCTTCTATCTTAGAAAGCTAAAAGGAAATTTAACATCGACAAAACAATAATTAAACTTTTTTATACAGCAACCATCAGCAGTCTAATTAACTTTGCCATCACCTGCTAATATGGTAATAATTCACTGGCATATAGACTAAATAGACTAATTAAAAAAGCATCGTATATCACTGGAACACAGCTACCACCTCTTGAAGAATTATTTCATGAAAGATGCCTTTCCAGAACACTCTCGATTCATAAAGATAACCTGCACCCATTATACTACTGTTATATCAGATCTGAACGAAGTGGGCGTCTCTTTTCCATTAAGACTAAAACAAACAGATTTAAAAACTCCTTTATCCCACTTTCGGTCAGAGTGTTACAAGATCATCTGTCGTCATCGAAAAGTACATATAAGTCTATTCATAAAGCGCTGGTTATGAGTGTGTATGTGTTCTGTGTGAATGTTGTTCGTATTTGCATGTATATTGTTATTGTACAGTAGTTACGCTCAGTTGTAGTCAAACGGATTTTCCTTTTCATTGGATCAATACAAATTCTCTTATCTTAAATCCTGCCCTTGAACACAACGTTTAGCATATTTTGTAGAGCTCTAATATGACAGTGCTGTCCAAAACTATGGCCCACGGTATCATCCGACCCCTTGAGACTTCTATCCACAATACATAAAGAAGCCTCTGTTTCTTGTAAGAGTCGACATTTTTTTTCCGATGCTGCTGAACATAACACGCGTGTCGGTGTGACGAAATGCGTCCTCTCAATACAGAACTGACCAGTGCGGAACTACCCCCCGCCCCCCTTTTTACCACTAGTTAGCATTGTATAGCCACCTCTCAACACTAAACTGACCAGCGTAGAACACAAATATCCTATTACACCAAGGTTAGATCCAACCACCAAATTATAGGCCATAAACACACATCCCAAGTTACATCCCGTCCGCTATGCCATCGAGCCTGATAATTGTTGCATGGTTCCGCTTTCATCATCCTTCGCCCCGCTCCCCCCGGGTCGCGCGATAAAGAAGTCAGATGCGTGAGCCCCAAATAAAACAATTGGTCCAATTTAACAATTCTAAATTCGAAAGACTCGATGGCCTTTGGATCGTCACTACTCTAACGTACAGCTCGGGAACCCATAAAAGCCGGAGACGAAAGTTTCAGGTTAATGCCACTCTAGATCAGAATCAATGAGAAGTCAGAAGACTCTCAAGTCAACAATTCATTTAGGAACTTGTGTGAGGCAAAGCGGGTGAGTTGGAAAAACGTTATCATTATTATTTAGTGTGCCTTCGCCTGTAACATTTATGTTCATGTATCATTACCATGTTAGCACTTAGTTGAATCTAAACATTACATTTGTGAAAGCCTTTAAATATGTGTTCCTCATTTACTCGTCAATTTTGACTGTACCTCCAACGGGGGACATCCACCCTACAACTTAGTTAATCCTATTGTCTATTTGGTATCTGGAAATTTAGGCGACGGATATTTAGGCACCGGATATTTAGGCAACGGATATTTAGGCACCCGGAAATTTAGGCACCCAGATATTTAGGCACCCGGAAATTTAGGCACCCGGAAATTTACGCACCGGATAATTAGGCACTATTTGACAAGGCGGAAAATTAGGCACCGGATAATTAGGCACTCTTTAATTAGCGACCTTAATTTTGAAAATAATTTTCTGGCACAAAGACTTAGACTAAATAGACTAATTTAAAAAAAAACATCGTATATCACTGTGACACAGCTACCATCTCTTGAAGAGCTTTTTCATGAAAGATGCCTTTCCAGAACACTCTCGATTCATAAAGATAACCTGCACCCATTATACTACTGTTATATCAGATCTGAACGAAGTGGGCGTCTCTTTTCCATTAAGACTAAAACAAACAGATTTAAAAACTCCTTTATCCCACTTTCGGTCAGAGTGTTACAAGATCATCTGTCGTCATCGAAAAGTACATATAAGTCTATTCATAAAGCGCTGGTTATGAGTGTGTATGTGTTCTGTGTGAATGTTGTTCGTATTTGCATGTATATTGTTATTGTACAGTAGTTACGCTCAGTTGTAGTCAAACGGATTTTCCTTTTCATTGGATCAATACAAATTCTCTTATCTTAAATCCTGCCCTTGAACACAACGTTTAGCATATTTTGTAGAGCTCTAATATGACAGTGCTGTCCAAAACTATGGCCCACGGTATCATCCGACCCCTTGAGACTTCTATCCACAATACATAAAGAAGCCTCTGTTTCTTGTAAGAGTCGACATTTTTTTTCCGATGCTGCTGAACATAACACGCGTGTCGGTGTGACGAAATGCGTCCTCTCAATACAGAACTGACCAGTGCGGAACTACCCCCCGCCCCCCTTTTTACCACTAGTTAGCATTGTATAGCCACCTCTCAACACTAAACTGACCAGCGTAGAACACAAATATCCTATTACACCAAGGTTAGATCCAACCACCAAATTATAGGCCATAAACACACATCCCAAGTTACATCCCGTCCGCTATGCCATCGAGCCTGATAATTGTTGCATGGTTCCGCTTTCATCATCCTTCGCCCCGCTCCCCCCGGGTCGCGCGATAAAGAAGTCAGATGCGTGAGCCCCAAATAAAACAATTGGTCCAATTTAACAATTCTAAATTCGAAAGACTCGATGGCCTTTGGATCGTCACTACTCTAACGTACAGCTCGGGAACCCATAAAAGCCGGAGACGAAAGTTTCAGGTTAATGCCACTCTAGATCAGAATCAATGAGAAGTCAGAAGACTCTCAAGTCAACAATTCATTTAGGAACTTGTGTGAGGCAAAGCGGGTGAGTTGGAAAAACGTTATCATTATTATTTAGTGTGCCTTCGCCTGTAACATTTATGTTCATGTATCATTACCATGTTAGCACTTAGTTGAATCTAAACATTACATTTGTGAAAGCCTTTAAATATGTGTTCCTCATTTACTCGTCAATTTTGACTGTACCTCCAACGGGGGACATCCACCCTACAACTTAGTTAATCCTATTGTCTATTTGGTATCTGGAAATTTAGGCGACGGATATTTAGGCACCGGATATTTAGGCAACGGATATTTAGGCACCCGGAAATTTAGGCACCCAGATATTTAGGCACCCGGAAATTTAGGCACCCGGAAATTTACGCACCGGATAATTAGGCACTATTTGACAAGGCGGAAAATTAGGCACCGGATAATTAGGCACTCTTTAATTAGCGACCTTAATTTTGAAAATAATTTTCTGGCACAAAGACTTAGACTAAATAGACTAATTTAAAAAAAACATCGTATATCACTGTGACACAGCTACCATCTCTTGAAGAGCTTTTTCATGAAAGATGCCTTTCCAGAACACTCTCGATTCATAAAGATAACCTGCACCCATTATACTACTGTTATATCAGATCTGAACGAAGTGGGCGTCTCTTTTCCATTAAGACTAAAACAAACAGATTTAAAAACTCCTTTATCCCACTTTCGGTCAGAGTGTTACAAGATCATCTGTCGTCATCGAAAAGTACATATAAGTCTATTCATAAAGCGCTGGTTATGAGTGTGTATGTGTTCTGTGTGAATGTTGTTCGTATTTGCATGTATATTGTTATTGTACAGTAGTTACGCTCAGTTGTAGTCAAACGGATTTTCCTTTTCATTGGATCAATACAAATTCTCTTATCTTAAATCCTGCCCTTGAACACAACGTTTAGCATATTTTGTAGAGCTCTAATATGACAGTGCTGTCCAAAACTATGGCCCACGGTATCATCCGACCCCTTGAGACTTCTATCCACAATACATAAAGAAGCCTCTGTTTCTTGTAAGAGTCGACATTTTTTTTCCGATGCTGCTGAACATAACACGCGTGTCGGTGTGACGAAATGCGTCCTCTCAATACAGAACTGACCAGTGCGGAACTACCCCCCGCCCCCCTTTTTACCACTAGTTAGCATTGTATAGCCACCTCTCAACACTAAACTGACCAGCGTAGAACACAAATATCCTATTACACCAAGGTTAGATCCAACCACCAAATTATAGGCCATAAACACACATCCCAAGTTACATCCCGTCCGCTATGCCATCGAGCCTGATAATTGTTGCATGGTTCCGCTTTCATCATCCTTCGCCCCGCTCCCCCCGGGTCGCGCGATAAAGAAGTCAGATGCGTGAGCCCCAAATAAAACAATTGGTCCAATTTAACAATTCTAAATTCGAAAGACTCGATGGCCTTTGGATCGTCACTACTCTAACGTACAGCTCGGGAACCCATAAAAGCCGGAGACGAAAGTTTCAGGTTAATGCCACTCTAGATCAGAATCAATGAGAAGTCAGAAGACTCTCAAGTCAACAATTCATTTAGGAACTTGTGTGAGGCAAAGCGGGTGAGTTGGAAAAACGTTATCATTATTATTTAGTGTGCCTTCGCCTGTAACATTTATGTTCATGTATCATTACCATGTTAGCACTTAGTTGAATCTAAACATTACATTTGTGAAAGCCTTTAAATATGTGTTCCTCATTTACTCGTCAATTTTGACTGTACCTCCAACGGGGGACATCCACCCTACAACTTAGTTAATCCTATTGTCTATTTGGTATCTGGAAATTTAGGCGACGGATATTTAGGCACCGGATATTTAGGCAACGGATATTTAGGCACCCGGAAATTTAGGCACCCAGATATTTAGGCACCCGGAAATTTAGGCACCCGGAAATTTACGCACCGGATAATTAGGCACTATTTGACAAGGCGGAAAATTAGGCACTGGATAATTAGGCACTCTTTAATTAGCGACCTTAATTTTGAAAATAATTTTCTGGCACAAAGACTTAGACTAAATAGACTAATTTAAAAAAAAACATCGTATATCACTGTGACACAGCTACCATCTCTTGAAGAGCTTTTTCATGAAAGATGCTATTCCAAAACACCCACGATTCTTAAAGACTATCTGCACCCATTAAACCACTATTACATATGATCTGAACGAAGTGGTCGTCTCCTTTCTATTACGACTAAAACAGAAACGATGTTATAAGATCATCTGTCGTCATCAAGAAGTTCATAGAAGTCTAATGTATAAAGCGCTGGATTTATAAATGTGTATGTGTTTTTGTGTGTTAATGTTGTTCCTATTTGCATCTATATTGTTATTGTATAGTAGTTACGCTGAGGTTGTCAATTGTAGTCTAACTGAATGTCCATTTGATTGGATCAATACAAATTCTCTTATCTTCTACTATCTAGTCTAGAGCTACACTTGAATAAGATGTAAAAAAAAAATACTTGTTCTCTACCTAGTAGTAAAAATGTAATCTAACTTATTAATGACCAACCCTTTACATGAACAAAAAATAATAAATTGAAAAAAGAAATAAATAGAAACACACACTAAATCTATGAGAGATGAGACTTTTGTCTGATAGAAAGATTAGAGACAAAAGTGATACATCAGTAGAGAACGGTACGAGACTAGTTTTAAATGAAGAAATGATTCACGTTTACACACAAGACAATTGGACAACTATACGTATACGTGGGCTTCTTGTTAGTAAATATCCAATGTTAAGTACACTCCCAGTTCACCCTGATTTCACTTGGTAGAAATAAACCAGCAAGTGGCCACTGAGTCCTATAGATCTTTTTTGAAACATATTAGTAAGAAGAATAACTAATCTGATCTTAGAGTTTGAAATCTTTTTGGCCATACAAGTATCACACATAGATCAGTGGTCAGTTCAGGCTCCGGCTGGAAGGCTTCGGTTCACAGCTGAAGTGTAAATCTACTTCTGTCAAAGTGTTGCGATCAATAGACATACATGGTGACAATACCGGTTCAGTCAAACTTCCGGTTCCACGAGTCTACAAGGCTGGTGGTAACGGCTCAGGTTCCTTTGCGACAAATGAGTTCTATGTCAGCTAGAGTGTAGTTATGTCTGGCAGTAACGCTTCAATTTCTTCTACTACGAATCCCTTCTATGGCGTTTGATTCACTCAACAATGACGACAATGAGCATTCAACAATGACGATAATGAACATTCAACAATGACGATAATGAACATTCAACAATGCCGATAATAAACATGCAACAATGACGATAATGAACATTCAACTTTGCTTCAACAAGAATGTCTCTGATGCAGCGCAGTCCACGATAAAAATAATCTCTCAGATGTGGTGAGGTATTCGACGAAAATGATGCTGTAAATGTAATCTGCGACGACACGCGATAATCATCATCCTTCGCCCCGCTCCCCCCGCGATAATTCTCTCTCAAACGATTCAGGCTGACATACTAATCAGGCAGACTGCGAATCTCATCAGGCGAATCTTTAATGCTGAATATTTTAAAGTTCCTTCTGACCTCAGGGTCGTTGCTCGTCAGGGCGTTGTTAGTTCTAACCTCGGGGTCGCCAAAATAATGTTGTAGCTAGATCTATTAATCTAAAATGGTGTGCAACTGATGCCTTTATTAACACCTGGGATGTCTGTCTCGTCTGCTTCTCCATTGTTACTTATCTACCTGTAATAATAATCAACCTTCTTCTATCGCCATATAATTCTTCTTGTTCGCCTATTCTACTGCGTCATTCGTCTGTCTGACTACGTCACTACTTTACTGTCTCTAAAAACATCACACAATATGTCTATTCAGCAAAACTAACGTACTCTCTTACTAAATTAAAACACAACAATGTATGTATGTATGTATATATGTATGTATAAATGTATGTATGTATGTATGCATGCATGCATAGATAGGCATCTATCTATCTATCTATCTATGTATCTATTTATCTATTTATTTATCTATATATCTATCTATCTATCTATATTTGTCTATTTATCTATCTATCTATCTGTCTGTCTATCTATCGCGTTGTGTGTGCTTATATAGAGAGAAAAGCACCTGGCATAAAGTTTTTCATTGTCATTAGAGAACATCCTCAGCACACTGACACGAAGAAAGGGAGTCTCAATTATTTTTGAAAATATTTCCGGATCATCTCATAGAAATGAGGTGAATGCCTGGGCATTAGCTATGGTCGGAACGATGTCGCCCAACTAACAGTTTATATGGTTTAGTGCCGAAGTTTGGATTCAGGGGTTTTTCTTCCCTTTGTTGGGTAGCCAGCCAGGCCTAAAGAACTCTTTCTGCACAATGCTTGCAACTTAGGGCGCCAGATGCTCGCCTTGGCACATTCTCCTATCAGTTATCTGACCCAAATCACAGTCGCTGCTAAAGACCAGGTTTTGGACTATTGGTGAGGGGCTATTTAGGACGCAGGGTATTGGAGGTAGCAATCGCAACCTTACGAGACCACACACACAAGCTCACGCGATGCCATTGCCATATACAAGATATTGAAAAGTCTACTGAAGGTTTCAAAACAGCAACAGCAGCGACAACAACAGCACTGATGCAAATGTTTTACTTCTATTACAACTTTATTTATTTTTTTTGCAATTATCTCATACATTTTAACACCTTTGACCCAGTCCCTTCTACTAAGTCCAAAAATAGCAACTAGAAATGTTCTTGTAATTCTGAGTCAATGGAATGTCTGTAAGCATTGATTTAGTTTACCTTTGTTAGAAGAATTAATAGTAGAGATGCATGCATGTAAATTCTGGGAAGCTGAAATAAGAATAAATATTGTATTAATTTAAGTGTATAATCATTGTACAAAATTGCAAATGGTATCTTCAATCAAAAAGATAATTCAATGATGTAAACGAAAATGGCAAAACAAATGTGTGCTTCGTCTCGACGGTCCAGGGTTCGAATCCAAGCCGGTGCCCCTTTCAGTGAGGCATAAGAGTTACTGTTTTTGTCTTACTTAATTACACAGTTTAACATTTTTGTTTTAAAAACAGTTTATTATCATTTCTGGGAAGATATCTTCTTTAGTTCATCCATCAGACAAATACATTGAATTACTGCCCTTGAGCACGAGTTTCCTAAACTAAAAATATTTTTTTTTGTGATTAGATTTTTATTCAAAAATATTCTTATTTACAATGGATTCTATTGAACAAATGTAAACCTTACAGATTAAATGTATGTGCCTTATGTGGTATGTGTTCATTCAATGTTTTTTTTTTTTCAAAGACATGTTTAGTGTTGTGCAAGTGCATAAGTTTAGCGTTGTTCTTTCCTTTATATGCTTAAGTGTTCACACGAGTAATTCTATGTCTCCGATGTCTATGCGCAGTGGTTTCCAGATCTGGCAGCTCTCAATATAGTTTTTGTTCAATAAGGTAATTTTGGGGCCAGTAGTTCTAACTTGTTTGGGCCTATCTACAGTGCATGCAGCTCAAAATGTTTTTTTTTTTAAATACAATCAGAAGAGCTTACGCATTGTATACTATTGTACTACGCAACAGACAACTCCTTACTGTTCACGTGTAGCACATAGGTCAGTGATAGATTTCGTTTTTGCAGTACGTCATCAACTACGCAAGAAAATTCTGAAAAAGTAATTTAGACAAACACATTAGGAAGTAATATTAATTTAATTATGTTGTGTTAAACCAATATTTAATCAATAAAAATGTTTTGAAGTTAAACAGGTCTAAAGAATTTCTGCTAGGCCACGGAATAAAGACATATAATATTTCAATGACACTCGATTTGTGACATTAGAGAATAGAACGGGTTGCCTGAATCAGACAGGAAAACATTTTATATTATTAAAGTCTCGTATTGACATGTGTAATTATTTTTAAAAGACGTCTGTATCTTATAAGATAATGGTCTGAATAGTTGCTTGGAGATATCAGCCAAAAGAGTAGCAGGCCCATAAGGTTTTATTTAGATCATTAATAGTATTGGCACGCTTTCATATCGTTATGGTTTGTAATTGTATTTTGGTTCATGTAATCCCCCCCCTCTCTATCTTGATACTTCTTCTGCAATACTTTACTGATACGCCTAAAAAAGTACATCTTTGTATTATATTGCTGATATAATTAATAATTATGCTTTTAGTTAGCAATTTTTACTTATCTTGGTCAAGATAATGGCCTGTGATATATTAAATTACCTGTCTGTCAGCTCTTGTTGTGAATAGCTGCCTGGACCGCTGGTAAATGTTGGCGTATCTTCAACTAATAGACACACTGCATTAGCTTAATGCTTACAAAAAATACATTATTAAGCATGGCTATGTGGCGCATATTAGAAGTTATTCCCTTCTAGACCTTTCATCTATAGGGCAGTTTCTGTGTCCCACGCTTATCGAGGGTGTCATGTGGCCAGCACAATAGACATATGATTAGAGAGGATGAATAATGACACAGCATGACATACGAGCTACACAAAAGAGATATGATTAGAGAGGATGAATATTTACATTACATGACAAACGAGCTACACAAAAGAGATGTGATTAGAGAGGATTAAGTAACATGGCATGACAAACGAGTTACACTAAAGAGATATGATTAGAGAGGATTAAGTAACATGGCATGACAGACGAGTTATACAAAAGCAATTTAAAAAAAAAATTCTTTGTTAGGAGCAGTAGTGTGTTAGATGTGAAAATGTGAGGAAGCTGTTTCTTATTGTCATTTGTAGTCAGTGGTTCCCAAACAAAATAGTGCGGACAAAATAGCGCTATACTTTTTAAACATTGGTAAAATAAGAATGAGATAATTACTCTCTTCCTCTGAAAAAATATGGCATACTTTTAGATCAAATAATATTGAAGTAGATATAGATCTTCACAAAAATGCTGCCCAGTACCTTCACTTACTAAAATCCGGTACTTATATACACAGTACTTGCTTATTTTCATTATTTAGATGTTTGTTCTCGAGACGAATTACATTGCATGAGTTTTAAAAGATTCATCTGTAAAAATTATTATGGTCCTCACAAACAGGTGCTATTACTTATTGTGATCATCATTAACCAACAAGTTACCAAAAAACAAGAAAAACCTAATCATAAAGGTTCTACGAAATGTAATGGTATCAATAAGTTTGGATCAGTCGTGTAATTAAATGGGTTTTTGTTTAACGCCATGTCGTGGTTTTAACATTCTCCAAATTAAGCTTACATTCAAATTGGTACAGTATATTAGTAAAATTAACAAAAAAATATCATTAATAATCTTTTAATGAATAATACCGTTGTTTATTGGCGAAAAATGCACAAGTGACAAATCTCAATTTATGTCTCTTCGCGTCGTGCTTTCTGTGCAACAAAGGCATCTATGACATCATCTACATCGATACAGTCTATCATTTGTGATTCCACTGACATTTAAGCTTTTCTTGCGTTATTGTGCTTCTGAGATAGTGTTTGATTAGCTTGAGCTTTGAGAATGATCTCTTATTTGACGCAAAGGAAGTGGCCTGGGTTAGCAATGTTCGGATGGAGTTTGCAAGGTTTGAGCACAATTTATTACCCTTACAGAGCCAGCTATCTCTATATGTTAGTTGGTAATTGTGGCACTGGTTTTCTGTTGAAAAGTGCTCGTGCATCAATGAAATCATTGAGCAAGCGATTTACTTGTATTTCATCATAAAAACAATAAAAATTAACAGAGTTTTTCACATGCGTGTTATCATCCATAGACTCCAAGAGGTGTCTTGGTCAAGAAGAAACCCAAAGGTGTCCACATGGTTTTCCAGCCTTTGGAATATGTCCTTCATCTCATTATGAAGTCTGTGCAGCACTTCTGTCACAACACGTTAGCATTGCAGTTCTATTGACAATCCTACATTACGTCTTGGAACGAACACAACTCCCCATCAAGTCTTTTCTTTCTTTTGGTTCTTTTGATTCCAGGAAATCCATGGCAATCAATATATTTTTTTGCTTTTTCGATGAATTGGCTGATCAGTTTCGTCAGTTTAACATCATTTTGTTGAAAGCATGAAAGAGATTTCATTTCTTCAGCATCTTCCCTATGTGCAGTTCAGTTTTTTTTTTTGTATAATCTTTAGAACTAAATTAATTGGGCGCAGAGATTTGACCAGAATTCAAGATAAGCAAAAAAAAAGCAACATAGTTTTCCACTGCATGAAGAAGATTCTGTGCACTCCTTCTAGTGTCCATTCTATCCATTCTCTTCAGCACTACTTCTCTCATACAGAGACATTTTCACTTCTTCAACTGCTGTATCTTTCTATGATACTTTTCTTCGACACGTTCATGGTCTCCTTTGTTTTCAGTGCACTTATCAGGCTTCTTCTTAACTGATCAGGATGATAAAATAAACTACCCTATAAACCAAGTGACTTGTAAAAATGTTTGTAAAATGTCTGACATGTTTCGGATGTTCCCTCAGAGTTGAGGATAGTTTACTTCCTAGACAAGAAACCTTACTAGTAGTACTATTATTATTATTATTATGCTAGAAATTAACGAGGGTCGAGTTTCGCTAAAGAGAAACAAAATTCTTCGTAGTCCCTTTAACAGTTTCCACTGAGGAATTTTCTGGTGATGTGGCAGGTCTGCAGCAGTACCGCCCTCTGACAGGCAACAAAGATGTTCCTAGGAATGTTAAGGGCATTGAAGGTGTCTTTGAGGTCAGTTAAATTTTTCCCCTCGGTTGATAGAACAATGGGGTATATTGTTATTTTGGACAATTTCGATAAACGCTTAATCTCCAAGCCAAGGTTCCCATATTTTCTTTGTTATTCTATCTCAGTTTTTCTTCAATTATGAGACAGTGGTACGGCGATATCGTTAATGGTAGCGTTTTTTTTTTCTTTTTTATCGATGAACAGCAGATCCGGGCGATTGAAATACTATCACTTGTTGTCACAACCTAGTTTTTGTTGTAGGCGTGATAACGCGAATGTCGTGGTGTAGATACCTCTTGTAGATGATATAGTATTATTTGTCTTCTTAGATAAATACTTTCACTCGCGCACTAGATTTGCTAGTGTGTGAGAACACTAACATGCTGAACTCTCTGACCACATTATTTAGAATAAGTAATAGACTCGCTGGTAGCAGACATGGTTTTTATTACATATAAAATAATCCACATAAGATATTGGCAACTTCAGCCATCACAAATTACATCCAAGGAAACGTGTCCTGAATAGAAATCAATTATAATAACTTCCATACTTGTACATTGCTCTATTATCAAAAATATCCATAACACTCCTCTTTCTACAAGAATCTAAGATCAATTGAGGTGTCCACCTCGTGGTCAGTCCCGACCAGGAAAAATCTCGTGCTAACGTACACGAAATGGTTCAGTGATTACTAGTCACCAAATATTACAGGGGTTCTAAAACTTGTATGTACACTTGTCTGGACCAGTTGGGAAAACGTAGAGGGGAGAAAAAAAGGGGGAGGGTATTTAAGTGAATGCTAGCGTGATTACTTTTTAGTATCATTTTTTTTATATAAAATGAAGTTGCACGACTTGAATTCGAGCTCAAGGGCTCAAGCGTCGTCAGGACAACATACTTACCGCTGTGCTAGTAAAGGTTTTATTGTTATCTATTGTTAGTTTCAAACTTTTAGGTGTCGGCCTTTAAAAGGAACTAATTCAACTTATACCACCACATCTGTCAAGGAAATATTCTTTCCTTTCTTCGATGCCAAACTAAATTATTACATACCTGTATGAAATAAAGAAACTTTTTTTAAATTCTTGTATTGTCAGAAGCTAGACATAATTGCGCAAAATTTCAGATTGTTCTCATATTGGGTGTGGAATTATTAACCTCTACACGCCAGACAGACAGACAGAGTTGATATAAGCTTTGTTTAAATCATAATTTTTTGTGCAATTTTAGCAGCGCTACATAAACACATTTGTACTTCTGTTAATCTTGTAACATGAATTAAGTTTTTCAAATGGTATTTAGTTGGCTAGAGATATCTCAATATTGTATGCTTGACATTAGTATTGATTATGTCTATATTTGACTTTTTTTTTCATAATCTCGCTGAATCTGAAATGCTTTACATTTAAGATCTAGATTTAGGAAAAAAAAAAAGTTTCACACACACAAAAAACAATTAATAAGTTCTTGGCAATGAAATATAGTTTGGGCCTTTAGACATTTAAATGTTGGCTCAAAAAAGAAAATTATTGGGTCAAAATTGCGAATAAAAACCGCTAAGTTTCTATATTGAAAATGACTAAGTTGCTATCAGCTTTTTGCTGTCGAAGGGAATTGGGAGACTTATTGATAATCAGTCCTCAGTGCCAAGAATTTCTTAGTGTACATTGACAATACAATATAAATGTAAAACTTCATTACTAATACAGCTCCACGTTTTTATATGACGCGATTTCCTAGATTGCGCTTCACATATTATGTTCATGTTTATCTAATTATAGGGACGAGATCGGGAATTCGATTTTTAGAAACTTAAAGTTAAAATAAATTTGACGGTAACGAAACATGTTTAAACCAATAGAACAGTCGAGAGCCAAGTTCTCACGATCTGGCCAATGAGTTAAAATTGTTCTCACTTCTTTTTGTATACATTGAAAGTTCAAAGAAAATCACAAAAGCCGTTTTTTTAAATAAAAATTACAACTACGAACATTTAAGTATTGCTCTGTAAATAGTATAGGACATTATCGGGAATTTCCTCAAGCGTAAGTTCTCAATGTCCTATTACGTGAATGGGAGTGTCTCCTAAAATAGAGCGCCACTGTCACATGACAAAATGTTCTACAAGATTAAACATAGTCGTCACGACTAAAGGAAGCCAACAACATTGAAGTATATGTTGAAACAGTTTAGGAAGTTGTTGAGACTACTGGGATGTGAATAAGATTTAAATAACGTAAGTTCAATGATTATTTATTTTTTGTGTATCTATATTCTAATGTATTATTATTTAGATCTATACGTTTTTTAGAAAGTGGGGAATGTGAACAAGTTTCAAGATGGAGTCGTACAAGATGGAGGTTATGGAGATACTGCCTACACAAAGTGTTGGTGTAGAAAATGTGAATGTTCAAACTCAGCAAGCAATGTGTGGTGGGAGTTTTTGATCACATTGAGGCCAACCACACCACATTGAGATTTTTTTATGATAGAAATGACAGTCCAGTGGTCAATGTTGACAAGGTTAGTGTTAGATATGTAGACATTGAGGATGACTGGTGTGGGTTGATCTGTGTGACATGTGATAAAACTTTAGGAAATAAACTGAATGAGATGTACAAACATTATGAAAATGTCTGGGAGAAAGTCTGTAACAGCTACTATGCCTCTAGATCTGCACAAAAGTTGACCTTTATAGTGTCACATCCTCATGGATGTTCTAAACAGGTCAGTGTTGGTCAATGGAAGGACAGACTAGACGTGGGTCTTAGATCTCAGTTTACTTATATAACTTGTACATGTCCAGGAAGTAGTGGAGCACAAGTCCACTGTCTGAGGTATAATGACATGACTTGGTTTGAACTTGTCCACAGTGGAAGTAAGTCTGGATTAAATTACAGTGGAGTTGGTCGTTTCTGGTGAGTTGTTTTCCTTGTGAGTTGTCCAGCTTCACCATGAAAATGTCTTTGAGACCCTTGACATTCTGAACATTAAACTCAAATGTCTCTTTAGTCTTGCGTTATGTAAATAAATTGTGTATGCTGTCTTTAAATTTACTCCATTAAAAACAACATTTACATAACTAGAAGAGTCATTGAGTGACTACTGTAATGATGTTTGGATTTATTGAAGCTCACGTATTTCGACAAGACTTGGACAAGAACCTTTAATGCTTGACTGTACTGCAAGAACTTGGTCAATACATCAGAAGTATGTAAAAGAAAAGTTCCCTTTCAGACCTTATGATCTATGGGGCAGATCATGTAAAGGTCATCTGTTTCTGCGGTCAGGGTTAACGAGGGTGTCAAGTGGCTAGCACAACGACCAACCGCCTTTACTTTTCTCAACAAACAAAAAGTAGGCCTATCCATTAGAGTTGCGTGGACTTAGAGGCTTATTTAAGATTCCAGATTTAAGATTAAAAATTCCAGGATTCGAACGTGGGAAGCAAAGAAATTTAACACTTAGCCAGCGCCTCTCCAAACACCATAAAATTGACAGACAAACGTTTTATAACTAAATACATTGCACAATTATATCAATCCCACTAACTGTGAGAACTTACCGGATGAAACTGTAGTTTGATTACAAATATTCAAAACGTACAGTAGTTTCCGTTTTATGACAGGAGTCAGTAGCAAATCGGTTATTTGTTTAAAAATAAAACATGTATGGTAATAAGGATCTACTTCACGGAAATGATTCTATTGTCGTTGAGCAATCAGACCAGCTTAACTACCGTGCTTTTTATTTAACTTCCAACAGCGTTGTGCTAACTTTTAATTCAGTTGAGACATTTAAATGTTTAGCATGTTTCAGATGTTACTCCATATTTGTAAATAATTACATCTTTCAGTGGCGTTGTTAGGAATTTTAATGGCCCGAGTGATTGACCTCTTTAGAATCCCCTGCATTTTGACATTCAACGTCATGAAATGAGATAAATGGCGTAATAGTTAATGTAAAAACAAATTTCGGACACTCATTTGGGACCCCCCCCTCAAGTAAGGGCCTGAGGAGATTATTAAATTTGATCCCCTTCCATCCACGATAGCTACGCCAATGACATTTTTTAAACCCAGGACCATCAAGACAATCGAACGACAGTCTAGAGCGCATACCACACGACGAAACAGACAACAATATTTAAAAATATAATACAAGTAAAGTTTAGACCTTGTGATCTACGCGGCAGATGAATTATAGGTAATCTGTTTCTGTGGCCCACGTTAACAATGGTGTCATGTTGCCAGCACAACAACCAACCGCCTTTACTTTTAGCCAGCTAATGTTATAAACCCATTAGAGATCGGTAGATTCAGAGGCGCCTTAAGATCTAGAAAGTAAAAATCACAGTTTTTCCTCAGGATTCGAGCCCGGGACCCCTGTTCGGAAGCCAAGCGCTTTACCACTCCACCACAATTTTAAAATTATGAAAAAAACTAGTAAATTAATTTAATACTTTAAACATGTATTACAAATGTATTACAAATGTATTACAAATGCTTAGTTTACAAAAGGACTAAAAGAGTTTTAGCTTAGTTGTAAAGATACTAGTTCTCTGGGCTTCGTCTTCTGTATCATCAAAAGTAAAAACAAACAAACTTGTCAATGATTGGATAAAAATGAACAAGTAACTAAAAACAAGAAAAACTAAAAAATTTTTTTTTTTTAAATCACAAAACTTAAACGAAGTGTAATGTATTAATTAGTTTGCATCAGTCATGTAATTACATTTGTAATAGATCTAGACTAACAATAATAAATCTGTGTGATTAGAAATATTTATTGACCAATTGTTTTTGTTTAGCGAAAGTTCGTGTTTTTAGCTATGATTATATCACTTATTAAGAAAGAAAGGAATGTTTGGGTGGATTTTACCTTATTAGCTTTTAAAAGCATTAAAATTTTAAAAAAAGAGTAGGGAGAGACATAAAAGCGAACTCCTGGCTCTCGCCTCCTCGGGTCGACGCGATAATCACTCTGCTAGTGAGGTATTTTTGACTAGAGAAAAGTGCATGTTGTTCATTACAATTTAGAAAGTCGACGTATAAAGGGCACTAATTCAGCTTATACTATCCCTTCAGTCAAGTACAATTTCTTCCTCTAGGTCGAGATACCAAACAAAATAAATTATTACCAATAGTTAATTAATTAATTGGTTCAGTAGTTGTTTTTTAATGATCCTTGTGCTGTCTGGTAAAAAAAAGTAGTTGCGCAATATTTCAGCTGGGTGCCACAGAAATAACGTGTACACACTTTTACCACACACAAATCAGATAGCGTGATTGAGAGAAGCTTTGTAAAAATTGGGAAAGATAAAGACATAGACATTGTCACTTAAATCAGACGGATGTGCTCCCTGGCAACGGTCACATTCTTATATGCTTGTCAATCTTGGACACTGACTGTAAAACTAGAGAGGAGGATACTAAAGATGGAAATGAGACGCTATAGAAACATTCTAGGCATCATTTGTAAGGACTGCATCAAAAACAAGGAGATTTAAAATAAAATCACAATATCAATAGGGCTCTACGATGACTTGATGTCCACTGTCAAAAATGCAAGCTAAAATTGTATGGCCATATTACAAACCCTCGAGACTCACAAAAACATTATTTCAGGGAACAGTACCAGGAAAAAGAAAAAGAGACAGCTTGAGAAATCGATGGGAAGACTACATTAAACATGGACATGTCATTGAAAGAGATAATTTTCAAGGCAAAATAATTAAGAGGAATGGAGATATACGGTCTGCTGATCATGTGTGGTACCCCATTGTTTCTAGAGACACAGGAATAGATTAAGGTGAATATGATTTAAGCAGACAATATAAAATCAAACTCTCTACAAATCTACACTCAAAAACTTATTTGTTATTACACACTTTGAAAAAAAAGACTTTTTATTTAGGTTGTAATAGAAATGTCTATGTTTCAATCCATTAACAAAAAACAGGGCCTGCCTTAGGTCATCAGGGGCCCTAGGCGAAGCGAATAGAACAACCCCGTTTGAAAAAGAATAACAACACGTCTTCTGCACCTGATGTCTACAAGGGCTTTCGTATTGGATCAAACGTGTATCCATCGGCCTTCATTAGAGCTCTCCAGCTGTCTTTTTCAAAAGTAATATTCTGCCAGCTTTTTTCGCTATGCCCATGATCTTAGTAGCGCTTAATAAAGGCACCTCTGTCACGACATTTTCCTTCAAGCTTGCCTGTAAGTCCATCCACCTCTAATGTGCACTTGGCATTAGTTTGGGAAAAGTAAAGGCGGTTGTTGGTTGTGCTGGCCGCATGACACCCTTGTTAACCATGAGCCACAGAAACAATTGACCTCTACATCATCTTCTATATAGATCGCAAGGTCTAAAAAGGGTGCTAGTCGCATGACACCCTCGTATACCATGAGCCACAGAAACAGTTGACCTTTAAATTATCTGCTATATAGATCGCAAAGTCTGAAAAAGGTGCTGACCGCAAGACATCCTCGTTAATCATTAGCCACAGAAACAATTGACCTTTAAATCATCTGCTATATAGATTGCAATGTCTGAAAAGGGTGCTGGCTGTATGACATCCTCGTTATCCATGAGCCACAGAAACAATTGACCTTTTCATCATCTGCTATATAGATCTCAAGGTCTGAAAAGGGTGCTTTACTTTATGTTTTATTTATTTATACTAGGCGTTCACTAGTCGGGTTAAACACGTATTATTTACAATAAGAGAAATTAAACAATAATTTGTTAATTCTATTATATCTTTTTTTAAAAATAATATTTGGGAGTCTGGAGATAAACTAAACTTAGTCGCGGACGATAAATTAAGTTTCACTGATGCCAATTAAATTTTATTTTTTACAACAATGAAATCGGAATATCTTACAATATTTGATTCTGCATTCTTAAAATTGTAAAAAGTGTAATAAAGTTATTTATTAAAAAAAAAGCTTCTCCTATACCACCGTATACGCTAAAAAGCACGTTTTTCATAGTCTTTGTTTCATAAATGAAAGTGTGTAGTATACTCTAAGAAATAGATGTATAATGAATGTTTGTTGTTTACGCCTTTGTTAAACAAAATGTCTGTATATATTACATTTCCATAGAAAAATGTTTCGTTGTAGATTTCTGCAGATGTGTTTGATTTCTGCTTGTTTTGTAAGTAACTAGCTGCAGTTTTACTTTTCCTAATGGTATTGAAAGCAGAAGACTTTGGGTCTGTATCGTCTGTAGTCAGAGACATATACACGCAGGACAAAACAAACTATTGCAAGGCGTCATGGGCCTCTTTTGTTCACGCAAAAGATATTAATATAAACACGCTACGTCAAGCGGACAAACTTTGACCTTTAAAGTAAGACAATGTTGACTCTAGAATCGTAATGGCGAAACAAGAAATGAATAGGTGACATCCGCGTTCTAAAATGATCTATCTAAAGTCGACTCTGGTGTAAACAAATAAAAAAAACTTTTTAGAAAATGAAATCGAGTAATTGTTTTAAAAATAAAAATTAAATAATTAAACATAATCTTTTTTGTTTGTGTCATTTTTACCTGATTAATACAAAAGTATGAATTAGTAGCTTCAATAGCAGTATAACAAATTTCTCGTACCTGGAAAATAAAACAATGTCGTAGCGCTTCCCACCTTTTCAATTCCACTTGTCAGCACATAACGCCCTACCCCTTTTCGAAACGCTTTATACATTCTATCTATAAGTAAGTACGTTTTTGAGCTGTGCGTTTATTCCTTTGTAACATGTTTAATAAAAATTAGACTACCAGCAGAGGCGGACTGGATGTTATAATCGACATGAACATTTCTATACAATCCGGCCTACAAATTGTATATCATATAATAATGTTATAACTCTAATTGTATATCATATAATAGTGTTATAACCTTTATTGGATATCATATAATAGTGTTATAACCTTAATTGTATATCATTTAATAGTGTTAAAACCTTAATTGTATATCATTTTGTAGTGTTATATTCTTAATTGTATATCATATAATAGTGTTATAACCTTATCACAAATGTATCACAAATGTCTTACAAATTTATTACAATGCCTTACAAATGTCTTACAAATGTATTTCAAATGCGTTACAAATGTATTAAAAATGTATCACAAATGTCTTACAAATGTATAACAAATGTTTTACAAATGTATTACAAATGTATCACAAATGTATTACAAATGTATTACAAATGTCTTACAAATGTATTACAAATGTCTTACAAATGTCTTACAAACGCTTATTTTCGAAAACGACGTAATAGAGTTGAGACTTAGTTGTCAAGAGATACGTCTGCACCAGTTTCTCTGGACGTCGTCTTCTGTTTCACCAAAAGTCAAATAGACGTCTGCACCAGTTTCTCTGGACGTCGTCTTTTGTTTCACCAAAAGTCAAATAGACGTCGTCTTCTGTTTCACCAAAATCGAAGAACACAAAACCTGGTAATGTTTGGGTGAAGTGGAAGAAGTAACCAAAAAAACCCCCAAGAAAAACCTAATCACAAAGGTTCTAGGAAATGCAATTCTTATTGTCAAACCAAAGTAGGATACCAGCATCAAAGCATAACAGACGAGGAGAGAGAAAGAGAGAGAGGAAGTGTAAAAGAGAGGGAGAGAGATAGAGGGAACGATAGAGTGTCAGCTTAAACTATACACTTATAAGCTTAATATTGCACTAAGGAACACTGAACTCTGTAAGAGACGCCAAAACTAGACGCTTGATACATCAGACTCTTTAATAACACACTCTCACATAACACAGGTTACACACAACACTATATGAGCTTTCATACTAAGTGGAATAACAACAAACACATACACATAAACACAATGTCAACGGAGAGAGAGAGAGAGAGAGAACGACAGAATAAAAGAGAGAAAATGAGATAGAGAGAAATAGAGAAAGAAAATAGACAGAGAAAAGAAGGGAGGATACTAGGATCAATCCATAGAAATGGTTTATTCGTGGATTATTTAACCTGTCGGTTTACCGTGTTTAACTAATCTCCATCGTTTGAAGATCAACGTGTTCAAGAGAGTCTACTCCCCTTATTTAACAAGGGAAATGTAAAATATCTCAATTTTAGAATAACTTTGTTTCAAATCACTTCTTACTTTATGAAGCTGATATTGATGAAGCATTTAAAGAAATAGCGTTAACTAGTTACACTGTGGCAGATTGAATAAATGACATGTCAGTGAACTTGCGTGAATAGTTTATTTTGAATTCTTTTCGTTGGTTCTAGATGAGTCCACTGATGTAACAGGTGTAGCGAGGATGTTTTTGAGAACTAACAGGAGGGGATATTCCAGTACAATATATCTTTGGTAAAGCCAGCTAGTCTAACAACGGATGGCGCTCCAGCCATTATGAAATGGTTTTGATGCAAAGCTACTTGCATATGCTAATTTTAAATTTGCTAATTTTCAGTGCATCATTCACCAAGAAACATAACAATTCCAACATGTCTTAAGACTGGTTTCAGTCACTATCAATTTTATTCTTCTTATCTTATCTTATATAATACAGACGTTACTTCAAAAAAGAAGATGATTACGTCCTACGCGTCATGCATTTAGTCATGCACTTTAACCAATGACTTAAATTCTGCCAAGTCACTGGTTTTTCCGGCTAGCTCAGGCAACCCATTCCATGCTCTAATAGCACTAGGGAAGAAGGAGTATTTGTACAAATTTGTCCTAGCTTATGGGACGAGGAATGTGCCTTTATTTTTGTGTCTTTCAGAGTATTTTATAAGTTTTGTTTTTGTATTTGAAGATTATGGTTTAGTGTTTTTAGTATAATTGCTACTTTACTTTTGAGTCTTCTGTCCTGATGGCTTTCTAAATTTAGTGATTTTACTAATGGTGTTACTCTAGTCAAATGTGAATTTTTGTTTGTTATGAATCTCACTGCTATATTTTGTGTTTGTTCCAGTTTCTTAATGTTTTCTTGAGTTGAGGGGTCCCAAACGGTGGATGCATATTCTATTATTGGCCTAACCAAGGTTAAATAACATTTTAGTTTTATGTTCTTATTTGATTTATAGAAATTTCTTTTAATAAATCCTAATGCTTTGTTAGATTTTTTTATAGTTTCATCAATATGTGGATTCCGTGACAGTTTTTCATTTATTATAACAACTAGGTATTTTGCGTTTTTAGTCTGTGTTTCTGGCTTGCCATGAATAAGATAAGTGGAATTAATTTGTTTTAGTTTTTTTGTTACTCTTAACAACTGACATTTTCTGGGTGGAAAGACATGCTCCAATTTGATTCCCATTTCTGTAATTCATCTTATTCTCTTTGTAAAATATCTATGTCTTGTGTTGTTGTTTTTTTTGTTCTATATATTATGCAATCATCTGCAAATAATCTTACTTTTGTTCCTGAACTAATGCAATTTGGTAAATCATTTATATAAATTAAAAATAGTATTGGACCCAAGACTTCCTTGTGGTACACCTGAGTTTACTGTTATTGGTGTTGATTTAGAGCCATTTATTATTACAGTTTGTTTTCTCCCTATCGGAAAATCTTTAATCCACTGATGCAGTAGACCATTAATGCCGAAATATTTTAATTTTTTAAGCAAACTATGGTTGTTAAATTTGTCAAAAGCCTTGGAAAAATCTAGTAAGATAGCATCTATTTGATCACTATTATCTAAACCTTTTGAAAAATCATCAATTAGTCCTATTAGTTGTGTTTCACATGATCTATATTTCCTAAAGCCATGTTGGTATGGGGTGAGGACATTATGTTTGTCTAAGTGGTTTATGATTTTGCTACATATTATGTGTTCTAGGATTTTACATGTGATGCTGGTAAGTGATACTGGTCTGTAGTTTCCTGGATCAGATTTTTCTCCTTTTTTAAATAGGTGGGTGACATTAGCTTCTTTCCAGTCCTTTGGTACTCTGCTCTGGTTAAGCGATGCCTGAAAGAGTATTTTGAACACTGGGGCTAGCTCATTGCTTAGTTCTTTGAGTAATCTAGCTGGAATACCATCAGGTCCAGACGCTTTATTTTGTTTGTTGTTGGATAATAGTTTTTGAATTCCAT
The DNA here is from genome assembly GCA_030265305.1 of Biomphalaria pfeifferi. Lineage (NCBI taxonomy): Eukaryota > Metazoa > Mollusca > Gastropoda > Planorbidae > Biomphalaria > Biomphalaria pfeifferi. The sequence goes on from JASAOG010000003.1 coordinate 8,799,038, forward strand.
TTTCTTATACTACTAAATCTTCTATGTTGTCTACTTGGTTCATATTAAGAAATATGTCTTTGTGTCCTGGGGCTGAGAATGCTGATGCAAAATATTTGTTTAGGATGTTTGCTTTAGTTTCATTATCATTATGTATTATGTTATGTTCATCTTTTAATGGCGCTATGCCTGTTGTTTCCATTTTCTTGGGCTTAGTGTATGACCATAGCTTTTGTTGTTATCTTTAGATATTACATTGTTTATGTATTCACTCTGCAGCTGTCTGCTTACTTTTTGGGTTAGGTGTTTAATTTTTATATACTTTTTGTAAACTCTTTCTGCCTTGGTTTCTTTAAATTTTCTATATAGGTTTTCCTTATGTTTACAAAGCTTCTTTAGTCTTATATTAAACCAGCATTTATTTATTTTGTTTGATGTATATTTAGTTTGAATATGATTTTCTATAATGCTTATAAGATGGTTTTTAATTAAATTCCAGAGGTCATCGACTAGTTGGTTTATGTCTTTTTCTAATAAGAATGTTTGTTAAAAGTTTATTGCAGCTTGGTGTAGTTGTGTTAGGTTACATTTATTCCAGAGTAAGATTTTTCTTTTGGGTTTTGTATTGGCTACTGCTTTTATCTGACTGTGTATTTTTATGATGCCATGGTCTGATAGACCAGGGATAATATCATAATCAACTACTAATCCAGGTCTGTTGGTTAAGAAGAGATCTTATGTATTGTTTAATCTAGGTGGCTTTTTAATGATTTGATCTAAACTTAGGTTGTGTAAAGTTTCTATGAAAAGCTCATTTATGTCCTTAAGGTTTTGGTGTTTATCTATGGTTAGTGTTTTCCAATTTATATCAGGTAGATTGAAATCACCCATAATCCAAAAAAACAACGCTTTAAGTGTAATAATCTGATTACATAGTTCCTGCATGTATTTTAAACTAGAATTTGGTGGTCTGTAAATGCTGCC